>JAZFAU010000052.1:0-477500 GCA_037178615.1 Dione vanillae | reverse complement strand
TTATAAGTAAGGTTTTCTACGGATAGATAAATATATCCATCCCAACTATCTTTATGATGTAATATTTAGCATATTGAAATATATTTTCGAGATATTTTATATTTATTTTGGTAAAACTGTTCTTTGTTCTGATTTCAAAGTTAAACGAGATTGTTTGGACAATATTTGTTAAGCCTGTAACCGTTTTACCCTAGATAATTAATGTGTCCTCTCGATATAAAGTAATTTAACAAACTTCTAATTGGAAGGATGACAATATACTTTTATTGGCGCTGTATTTTTCTAAACAACAAATTGATATAAATTGATGTATGTACTTTGGCAATTCCTTAAATTTAAATTTTCTATAAAATATAAATATAAATTAATGTTTTAATTTCACGTCATTTTACCGTATATTTATAATACCTACTGAGGCAATGTTTCTAACATTACCTCAGTAGCATTTACTCTAAACTTGACGATATTAAGTTTTATTTATGTACATAAGACGAGTTTCTTCCTTACTCTAGCAAAGGAAAGTAAATAAAGAGAAGAAGAAATGCAGCCTTAAGTTAGGTAGGATTATAGGCGCTAATTAACACATAATATCTCGAATTTAGGCTGAAAATAGAAAACGGAGAGTCGTGGCACAACTTACAATAATACACGTGGGATACAGTGTGAAACTGCCAGAATACATCTCTAAACTTAAAACGTAACACTCATTTAGTGTTGTTTCAGTCAGCTTAAAGTTGAGGTGGTTATAGCTTATAAAATAGATCGATAAATGGAATTAATGGATAACATTGTTGAGCAATATTATGTTGAAATTTGAAGTTACTATAATAATATTGTATTAGAATAACGTAATGAATGAGGTTGCCAGTGCAATTAATTACTCCTAAAGAATACAGCTGCACAATGATAGCGTACTGCAAGATAAATAGCTACTGTCCATAATGATGTTTCTTAGACGTAACATGTTTAAACATTTATTAAAATTTTAAAAAATATATTTTTACTATTTATAGTTTATACACGGCAGGAAGTATTGCTGTATAGTTTAATATGTAGGTACTTATAAGATTATAGTATTAATATATTTTCTTTCGTCAATTTTACTCAATTTGAAGATTAAGATTATTGATATGATGCTAAAGCCCGTAGAAATGTATAGAAATTTGGATAATACGATAAATAGTATATATATAGCATATATCCTGAACATATTAATAAATCTTCACTTATGAAATAAATTGTTAGTTCATTTATTATTAAAAAATGTAAAGTTTACTAATGCCGACGCCTCAAATAAATCAATCAATCAAAATATTTATAATAATGCTGTACAAATTTATTACCATTTGATACCCTGTTCGGTTGGGTATTATAAACTAAAACAAAACGTACCTAAAGAAACGCAATAATTTCAATTTGAATGGCAAAAAGACTAAATTTTCTCGTTCACTTAATAATTATTATTAATAATAGGACATATTCATGCTAAAAGCATGTATGTATGAACTTACATTATCTAATTTTGCAAATTTCCTATACAAAAGGTTTAGATTTAGATTACGTGTACAAGGCAAGTATTTATTTTTTTAAGTAACACAATACATTCATAATGATATTGAACATTATTATTACACATTATAATATTTTAATGGAATGGTTAATACAAAAAAAATATAATGTTAGAAAAATCTTTCGCTAACAGGTTGTGAACAAACACGTCGGAAAGTATAAAAATAAAACGTTGCAATCTCAGCGCTTACTTAACGGATTGAGAAAAAAAAACAATGAGCAGTCGTATTCTCTTAGATGTATTATATTAATTAAAATAAATTTCTATATTCCCTGAAAAATACTTTAAAAATTTCTTTGTTATTGATAAATTATATTTTTTACTCTCGGAAATAATATGTATGAACGAAAAGAAGATTATTTCTAGTAATATGAAACGATAAAACGTTACTTAAATGAATTTAGTCATTTTAACAATCAAATTTAAATTTATTAACACATTTCGAGCTTTACTAAGTTATAAAACTTAATCCACGCCGTAAAAACACAATAGTAGTAGTAAATAACATAGTAGCTGAACGTCTGGGACTCATTTGAGGTAACGATATCTTAACTTCGGTGCCGTCTGTCTAATCTCACCCATGAAACTCCAAATACAGAATGGAATCGTGATTAGTCGGGTTTGTTTAGTTTGATTGCAGCCCTCTAAGCCTGTATTACGGGGAGATAGCACGATTTCTTCGCGTTCGTGGTTGATAACTTCAATTCTGCAGAGAAATCGGATAATCTTTAAGCCGCAGATTCGCAAGATACAGATCTAAGGCTGATGTTGTCTGTCTTGCTTAGGACGGAGAGAGGGTTAATGAATCGGAAATCACTCGGGTTAAACTCCGCCGGGTTCGGATTGGAAGATAAGGTCTAAGAGATTTGTTGGTGTCAGTTTCGGGTGAGTTTTATCGTGTTGCAGGATTCATGTGAAAAAGTCTGGCTTACTGGTAAATTTTATTTCACGAAGCTCTATATGAATAGAGTAAAAAATAATCAAGAACGAAAGCTTAAAAATATAAATAGAATTGAAATAATAAGTCGCTGCCGT
Organism: Dione vanillae; assembly: GCA_037178615.1. Lineage (NCBI taxonomy): Eukaryota > Metazoa > Arthropoda > Insecta > Lepidoptera > Nymphalidae > Dione > Dione vanillae. The sequence continues at coordinate 474,895 of JAZFAU010000052.1, read as the reverse complement.
TTGCTTACTCTTATTTTTGAAGAGAGCGCTGCAACCATTTCTGTTGGACATAAAAATAAAAATCTTGTATTTCTGAGGCAGTATCGTTTAGTTTCAGTGCGCTACTACGAGAAATTATAGCTAGTATTGTGTATACAGCATAAATGGTAGTAACCGTGTAAGACCTAGATTTCCGGACCATTTATCTGCTCCCTCATCATAGTTCCGTTGCAGCCGGATGCAGACGGTCAACGGTTAATTGATTATCCGGCAGTTAACTGGATAAAGCAACTGCCATCAGACAGCCTTTCATCTTACGGTGTTTGACTCATCCATAAGGTTAACGATATAAACGCCTGAGATAGATTGAGCCTGTGTATGCTTTATAAAGGCTTACAATAAATCAAGTAAGCTCGAGCAATGTTTTAATACACGTAAAATATACTAAATCTACGTGGATATTGTTTATTTATTACATATATATAAATTATTTTAATAATATTTAATTTCAAATACAAATAAATATATTTAATGCTGCATTGAAATGAAAAAATAAATCAGAAACTTTTAATATATATTTTTTTATATTTGTAAATTTTTGTTTCTATTGTCCGTACTTCGATAAAAAAATTAAATTTTTACACTACGACATTATCAAAATGGTGACAGTAGGCTTTCGACCGCGAAGCGTCTTGATAATTGACGCTCGGGAAATTACATGTCGGGCCGCAGACAGTTGTTGATGACGTCACGACACTTGATTATAAACGATTTGCTTCGTAAATGGTACGCAGCTTCGACTGTCGCAAAGATAAGAGTATATATTGTAAAATTATATATTCGTCTTGAGGAAATTTCACATTTTCAACACATACGTATTCACAATGGTGTGTTTTACTGATGTTTCTTTAGTCAGAAAAGGAGAAAAAAAATATTATATAGTATAAATTTGGATTTTTCAACAAACGTTATATATAAAAGAATATAATATTTAATTTATTCGATATAATTTAAACCATGTCTCACCTTTATGCAATGTTGCAGTACACTAACGAGTTTTAATGAAATTATACTGTTGTTAGCCCACCTTTAGATGCACATTTATCTTTCACATGGATTACCTCAGTAATGGTAGTAACATTAGTTCTTAATATGCATCATAAATATACGCAAAAAATCCCATATCAGGCTACAAAGGACTTTACTCTAACTAAATCGAAGAAATAAAAATAAACGTTTTTTAAAAAGCAACAACTGAAACGTCAGTTGTTGGTAGTAAAGCCTTGAAGGCGGTAGTCGTACGAAATATGGTAGTGCCAAAAATATTTACAATTAATAAATACTTATACCTAGAGGCTTATTCAAATTAAAAATTAAATTTTGATTGAAATTTTGAAGCGACATATCTCATTTTTCTACTGTGTCCTAATCAGATATAATCTGGAAACACACACAACCGAAGATTAATTAAACCATGAAGAGTTAAAGTACTACATTTATAAATTTATATGAAAATATGAGCAGCACTGATAAAAGCCGTGTGGGTTCCATTATTAGCAGTCGGGCTTGCGCCGTATGGTGGAAGAGGTTATTAATTTGCCCCAAACGACTGCTTCCGGATATTCCAGATGCAACCAGCTATGGATGTGTCTAGACTTTATTGCATTTTATATTATACCCTACAGAGCCGGTGTTTGTTTTTGTAATTTAGTTGTTTTTTCGTTCATTTTTAGTATAACTGTCGATTATTAGGAAGAAATAGAGGATGAATTTAATAATAATTTAGTTAATATGTTATTAATTACATTTAAAAATAACTTTTATAGACGACCTACGACGACGTTATCCTGTAAGGATTCTTCTTTTTCTATTTGAGGACTCTAACAAATACATAATTTATTCTTTCATTCATATATGTTAGTATTCGATTTTCATATAAAAGTGTTAACTAATATTGTAGCGGGATGCGTAGTAAAGAAATTGGCGATCGGCTCCATGATACTGGACTATATTATATTGATTGTTATATATTCTTGCATAGGCTATATTTGACTTTATTAAATTATTAAACGAAATAAAATACTAAAGCCAACAGATATTCTACTGCAGCCAAATTATATCAATTAAAAAACTATTTAAACTAAAATAGTAATAAATTCTTGGTATTAAATATTGTGTACAAAGTATAGTGCAAAGGTGGTGGTGGTAAGTCCAGTACTTACCACTTTAAGTGATTTTCTTACAGGCAATCTTTAAAATTAAAAAAAAAAAACCATTTAAAATAAACATTTAAAAGTACTGTATATATACTTACTTTTTTAAAAGCATAGAAATAGAATCTACTTAGTAAACTTACTTCTATACATATTTAGTCGCGATGCTCCTGATGTCACGTTTATATAGAATTTCAACGCAATCGTAGTTGCTGTTTAAGTTAAATATTGGTCAAATGGTCATAAACAGGCATTCTGTGGTGCATAGCCGGACACGGAAACGGAACATCGGAATTCAATAGTGACGCGAGTAATAAAACTGGTGGCCTGTTGACATCGGACCGCTACTCTAGTTGAGACTTCATTTCAGTTGGTAAATTTGTGGAGCAGTGGTCTGAAATTGCGGGCTTATTGCGTCCACTACCACTTGTTTGTCTGGTCGGTCAAAGCTTTGTCAGCAAGGTGTTGCGGCAATCAAATACATGTATTGAGTAATAGTGACAGCCAGCTCACAATTCATGTCATGTGATATTAATATACGAATACGTTGTCTTATTGGAATTTAATTAGTTTTCTCATCGAATAACTTAATTTTAAGAATAAAATAAAATTCTTAAATATTATTTTAGCTTCACTTTTTATCCCGCACATGGCAGGGTAGGCAGAGGGAACTGCAGGAACCGTGGAACCTAGTGTTAAGACACTCCGTTGCTTAGTTCCTCTTTTTTGTTCGTCCCCGTTTTCCGCCATTTTCGAGACATTGCGTGTTGATTGGCGGAACTCAACGCCGCGCTTTGTTTCGTTTCCAGAGCGAAGAAAATGGAAATAGAAAAATACATCTTCTCCTAGTGGGAATCGAACTCCCAGACTGTCGCGTTTACAGGCAGACGCTAACGCCTCTGCGCCACGACGATAATCAAAAGATTTTATAAGGTTGATATTAATTTCACTTAGTTACAATTTCATATTTTCCTTTTTTTAACGAGCAGTTGGGTCACCTGATGGTAAGTGATCACCGACGCCCACGGCCCTGTGTAACAGCAGAGGTGTTACAAGAGCGTTGCCGGCCTTTAAGATGGAGATAGACGCGCTTTTTGAAGGTACTCATGTCGTATCGATCTGAAAACACTGCCGCGGTAGGCTATTCGACAGAGCAAATATTGATTTTGCTTAGGCTTTTTTGGATACTAATTTTACATTCGTGTCATATATAATTAGTATTATGAGATTTTACTTTATTTTACACATTATTTGTATTATTTTATATTAAAGTAATAAATTTTATTTTAAATAAAGATAAAGAACTTCTAGAAGTTACCAAGTTTCATAATAGTATAACAAATCAAATGATATTTATCCAGACAAAGTTGCAAGTCCTAGCCGTCGCGTCGCGACACTTCGTACAAGTTAAATGTAGTGTAAACAGAGGTAGTTATCACTACACAGTGTGCCACTAAATTTACCGTCCGCGCCGGGCTCGCGCCACAACTCATGTCGCTTACCGTCCCTCTCGCCTCGCTGTGGATGTGACGAGTATTACGATTTATGAAGCTAGCACGTTGACACTGATACGTGATATACCTCGGGAACTTATATCCTGTTATCATAATCAAAAACTTGGTTATAGAACTGATGATATAAATTGAATTTTATATAAACAAAAACTTACTGGACTTAAAGAAGCTTTAATAATATAAAATAATAAGATTTTTTAAGTATTCTATGGCCTTCAGAATATTATTTAGTATAAAATATATAAAGAAGCTTTTGTTTTCTGATAAAGATTTGTTATTTGAAGAATAAATGAATAAATTAAATAATATAAAAACATGATTACTAACTCTTTTAATAATTTTTATTGCGTACTCGTTTTATATTATGTAAAATGTATACATAGATGTAATTTGAATAACCAATATTAATATGTAATTTATATATTTTGACGCAGTTGTTACGCGTTATAATATATTTTTAGAATTTGACGTTTATGACAAAGCACGATGTTTATACTCTGGCTTAAAATGCTTAAGATATGTATTTAATTATTTTTTATAAGAGTTAGAGACTATATTTAAGAGATAATGAATTAACAACAACATTAGTTACTTACACTGAACTAATAAGATAAAGATATGTAAAGTAAGACAAAATCCTTTTCACAAATAGCTAAAAGTTAAGTTATTTTCATTACATACTTAGCGCCTGGAGTCAAGTTTTGTTCATTTACGCCGTACTGCAAAGGCGCTTTTAACAGAGCGAAGTTGAGCTCAGAGCAAACATCCTGAACTCTATTGACAGCTCTCGAAAATATTGAGGCGAAAATTGTAACTTTCATACTTGTTAAGTCGATTTTTGGAGTTGAATTTTATAAGCGTTTGTATACTAAGTTCTGTTTTTTATTACACTTGTACTGAATATTTATTACGTTTTTAATGTGATGTTACGTTTATATTATTATTATGATTATGTAGTAAAAACACCCTAAGTAACGTCTTGAAGAAAATTCACAATGGATGTTATTGCTTCGACGGGCAATAGGGTAATATATAAAGCGAGGAGCGCAACTGTCGGAAGAGGCTGGGGATTGGTACATAATATTGCAATCTCCGTTCGCAAACACTCGCTATGCGTTAGAAAGCAATACACAGGCGTACTTTGCGTTTAGACTGTTCGACCTAATGGATGGAATTTTGTGCCGTGTGTGTATAAAATCAGATTTGCTTAGAAAATAAAGTTCTCGTAGATATTATAACTTTAGATTTTTGTGTTTTTAGTAGGAGAATACGTTCTAGATGTATACGGAACACAATGACAAAGTTTATCTAAAGTAAACATCCTAATCCACTGCTGCCTTAAGCGTACTCTTTTCACCGTGGTGACATTGGTATCACTAAATCTCATAAAATACTTTGTCATAAAAACAATATAAAACGTAAATATAGAAAATATACAACTGCGAGTAGTACCGAGGGCCTCGTACCAATTTCATATTTGTTACCTGCAACTTGTAAAAATTAACTTATTAAACAATTGATAAACCCATATTTATAAGAAATATATAAGAATATAAAAATAATATTTTATAAAAGTAAAAAACAACAAACAAAGTGATCCATGTTTTCTTTTTGAGCTATGACAATATAAAGCTCAAATGATTCTCCCTCGCTCTATACCACAATCTTTTTAGTTCATGATGTTATCATTAATTCATTTTTATTTACAAAAGTGTTTTCGTTTTACATTTTTTTCAAAACGTTAATAAACTAAAATAGTCGTGTCGTAATCGTATTGTATGCTAAAATATTAGTTCTACCCGCGTCGGGCATCCGCGGTTGAACTTTGCAACGAACAGAAATCCCCTCTTTCGTATTTAACCTCTTGTGGTTACGTTGTCTTGTTCCCATACCGCACGCCCAATATGAGCTTGCTTCATTATTGTTGTTAATATTTACTGTTTTATATTAATTACTGTTTATAAGGAGCTGTTATATAAAATATAATATTATCAAAATATAATTGTTTATTAAAGCGATTTTTTAAATGTTATAAAAAATTATAGGCGAGACGTAATTTTTAACTTTTTTAAGCATAATATTTTAAACATAGTATTTTTTACTTCTTCTACCTATATACGAATGTAAAATTTTGTAAAGATAAACTTATCAGAAATGAAATTTATAACAACCAGAAGTAATTAGCAATTTTTTTGTTATCTAATTGTAATTGATGTTAAAGGGAGTTTTGGTGGAAGTTCTTTTATGTGTGACATATCCTTATCTCTCAACGTGTGCTGCTGTGGAATTGTGTCGAGGCACCACATATCATACTGCTCTGTTGAAAATAATTTGCGCCTTATGTCAAAGTAATAGTGAACAAAATATAATAATACACACGAAATGCATTGTCAAGGTAAAGTTGTTATGGTAAGAGGGCTAGTATTGTGAAGGTGTGCTTTGTATAAAGTGTCGCCGATATATCTCAAAAGTTTTGCCTGCAGCAACGCATCTCGTACACGTTACTGAGCAGTCATATGACAAAGTTTTTGTTTATTTGTTGTATGATAAACAACTGTATGTCGTACCATATATATAAGAATGATGATAGTTGTACTAAGTAATGTGTAAAGTTTCACCCGTTGAAAATAGGCACTGAAGTGAGAAGAACACTAGAAGTGATTTTTTGTCAGCTAAATCTAAATTGAAAGCACAGTAAGTCACAATAAAAAGATGATAAAAAAGATAAAAAAACTAATGTTACCATCGAACTGACGAAAGTAGTAACATAGTATACTATTAAATGTAGTATACTATTAAACTGACGAGTACTATGTAGAAGTTAAAGCCTACGCTTAAAAATTCCTATCGGTGAAGACCATCTAACGTCACTTGGTCACGCATTCCAAATTTTTAATATTTTGACAGTAAAAGAATCTTTATAGCTATTTATTTTTTGTTTATATTCTTTAAAAACTAAACTCGTTCTGTGAGATACGAAGAAGTAATGAAATGAAAGAGGTTATAGAAGAGTGACTTAATGTAACTGCCGTTGATCATAAACAATAAGCCATTTAAGCTGAAAACGGCGTTATGTTACATGATCACATTTCTTCAATCCAAAGTTAAATCAAATAATCAGATAAGTAGATAATTGAAAATTCCCAGAGAAAATTGGGGAGAGATGAATTTAATTTGAATGATTGCTTTTCGTGGCCAAACATATAAACTTTACAATTATCTGGATTGACAATCGAAATGGATATATCGTTTGCAGAGGCAGTTTAATAAATTTTCTAATCGTTAGCTTTAACAGGGTAAGAAGATGATATATGTTACGTTCAAGTGCCAAAGTGTTAACCATGGAAAACAGCAAAGGAGATAGCATCCTAACTTGAGGAACACCAGTATAGATCATAGAATAATTAAAACCAACTATTGATCGCAGTCAATTGTTTTGTACGCATTAGAGAAATCTAATAAGGTATGTACAGTGATATGCTGATTGTCAATGCCAAATCTAATATTATAATATACTTTGTTAAGTGTTGTATTGTACTGTGCCTAAGGCGAAAACAGACTGAAAGGAGGATAATTTTGAACACAAAGGAATAACAATATCAAGCAAGTGTTGCCATCTATAAGCTATATAAAAATAAATGAACTGTGGAAAAAGTTAAACAGACACCCAAGCAAGTTGTAGCTTAAAGTGTATAAGTCTCTTAACACCTAACTGGAACTCCTAAAGGTAATAAATTTCGAGTTATAATATGTCGAACACCGAAAAAGAAATATTTAGAGTTTGCTGGACATCAAACCGAACCGAGCATCTGGTTTATTACGTCTATTACAATTTCAATATAAAATAATACTTCCGAAGTGCTTTCACTATTACAACATCATCGCCAATACGCGACATGTAAGAAAAGCTAGAAGCTACGGTCCTTAAAAGATTATCCACATGGAGAGGAATGAGGCTATAATAAAAATATGTTAAATTAAGTAATAGAATTAAATAAATAAGATAGATTGTACTATTATTAACTAGTTGACAACTCTTGCAACTAAATAGAAAAAATCTACTTTTCTCTCGGTATTTTCACGTTGCCTGCAGCACTTGGCTGGTCTGAGCGTACCCGATAACTTAAGCAGCAGTTTCACAATACAGAAAGTTTTACAAGAATGTGTATGATTGATTGATTCCCCAAGTCCGGAAATTGAATACCAGATGAATTTGTCTAAAACATAAGGCCTGAAGATCATAAAGAAGGATCAGATAAGATTATTATAAAAGCATAAGTCTTCTTGTCACGACTGGTTAATAAAAGTGCAATTTTTAGTCAATATTGGAAAACATCTTTTTGGTTTTCCATTCGCACCTATGAAACAACGTCAATTTCAAATTCAGATAACAAAATAAAAATATATCATTTATTTACTAAAGTTAATGTCTCTCTCAATCACAATAATCTGAGGATAACGGACACAAGAAAATTTTTAATAATGTCACTTACAATTATTCATTTTTGACATATATAAGTTAGAACATATAATAGGTAACAGTTTGAAATAGACTAAGAACCGTGTATAAAATGTATGCTCAAAATGGATCTCCGATAACAATGTGTGTCGTCTCATCGACGTAATAATTACCTGAGCGACAATAGCGGTTTTTGCTATCCGCCATTTCTATATTCAAATTATATATCGACCTTCACATAGCTTTGGAAATCGACAACGCTGGAGATCATACAGTAATTATTGGATATTAAATTCTTGATAAATTTAGGGATTCCACTTTTCCATTTTGTCTATACTGGGTCTTGTGGATATTTCTTCTACTGTCACATTTATACGCTTGGTTAATACCAATAGTCTTCAACAGTAGAAGAAACATCCAAGACCAATATTGTACACCTTTTGGAAGGTTTGAGTAGCTATAAATATTGTTAGCAATTGAAATACTGGTCAAACGTTCCAACTATTTGTAGACCAATTTGGTGGAGGACGAGACCTAGACTTAAACCTTAAAACTGTAAGCAGTTTTAATTGTTTTCGTTTTTATTCAAGATTATCAAATTCTTAATACTGTACGCCATGAAGACTGAATGCAAAGATGTTTTCGTGCCAGTTTTACCATATTCATTTTATTGTCTTATTAGAATATATTTTTAAGAAATAATGTATTGGTTGTGGCACTGTTGGTAACCATGCCACTAGCTCTACCAGTAGACTGGAAGGGTTGTGGGTGTCCTAATTATGTCTACCCGTCTCAGAGCTATATACGTATTACTATATGTTTAAATAAGAAGCAACGCCAAAAAAAATAGAAAAGAAATAAAAATCGATATTGAAAATTCAGAAAAGTTAGCATTTTCCGCATTTTTTTAGAATTAATTTTTTTTTATATAATTTATTAGTATATATTTATATACGAACTAAGCTAAAAAAACATTTATATACAAATAATTGGTGAAGTGAGTATTTATTATTGTATACTGTTAAAAATGCTATCGTCTACTTCATTTGCTTTTGCTAAATAGAAACATCTCAGAGAAATTCATTGGACCTTTTTTTTTCTATTCAGTTTTATTCATTTGCAAATTTAAAATGGGTGTCAATTGTAAAATCGTTAATAAGGATAATTATTACAAGAAAATTGAAATCGTTAATTAGCTATTATTTAACACGCAAATGCCTTTACACAATTCTTTTAAATTGTGATGTCGATTAGAACACTCTCAACCTTTTGATGGTGGATCTTATTGTTAAAGCGTACATACTATCCCTTGACAGAATTGAGAACTACAGTTACAGGCGTGTTAAATTGTTAAATTTCAACCTATTAATAACGGGTACATCACTGATTTTTGTATAATGTTGTTATATATTACATACTTGTATAAAAGCACATATTGAGACAGCTGAAACTATAATATTATCTTTATTTTTTTCCTAAGGATTCGTTAGGGCTCGAGTTATAGAATGAGCGAATAGCTTGCTTGCTTAAAAATTGAATTAATGGCTGGTGCATTACCTCAAAGTGTAATATCATAGGACATAATATTATTAAAATAGCTAAAATAAATAAAGCGAGCCGTCTTTATCTCTCTAGTAGTAATAAAAGCCTTTATTTCTTGCAGGACGATAATTCCTCCTCAAAGATTTCCAGTTACCTATATCTTGGGCTATTTATATCCAACGTCTTGTTATCGTCTGCCCACCTAAGAAGACCTCTGTTGCTTTGTCCAGATGGCCCTTTTCATACTGTCACCCTTTTAGTCCAGCGGTTCTCTGTTAGCATAGCCATATGGCCCGCCAACTTTCATTTTAATTATTAGGAAAAGTTAAGAAAATCAGTGGCTTTATTTATGTTATTATATGTTTTATTTTTTTTATATTTTTTTTTTATTTTTAGCATGCTCATTGACATGTCATCTTATCCTTAATTCTGAGTTTTGCTAAATAAAGTTGTAGCTTTAAATATTTATTGTAGTAATCATTTAGTATAATTCTAGTAGTAATTTTTCTAACCGCATGAGCTGCTGAGGTCTTCGCCAATTCAACAAGCCTGAGTAATATAGTATAATACTCTGTTACACAGCTCAGTCGGAAAAATAGCTATCAATAAGTACTTACTTAGAGAGAAAGATAAGTGAAAGTATTAATATAATCATTTTGAATACATTTTGACAAAAATCAATGGAATAATCAATAAAGTACTCATATATTGTGTCTTTTAGTATACTTTGCCTTGTTTTGTGAAAACGAACGGCTAAAAGTATTATTAAAGTCCTAGCATAGTCACGATAGAAATATCGTGATCGCGGTTTGGACATGCCGAATTCCTTTTAATAGGAATTTGTAGGTCGGGAGTTTGCGTTGTATGCTATACATGTTTGTTCCAATTTCCTCTCTCGGCCGAGTGCACCCGTTTTCTATTTCATGAATCCTATTTACATGGAAACTAATGTTTTGGTATCTTTCACTGACTGGATTTTAATTACTAATCTTGAGATCCCACTGTGCATAGCTCCGTGATCGTGCTCGGAATTTTTGAATACGATCCCAAACAAATGTAAGCTGTCTTGTATTAGAAAATGCCTAAGCTTAACGAAGTCGTTTTCATTTTAATTGTTCAGTATTTTGCTAAGGCAAAAACATATTATTGGATCAAATAAAATATCGTTTTAAGATATTAAGGGTAAAATAATATTTTTCGATTTCTTTCTTTTTCGTGAAGGAAGCGGTCTGACCATTAAGCCACGCATTTTTTTAAATATGAACACAGTGACTTAGCGCGCTGGTGACAGTGCTTGGAAGGTACATAAAAAGCGCAGGTTGAACCATATTATTTAAGTAGTATTATATCTATCCTTTTGGATTAACATTTTAAAAATAAAAAAGAAGATTAGGATAACACTAGATAAAATTGAAAATTTACTAAAATTAGTCTAAAAGTGGTTGTGAGATATTTGTCTTGGAACTATAATAAAAGGGGCGCTCGGTAATTAATTAAACCTTGTATACTTTGTAATATTATAGACTTTGCCAAGTAAATCATTGATTTATCACAAGTTTATGAACACCAACAAAGCTTTATAGTAAAGTTTATCTAGATTTAGTAAACAATGTAAAAAGTTATGGGGAACCTCTACAGTTTGTAAAAGCGTCAAAGCGATAGCGCCTACTAGTTACTAGGACGGTTGATATTTATTTTATTCTATTTAAAACTCTTTTTTTATATATAATTAATTTAAATGCACATACTTTTTATATATAAATGCACGAACTCAGCGCCGCACTTTGCCTTGTTTCCAGAGTGAAGAAAATGGAAATAGAAAAATACGTCTTCTCCGAGTGAGAATCGAACCCACAAACCGTCACGTTTACAGGCAGATGCTACGCTTCTGCGACACGACGGTCCTCAATTACGTTTACTTATAATTGTTTCTACTAAGATTAGTAAAAGTTATTCAAAACATATTGTAATTCTTTTTCCCTGCTAGAATGTTATAATAAAGATTTTTTGAAATTTCTAGGCGATTTCAAATAATCCTCATTAATTCACAGAGCAATGCGTTGCTTTCATATTCCTAGTTCCGAGTACAAATGCTGTCGAACCTTGTATTTCGTGCTTCCATTACACGCGATTGTTAATCGATATATGCATTCAATTCTAATGCCCTCAAATCTCACGGCTCTGTGACGAGCTAGCAACTTCGTCTTAAATGTTGAAATTAAATACGTAGTTTGATATAAGTTACGAGTTAGTACGATTTGCAAGATATTACTTAGCACTTTACCTTCTAAATTAATACAACATATATTAAAAGGATGTTAGTGCCTTAATAAAATAAGTTATTTAAAATATTTTGCGATATTTTTTTTATCATTTCTATAATTTTTAATCGGACGAAATAATTTAACCTTTACGGTTGATCCCTAACACACAAGCATATGTTGTGCTTTTTCCAACTGTAGAACATAAATAATAAAACAAAATTTCCATAAAACGTATAAAAATTTAAACAACAAAGCAATTTGTTAAAAGTAATTTAAAAAAATATTAAAATTTCTTGTGTATAGATTAGTTTTACATTAAAATAAAATACATATACACAGTTAGTTCTCTTTGACATATGAACTGTCTCAACAGTTTGTTTCTATTTAACTTTTTGTTTTTAAAAGGTAAACTAAATAGTTAAAATTAGTTTACATTAAGTATTTGAGAGTAGTATGTCCACTTTATACAAGCTTGGCATATGTAGAGCGAAGCGCAGCAACTATTTTCATTATACTAGGTGCCCATTTATTTGTTCCGTAAGCTACACAGAGCTTATTTTGAATAGTGTGCAATATTCACTTTAACATAAGTATTGCGTTAAATGTTATGCCCGTCCAGTTTGGGAAAATCAAATTTTATATAATAATTAAAATTATTGATTTTTTTATAATTTATGAAACTGTTTTAATTTTAATGATTAATTCGTAATGGAATCATCATTTTTTTTAATATTTTAAATGTCACAATAGTCTATTATCAAATAATCAAACAAGAGGGTAGACATGTCACCATTATTAATTAGAACAAGGAATTTATCCAACGTTTTAGAGTTGATAACCAGTTTGCAATATGGCTCTTGTGTTAAAAGTTATATGTACTAAGTTGGTAAATTTGGAGTTCGTAAAGGTTCATCTATTCCATTATGGTCCCTACACTCTATGTGCAGAATGGTAAAAGCTGTAAGTTCAGTTAAAGTTGTATGTCGTTTCGTATAACGCAGTCGATGCGGAAGGCGCGTTAATGGCCTCAGTCGATACCTGTCAGATGACTGTCGCTTTTCTCGGTCGAGGATTTGTGTTTCTATATAAATTTTTGTTACAATAAAGACGTAGTAACTTTAATTGAAATGCTGCCTAATTGTAACAGTATTTTATCTTGATAAGAAATAAGATAAAATTAAAATTTGTAATCATTTGGAACATATTTGGGTTTTCCCAAGATTGTTATAATGTAATACAAGTTTTGAACAAGGGAAAGAAACATTTCAGTTACACTCTCCAACAAAATTTTATTGCGTCCATAAATATTTTGTTTAAATAAGTATAAATTTGAAGAATGTTCTAAACAGAATCAGGGATCCAAAAGCGAATCAGAAAATTTTATCGGATGGAGTTACTATGGACAAACAAGCAAAAAGAAATTACCATCCAACTTTTTAGTTAGATTCTCACAGTCTGCGCCTGTTTACAGTTCAATGGAATTTCCAATCCTATTGCAAAGCTACGCTGTATAAAAATGTAGTATTGGCTTGTATTACGACAAAGGTCACAAAAAAAATATTTTTTAAAGCGAATTGTTCAATCTGGCAACAATGGTCATATATGTATATATAGTATATATTTTTTATAAAATATATTTTTACAATTTACATATATCTAAATAAAACGTTTAAATATACTTATATAATTACACAACTAGTTCATAATAATTCTGGTATCATATACATTTTGTAACTGTAAGTTATCCTCGCTTTATTAATTCAGCCGCATTTCGTATTCAAACAGCCATTCTCGTCCCAATATAGAAGTTGGTATCGCCCGGAGGTTCATCATCGTATTCGCGAGATGGGCACAACTCGCAAACTAACTACAACTTCCCCAACGACTGTTTGCTTTTTGGCAATATCCAACTTGACCTTACTCTAACAATTGTAAGGTCATAGTTTGTTATATGTTTCTCTTATTATTTATTTTGAGGTATATTTACGCTGTTTACGTTTTCGGAGGGGCGTAAGAACGACAGCTGTGCCAGAGATTTGTAAATATCATTTTATAGGAGCGTCGCGAAATAAAAGTGACAATAATATGATTATAATATATATTCTCGGATTATCTTATTAGAAAAATAAGGAGCAGTCTAGCCTAATTATATACAAATTCGAGACTATACAAGTTTGAAAAATAATATACTATTGTTATATGTACATTATATTTTTGATTTACACAAATCTGTATGTAGTTATATGTAGAGTATATATTATAAATAAACGAATGCATTATAAATAAATAATTATTATTACCAAGCTGATTCTATCAATCAAGAATTTCTATTAATAAACTATTCATTTCTAAATAACGCCTTCTTCTCTATCTCTCTCTCTAATCTTATTAGATTCGAGTTTACTACTCGCCAGAAGTTTGTTTTCCCGACGGATCAGATGTCCATTATTCCCAACAACCTAACCACACAATTTTTGCGAACAAGTAATTCGGTCCCGACCCATTCGTGGCATTTCACTGGTTGGAATAAAACATTCGATCGTGGATACAGTCCGAATGGAACGATCTTATAATTTACATAATAATGTAAAAATTCGTAAAATTTTTTACTTTGTATGTAAAAGAGTATTTAATTTAATTATGCTTAAATGTTTAATAAATTTATTTATTATATCGATTTTATTATTTTAAGTGTTTCTAAATATTATTGATGTATATCTATATAAATATAATAAAACGTTTTGTTTTTAAATACAATATTCATAGCTTCGCAATTAGGTCAGATCATGCATCAAGTCCATTAGTGTATTCTCGTGTGACGGTTTACTACTCCCGAATGTTGTGGAATTGAATTGTATATTGTCTCTTGTCTCTTCTAGCGTCAGTGTGCGCAGTTCCAAGCTCCCTCGGTCACGTTCCGAAGTGCGGAGCGTTGTACCGCGCAACCGCCACTCTACGATAAAAAGAACTCCACAATGCTGAATTTGAATAATATATAGGAACTCTTTAATTCCTTACAGGAGCGGAGTCCGGAGTAAGGTGCGTTGCTTTAAATGGATACGAATATAATAACACTTCGTTGGGGTTTTATTTTATGTTTTATTAAATCTTAATTTTCTTTCGAAAATAAACTTTAAATATGCTAAGAGTTCCTTAAAGTTGACGTTTACAACTTCTAATCCAAATATTATATAAAATATTAACAATTTTCTACAAAATATTCGCTGATTTATTTTATATGTAATAGGTGACTATTGATCAAGCTTTACCTTATCTTGCAAATTACAACTCGCCAAATTCGATTAACTTTTTCAGGACGGAACTTTCAGTGTAATATTGAAACTCAATAATATATCTTCCATATCAGACAATAAAACGAAGCCAGAGATATGAAAAGACATCATAAATAAAAGGCTTGGGTATAAAAGTATTCTTTATGAATTGTCGCCGCAGTCGGCCGAGGCCACCGCCCGGCTGTCGTTGATACTTATTTGAAAGTCCTGCAATATTAGACCCTGGGGCTATTCATATCGATATGCAAATTTTTACAATAATAAGACTAATTATATTTTTTTCATACTTACATCTGAAAATATACATTTTTATATTTACAAAAATAAATTTAAAACACATTCTTTTAATAAAGAGTGAATGATGACTATTACATGAGGAACAAACATTACACACAATTTTATTATAGTTAAAATATTTTTCAATATTAATTCATATATTATACAGAGTAGTATATTAAAAAATATTTTCAATATTGAAATATTTCGTTACGGTTGGCTATAAAAATATCGATGTTCTTGTACCATCGAGGAACGTCTCTAAATTTGATCGGACCCATCCAGCAGAGGGTCGAAGTTGGAAGGAGTCTAATAAAATATGTAGATTTGATGACTTGTCACATTTTTTGCGACAAATCTGAGATTCAATGTTTTTAGCCGCTTTACTAGAGAATTCGTTTCTTTTATTAAAATTTTGATAATGACTTTGTTTGTTTTAGAATTATCTTAGATTAATAAATATATTACAAAATTTAAATGGTTACACGGCGTTACAAATAGTCATTTTTCTTCTTTATTACAGATAGCAGAAGTCTTCTTTTTATGTTCCAGTAATCTAAATTTAATATGACAATTGAGAACGTTTCAGGACGAAATACATTACGTTAATATTTTAATATAGAATTATGCTTTCCGTATTATATTTATCCCTGTGTATTTACTTGTACATATGTCTTCGTAATAGTTACCGAAGCTAATTAGAATATATCAAATCTAATTGGTGATTAATTGATAACAATCGATTTAGATAATTGAAGTAAATTAAATTATTTTGCGTATTAAGGTCTGTTTTCTCACATTAATTAACAGCATTTGTCGTTATTATATTTGATTTAAATGAGATCTTTAAGAACAATAATTGTAAATATAAAAATTGACATATAAGTTTTTATAATTTATCTAGATAATAACGTGTGGAACATTTTTAATCGTCAAGGTATTGCTTTTAAATTTTATCTAGACAACGGCATTCTCATTTAGTTTTTGTATTTCTATTCGTAAAAAATAGTCTCTGAATATCGTATTTTAATTTATCTATGGCGTAATTTTTTATCTGTACACGTGTTTGTATTAATGAATAGTAATATTCTTTTTAAGTATGGTAAACTAAATTGAGCGTCATATCTTGTTTCGTTATTTATATTTTGAATTCAGGGAAAAGAATGTAGAATGGAATGTCTTAATCCTAGTTTCTTTAAGTAGAAGAAAATCAGAATGAAGAATCTACGATAAGGAACCAAAGTGAAAAAAACAAAAGTAAGTAAAAAGTTATATATGTAGGTACCCAATGTCTAATAGCGGTGAAGAAAACGAAAATATTCGCAGCTTTGTGAGAACATCATATGGCTTTTGCTCCATATTGTAAGTTGTCGAATGTTTCTTTAAAACTTTAAGTAAAAGCACTGATGTTTAAAATCGTAACGAAAATGTGATTATGTCACCAAGTCCAATTTAATTATTTTACGCCAGTATAAAGTGTTGAAGTTGCATTTTTTACGTCGTTTGTGCAAAGTCAATATATTTGTATAAAAAATTAAATTATATATTTTATATAAAAATAAAGGTCATTTCATTTTTATATGTAAAATGTACTTTTAACCTTTCAGTTAGACAAAATGAATAAACATATTACATAGTCTTTGTGTGTGTCACACCAGTGTGCTTAAACGTATAAAGCTTGCTATACTGTCAATTGTAAAACGGAACAGTGATTGTTTCTGTGAAATGAAACGCTTTCACAAAGTGACAGTGGTCAGCTTACGCTAGCAATGGACGACTACACGTACGAATAACATGACTTTTTTCTCACATTGGAAAGTTTCTTACATTTGGAAAATGCTACGATATCGGTAAAAGATTTAAAATTTTTTAGGTCACAATATATATTACTTCTCTTAAATTTATGAATTTATAAAAATATATTTAAAAAATAAAATAAGGAAATAAAATATTTGTGTTAAATCAAAATCCTTAAATCCTCTAATTTATTTGAGGAAAAATCTTCAAAGGCAGAGATTAGCTACATGGTTTATAGCTTACTATATAAATTTCATATTTTTATATTAGAGGCCTTAAATCAAATCAATAGTTCAAACGTTGGCGAACGCTTGCCCACTCTATCAACGATTATTTTTGGTCTAGTGGTCACTTGGCCTTTTGCAACCTCTGTCGTCGGATGTGCCTACATATGTTTCCTTACTTTATACAAACATACTGCTTAAAAAATAGAAACATATAACATACGTAACAATTTGTGAATAATGTCTAATGTTTCTTTGAGTTTTGTAAATTTACTATTGAACAGATTTACTAACTACCTTCATAATTTAAAGAGAAAATTTAATAGTTGTTATGAGAATCTTTTATGGACGTAATTTTTTTTATTATGTGCAAAAAGCTTTGCTAAAAAATAAAACCTAATTTAACTTCGCTAATAAAATAGAATAATTGTGCTATAAATTTTGTCAGGTTAAGCGTAATTAGAATCTTTTATATTTGCTCATTCATTTCATAACTATGAAAATAATTATCTTGGATGTGTTTATGAATTGTGGATACATATATAATTCCATTTTATGAATAGGTTCTATTATCAACCATTAAACATAATCGTACTTTGATTATATTACATAATATATTAGGTCCTTTAATTTAGTATATAATTTAGTGACTAAAATTCCATAGATTTTAATTAATTTGACTTCAGAATATGATAAAACACTTAATCTCTGCAAATAACAAACTATGAGCCCCAATCTATCCTCAGTTCACCAACAAAGAATTGGCCACGTCCATTATGGTAATGAAAGTGACTCCCGTTTGTCTTAAAGTCGTAGCTCAATTTGCAAGGCGAGAGATAAACGCTGTTAAACTGTCGAAGTTCGTGACAAAGCCTGAATAATGCAGATTACACCGAGAAAAATACGGCCGCAGTCAAATCTACATATTTTATTGGTCCCTTTCTCGTATCCTTTATTTCTATCACCGCACCAACGATCTGATTGCAAAGCGCTTCAACGTTAAAAATTCTTTAATTAATTTATTTTAGAAAGCTCTAATTTAAAAATATAATAAAGTTCATTAATTTCTAGATATATTTTAGAATATTATCATTAGAGTCACTAATGTTATATATGTATATATCATATCTTTGGAGATATGTGGAAGGCATTGAAGTCTTAAAATACTTTTCCTTTTTGGCAACTTTTATTTTACTTTTGATATCTCGCTTACTTCTCTAAACTCGTAACTTTCTGTTGCAAAAGAAACAAAAAGCGCTGTAAATGGAATGCATTGTAAGTAGAAAACCCCGATATGATCTTTAAAAGCTTCCTGAACTTTATAGAGCCATTTTCAAATCATAATCTAAAATTACAATACAATTTTCAATTTTATGCTACAATCCTCATATACTACTATAACGTCATCTAAATAATTATAAGTCAATAATACAGCTAAAACACTTCAAACATGTTTTTAAAAAAATATCAATTTACACTGTCCTCTATATTTTAGATTTAGAACAAAATAAATGCTTTAAGAAAGTCGAACATGAAGAGTCAAATGAAATTAAATCTTGAATTTGAAACAAAACGTTAAACAATCACACAATTTCTAAAGTAAGCCTTTCGTAGCAAAGGTGAAATAGGGTTAGGATCTCGATCTATTGCCTTTGTACCATAATGCCTCTTTGCGAGCTAAGTATGTGACGGCCTATAATGTTTCTATTTGGTGTAATGTAAGGTATTCTCAAGTTTAAACAAGAATTTAGGCTTACACTCTTGGGAGTTTCAAAAGCATTTACAAATTGTTAAGATGACTTGGCTGCATTGTTTAGTCAGTTGCATTTTATTAAAGACATCGCCGCCTTAGGAAATTATATTACACGTATCCGAATATGCAAAAGGTAAGCGTACTTTTTTAATATATCGATGGAAGTGTAGTTCGATTTTGTTGTACACTTACTATTTAGCGTACGTGATAGTTTCCATAGATGGGATAAACTACTATTACATATTTATATGCTATTACATATTAAAACATATTTGTATGATTTTAAAGTGTTAACGTTAAAGAGTTAATCTTTAAAAATCAATTAGTACGGACTAAGTTCAAATTTTGATTAGTTTTCTTTAAGTTAATTAAATCATAAAAATACTTTGTATATATTAATAGGGTCATATTTCACTATCTTAAGTTACTAAGCGATGCCTGTCTAAGTATAATTTAATTTTACACCGTATCTGAAAAACGTATTACTATTCTATAAAAATATTTATTTTAAAACAAATGCTATGCAAAGTAAAGCATTAGTTATAAAAACAATTAAAATTAAGCAATTAAAACTAATTAACTGTGAAAGTGGTTAATGCTATAGTACACAAAGGGGTATTCGGGTTCTCTATTTGCTTATTTACGTTTGAATTCGCACACCTGTGCTTGTGTTAGACCCTTTTAATGGAAATCATTTACATTGATTCATTACGGCTTTAAATGGATTTTTTATAATATTTTATAAATTTAAAATATATAATCTGTTGTAAAATACTATTCTCTGATTTCTTATAAATTTGTTGGAAGGTCAGTGATTTCAATTCTTTAATCCAATGATATCAGAAGAATATTACCAATGAATTCAGAAGTCCACAATTGTGGATGAAATTCTTGTGTACTGTACATATTTGAATTACTTTTGTCTATATAATTTATAGGTGTTACCTTTCCTAACATAATAATAATGAATCAATTTATATCTTCAATTTTCTGTCTACAAAAAAATATTAACTATGATTTTATTTTTTGGCTTTTAAATTGCGTAGCAGGTAATATTACTGGAAGTCAATTTAGCAATTGAAACGAAATTATATTTTTAATAAGTAATTAGATTGAATATTTGTATAAAAGGTAATAAATTAGTCCGGTCAATTTAGATATCCAAGGTTATCTTTTTAGGTTAAAAAATAATTATCTGATCTACAATTTTTACTGAGCTAATTTTATGGTAAAATCTTACTTACTGTTGTGATAAAAATCACGAAAAACCCCTTTTTACGCCGTATCTGAAAAGATTCAGATTAATTTTTTTTGCACGTGCCATAATAGTGTATTGAACAATCCTATTCATTCAGCCAAGTCATCATTTTTGTAACTTCACCCCTATTTCTTAGTCTAATTTGACCGGACTAAAATGGATAGTAATAAATAAGTTACAAAACATACGTTACGAAAGTAGATCTAAATAAATGTCTATATGATATAGTGTTTCGCTACACATGGCAATTTAAATAAAATGAACAAACTACAAAGAAAAACTAATTATCTTGATTTCTAGCAAATTATGAAAGTGGTAAATAAATATATTTCTTTTCTTTTAACAAAAAAGAAATAGAAAGAAAAATGTATAACATTGTGTATGTGATATGAAACATTGAAATTGTCGTGGCGCAGAGGCGCAACGTCTGCCTGTAACGCGACGGTTACTGGGTTCGATCCCCAGTCGGAGAAGATGGATTTTTCTATTTCCATTTTCTTCGCTCTGGCAAACTAGGCAAAGCGCGGCGTTGAGTTCCGCCACTCAACACGCAATGCCTCGAAAAACGGCGGAAAGCGGGGACGGAGAAAGCAGGGACTTAGCAACGGAGTGTCTTAACACTAGGTTCCCACGGTCCCTGCAGTTCCCTCTGCCTACCCTGCCTTGTGCGGGATAAAAGCGTGAAGTTAAAAAAAAAAAAAAAAAACTCTGATCATAGGCTACATTGAAAAATTTACGAATATTATATAGTCAACGGCGATATTTCTTGATTTTGAACCTGTATCTATAGTGGAGATTCAATATATCATCATTTCATTAGCATCATATCATATATTTTTTAAGACAGTTTTAAGAAAGCTTCTAATTTTAGGCAACTCGTATTATATCTCATTCTCTAACGAAAATAGTTGCTTAAAGCTTTTATGCAAACGTTTTAATTATATCATTTCAAGCTGTGAAGTCTTGAAGTTGTAAAGTTACAATGGTCAAGGATTAGTCCTAAAGTTGTTATTCGATTGACTTTTAACTTGACTTTGACGAAGGTTAGCTCGACCTAATTTAGTTGAAGGGCTACCTGTTTAATCGCGGGCCTAACTTGTCGCGTTAATGTTAATCCAATTCCTAAGCTAAAATGAAAATAAATGGACCATTAAACGTAACTCTTAAACGTATACTGTGATATGGTTTGGGTTTTGCCTTTCGTTTACATTTCCTTTAATATTTACGCTACTACTAAACGACCGAATTGTTAATAATGTATTTTCATTTAATTTTTTTGTTATTACTGATTACGATTAAGATACAAAGAAACCACCGTAATTATTGTATTTACCTAAATCTTTTTTATATAATTTTAATATGATTTTTCTATTTCCAGTTTTTTGGCGTTATCGTCATTTAAGGCGACCTTTCTGTTCACATTTTCTTTATCTTCAAAATGTTCTTTCAAATGCCTAAGTTGCTCAAGGGCATTTATTTGTTAGATTATTTTCTTTTCCAGAAAAGTCACTTGAGCTTATCAATGAGATTCTTGAAAACATATAAAATCAAAGAAGCACTAACCAAATTATACCATTTTAATAATATTTTGGAATAGTACACAATTATAATTGAAAATTATAATTACTTATAATTGAAATATTAACGTACAATGTTGTATACCAAACGTATAAATATAACTTTTAAAAGTAAGACTAGAGAGCTACGCGTGCTCTACACGGCTACAAGGGCTACGAGTAGTGTTTATTACACATGCCATATAACATGCCACATAACATGCGTGTATATTTATTGTTTTATATTATCTTAATTTAAATGAATTAAATTTTGCATATACTGTAATAGTAATACATGATTTGTATAGTTTAATTATATTAAATAGCAAAAGGCTTATTCATTGTTCAGTAAGTTCAACCCGAACTGGACAGACATGACATTACGATATGGACATAAAATATTTTAGGCAATGATATTTTAAATAGTAGTATTATATGCTTGTAATTAAGAGGCGCTATAGACTTGTACTACACAATGATTGTAGGTTCTATTTGCACTTGGAAGTAATATTTAGTTCATTTCTCGCATATTTTTTCCCTTTTTTCTAGTATGAAGATAAATCGCGGCGTCCATGTCCTGAAAATCGGGGATCGAAATAATTTAATACTAGGTTGACTCTGCCAACTCTGCTATATATAGGATATAGTGTAAAGCTTTGCTTTTTTAATTATTAATTATCTTTGTAGCAGGTCTAACCTATAATTCAGTTCAAGTTTCAAACATCATGAATAATCGATGTAACGAGCGTTCTTTTCAAACAATTTGAAGCTATATGTAGCGTTTGAAATTAAGCGCTATCAATAACATGTTTGATATTTTTTATCTTCACTTGCATTTTATTTAAAATGTACAAGTTCATGACTACAACATAGTACTTAAGTTTAAGATTTCAATTTATGTATTTCTAAGTATACTCGTTACACCTCGAAAGATTTTATACGCTTTCAGTAATTATTTTAATGCAACAGTTGTTTTATATTATACATTGCAGTTTTAAGTAAAAAAATACAATAAATCAAAAATTAAAATTAAAATATAAAATAAAATTTGAGAACGCTCTTTACAGTAATGGCTTTCCGTTCAATGTTCCCCAAAGCTCGGTCTTGGGTTTAGATGCTATTAGTCCAGCTATAAATAAGGTCTAACATGTTTAAACGGATTACATATAGCTTGTTCTGCCCTGATAAAGGTTCATGCGATTAAGGTTGACTTTGTTCTTATATCGAAATATTTAAATATTATTTCGTTTCTTTTACACTTACAATTTATTACATTATTATTATATGTATGTCAGATAATCAGACTAAAAAGTACTGATTGAGTTGATGTTTTATATGTCATTATGTAAGTAGTTGAATAAAGGTACTTGACTAATGATTATTGTGAGGGAGTATAAATATTATGCGGTAGTTGCATAACGGCACGGCATCTAACCAAATCGCGACAGATATTAGTTCGATAAATTATTAAATTAAATTAGGGCACAGTGATTTTTTGATATTTTTTTGTTTTGATAACAAGAATAATTGCGGCGTTAAGTTTGATACTCAATATGCAGTTTTTTAGTTGCAATAGCAGAATGCAAGGAATGGAATATTTTTACGGAATATTTTTCATATTTTTTTTTTATATTTTTAGCCATACCATATAATTATAATAGAACAATAGGATTTGTTTTATCTAATAATATATTTATTAAACGTCATTTTAAAGCATAATATGTTACTAAATTTTATCTACCAAGATTTGCTGATAGCACATTGTTATATCCCAAATTAAAGTTCAAGTGCACAACCTTCAAGAAGTATCCATAATCGCGATCGTCACTTATCGCTTAGACTTAACCGTATTCATAGGGTTTATGTTTGATGCGGCGTCAGATGCAACAGGAGCATTGAGGGCGTGCGCATGCGCAGAGCGGCGGGGAGGGCGGACGCGGGGGCGGACGGCGTGCAGCTTCCACGCTCGTCTGTAATGAATCGCTGGTACCCGCGGCCGCTGCGTCTACGTCCGCGCTGCTAAAGTTGAACCAAGTTGAACGTGGTGCCGTATCCGTGCTCCGTCGCGCCATCTGACCGCGGAAAGGCGCCCTTGAATCAAACGTGAGTAGCCAACCACTATTATTACACTAGTACACATAAAACTTGCTAACTCACAAAGTTTTGTAAACATTGTTTTGGTTTTGTTTTTTGCCTGCAACTTATGACCTAGATAGATTTTTGTCGGTCTTGCTTTTTTCATTACTTTGTTTTGTAAGTTAAAGATTGGTTTGCATTGTATGTAGTACAGGCATGTGTGTATTTTTATTTCTGTTTTAATTGCAATAAAACCTCATTCATATAATTGTTTACTGTAAACAAAAGATGATCATTTATTATTAAAATCCTTATTATGGTGCTATGAAGTTAAAAGATCCGTTTCTAGGGCCATTATTGTTACAAATTCGTGTGGTGCCGTTATTGTTCGTGATTACAATGGATCTGTCAATGTTTCAGTTGAGATAAATTAAGTGTCGATGAGCAACAAAACTGCCAGTCAGACGTTCTCATACTTTAGACAATGTGTATGCATAGATATGAACACCATCTTTTACATAGTATATTGTTCGTTGTGTTAATAAAATTATTTTACTATGATTATTAATTTTGTTAAATTTTATGAGACATTACTTTCTATTTAATCAAGTTCTGAGTAATACAACGGAACTAAAATTTATTAGCAAGCTTAAAATTTTGAATTCAACCGATATGTTTTAATAAGATTTATCATACATATATGAGTTTGTTAAAATTTAAATATATGAGGGCCCTTTATTATAAATACACTAAATAGCAAAAATATATACAATTATGATGTTTTTTGTCATGAATAAATAATTATGTGTTATATATGCCGATCTGTTGAGCCTTGAAGACAGTTTTTATATATAATGTAAACAATGTTATTAGAAACTTCATATAAACTTTGTGTTGTATTAAGTACGCGGCAGTATATTGCAATCATTCTATAACTTTATTATCTATCTATAATCTAATTCAAGGTTATATAAACATTTGGATGAATAAAAGTCAAAAAATATGTATTTATAAATTCTTTATTAAAAAACAAATCTCTTAACAACATTGTATTATAAAAGAATATTTTCAATCTAGGACACGAGAATAGGATGGGATATCCGATCCGGACACAAAATACATACAATGCTTACATCGCGTCGGCTCGATAAACATTACCTCCGCAGAAAGCGTTAATGGTTGCTAGAACTCTACAAATTAAAGATTCAAATCAGATCCCCTCTGACGCTGATTACGTGAGTGCCTGATTTATTTATCACGTACCAGAAGGGTGATTATTATTGTCTATTACATTAACTTAGAGTATAATTTATGGATATCGATTGTCGTATACCCTAAATATTTATTGTTGTTAAATCATAAATTTAACATATGAGATAACTAAAGTAGAAGTATTTTTTTACAGGAGAAAGCTCCTGTAAAACCCCGCTCTCTATAATATGTTTAATTCTTTCATAGAGCAACATCACTTCTCAGATCCATCAAGGTCAATTATTGAATTGATTAATAGAAAATACCAAACATCTAATGCAATTAAAGTAAAGTTAATTGAGGCTTAAGCTTAATATTTTTGCGTTTTGTATAAATAACATCGCGTAATCAAAACCTACAGGGTACTTCCCGTTGACTTAGGACTATGAAATTTGTGAATATAAGTAATTGTGTAAGTTCTAACAACTTACTACAACCAATGGACAAAATCGAAAAATTAGTAATTTATACATACATTCCAGAATAAAATCATTACAAACTTATACCGTAGGTCATTTCGTATAAAATAAGTGAATACGACCTACAATTTTAGTACGTATATTTTTATAAGTAATATATTCCTCAGCCACAATACATCATTAAATTGGTACGGGGATATTTTTTTATCTAACTTAACTTTATAAGTTATTTTTTCTTCTTAAAATAATTATTTTCTACTTAGATGTAACTAGATTAAGTTGTAATTAGGTATAATAAGAAATTAATAAAACATACTCAAATTAAAGAAATTAATTGCTTTATACTAACATACCCACACCCGTACGGTTAATTGATGTTAAATTATATAACTTTAATAAAAGGATATTAAAATCTAGTACCAATATAGTAATAGTGTGAGATTTTAAGTCATCGAAACTCCTCTTTGTTAGAAAAACTTTTATGTTATATTAATATGATTAACCATATTTTATATATAGATATAAATTAACTTTAATATTCAAAATATAGAACTTTTAGGTATAATACATGAAGTGTATGGCAATTAGATTAACATATATGTATATATGTGGCTTATTATATTTACATAATTTATTTTTACAACTCTATATGAATCTATCTATTTTTACACGTGGGTAAGTGGTTTACTTCATCGAGAATTTAACACTCATTAACAATTATTGATAAGTGATTTATTTGTAGAATTAACAAAGAAAGCTGACCTAATAAATTTAATTAATTATAAATAGTTGATAATCTTAAAAAATAATAAAATAGAACTTAAGTAAAAATAGGACTTTAATGAACATAAGCACAATAAAAACTTTTTCAAATAAGAATTTCATAAATACATTTGTCGTCGTTTTGTCTTTGCTATTGAAGTTCACTAGAGTCGCAGCTGCACTGTTAAACGGTTTAGAGCAAATGACAAAAAAATGTTAAACAATGGAAATCTATGCAGTCGACGCTGTCTTGCTCCAAATAGATGAAACAATGTCAACGAAAAGAAAACAGCCATCAGGTTAAATATTTTTAATGCGAAGATTTTTCTTTTAATAAACATAATGGGGTGCTAGTTAATATTTACTAAGGCTACAATATCTGCTTTTCATAAAACTAATTCATAGTTTTATATTGTATTGCGGTAAAATTCAACTCATTTTATAATTATTTATAACTTAGTTGAATTTATAGAAGTGTTTCCATGAATTCAACTATTTTATATTATTTTTTAGATAGTAACATAATAATTTTACACTTCTTATTGTATATCCGTATGATATGACAAATCTGAAACAAATAATTAAACTAAATGTACAAGAGATGACCTTTTCGCTGAAACAACTATATCGTCCAGACAACTTATAGAGTGATAAAGTATAAATTGTGTTATTTTAACCTTGAATTGGTATGGCATTTAAGCATTTAAATTTTAAGCATTATTTGGCACCGATTCTAAATGTAACGGATTCAAAATACTTAATAGATATTTGTTTAAGTATCACTAATTTGGATTATTGTTTGTTAATATATATTCTTTATTATAAATACTTTGAAATTTATCATGAAACAAAATACTAAAAAGGTATGATTGGTGAAGAGAAAGGTAAACATTTTAACGTTTATGATTTTTTTATTTCTTTTGTTTGTTTATCTATTTTCACACGCATATCTTCGAATGTACTGGACAGATTGCAATGAGACGTTTTTATTATACAGCTGTTAGGTTTTGATTAGGTTATCATTTATTATGAAGAATTATAGTAGTACAATTTTTTCTATTTAGTATTTTTACGTAATATCTATGACTGGGAGTTCTAGATCAGCCAACAATTACAATCTAGAAAAGAAATTATATTTAAGTGACGCTTTTCGTTTTGGTAAGCAAATGTGAAATTAGACGAAAACATTAAAAAACTTAAAACTAATTCAATATTTAAGAACACATAAATGAGATTAATGGTGATTGTGATTTAGAAAAAATATCAGCGTGATGTCAATTGTGATATTTAAAAGTCAAAGTTGCTATCTTAGAATTGCAGGGTAAGCAGAGGGAACTGCAGGTACCATACGAACCTAGTGTATATACATATATATATATATATATATATATATATATATATTATATATATATATATATATATATATATATATATATATATATATATATATATATATATATATATATATATATATATATATATATATATATATATATATTTAGCTTCACGCTTAATCCCGCACATGGTAGGGTAGGCAGAGGGAACTGCAGGGACCGTGCGAATCTACTGTTAAGATACTCCGTTGCTTGGTCCCTGCTTTCTCCGTCCTCGCTTTCTGCCTTTTTCGAGGCATTGTGTGTTGAGTGTCGGAACTCAACGCCGCGCTTTTGCCTAGTTTCCAGAGCGAAGAAAATGGAAATAGAAAAATCCATACTCCCCTAATTTTCAAACCTCAAACCGTCGCGCTTACAGATAGACGCTTACGCCTCTGCGCCACGACGATCTCCTTAATATATGTAGCGGTAAAATAATAAATATGTTTGAATATACTGATAGAACCAAACTTGATCTAATTTCAGATTAAACGATAAATAGAAAGTAAGTATGAGAATATTTGCGTAAAAATACAAACAAAAATAAACAATCGACCTTCAAACCTTTTCCTTTTATCCAATTAGCTTTTTCCTTTTATTAATCTTTGTGAAGGGTGATTTTTCTATTAACATCAGCTCAATAAATTTAATTTAATCGGATGCGATTATGCAATAAGCCAACGCACCGCGTTATATGTATAGAAATTAAAAATTAATTTGTGGCAAGGCAAAAACTATATATTTTTTTATTTAAATTTTTATAATTTGTTTTACAAACAAATGTTGTTCGCATACGTCGGGATAGAAAACTGTATGCCAACTAACTGTAAATGACACGGTATCATTTATTTTTAAATGAATATAAGAAAAATAAATAAGCTTTACGCTATAACGAGCACAGTGTTTAGAATCTCCGTTCTCAAATTTCCGCACAATTTTGAAATGTTGCGTGTTGGGTGATGTCTTACATAACGTCGTGCTACGTTTGTATTGTTACTAGAAATGTGAGCTGAAATAATTAATTTACCCCAAGCAAAATTGGAACCCTGTAGTCGACCTATCTCAAGGTTACAGGTTTACGTACTATTAGTATACGTATAGTATTTAATATTTTATTTATGATAGAATATTTATAAAGGTAAATTCAATCCGTAATATCTTTTCTCAAGTCGTTTGTTGAGCTGAATTTAAAAATGATAAAGAATGTTTCAAAATAATCATTCATGAAATAAATCCCTAGCAGAGTACTAAGGTAACTGAGGCGCTACTAACTCTTTCAGGACTTATAAAGGACTTTATAAGAGCAGGCTTTGGCTCTGAGGTAAGATATTAAAAGTTTATATTACGTTGTGCAATATTTTTCTAATGAAAGTATATTTCTTTGATTAAATAGATTTACTTAATATCTTATTAGTTGATAGAATAACAAGTAATGTCATATATTATGACAGATTTATCCCTATGGTGTATGATGCTGCATATTTCAGCAAAAAAATAAAACAATAAAAAATAATAGAAATGTCAGTAGCGTGACACTGTTATTTTCTTTCAAATTTGCAAAAAACGTAAATAACTTTTTGTACCGATCCGCAAAGCGACCAGTAAACATGAATATGCGAACAACTGAAATTAATATTCAACTTTCGTATTCACAGGTTTTTATTGAAGCAAATGTAAAATTTATTTGAATAATTTCATCATGTGAGACTTTATGTTGGCATTATTAAAACCTTGGTGGCTTTATATCATCGCCCACGACGTCATAAGTCTGACATTTTGTATTCCGTTTTTTATACTATATATGTATTTACGAAAGCAAGAATTTCTATAATAGATAATGAACACTTAGTAATGAATATAATAATAATTAATATATTCATATATTTTGGGTTTAAAGATGAATTACTGTAGCTAAAATTATACATTATTATAAAAATAATTTAAACATAAGCAAAAATTATGTATATCAAATGTCAAAATACACACACAAACTCGTTGAATCACATTGTCACATAAAATTATAAGTAAAATTAATAATTAATCAATAGGACCGTCGTGGCGCAGAGGCGCAGCGTCTGCTTGTAAACAGTTTGTGGGTGCGATTACCACTCTAGTAAGATGGGATCCATTTTCTTTGTTCTGGCAACTAGGCAAAACGCGGCGTTGAGTTCCGCCACTCAACATTTCCATAAAAAAGGTAGAAAGCGGAGAACGGAGTGTCTTAACACCTGGTTCTCACGGTTCCAGTGGTTTCCTCTGCCTACCCTGGTTTATGCGGGATAAAGTCTTAAGCTATAAAAAATTAATTGTCAATTAAAATTAAAATAATAATAATAAAAACGATAACTATAAAAAATAATCAATGCACTCTATAAATAATAAGTGGCAAAAGTATACAAATAAATAGCAAATTTTCTTTTCTTTTTTACCAAGTAATGTTAATGGTTTCATTAATATATTTTTGTCAAATAAAAATTTTTGTAGTAATATAACTTTCTATAGTTTTTTAGAGACTTTTATTTTGTTAAATATCTTGGTGGCCATGCACGTTAAGCTTCTATTCATAATAATACTTTTTGAGCTAGATAAATGTAATCTATAGTTGTTATGCTTATTACTTATACAAAGAAAGCAACCTCAAGGATGTGTGTGTGTATGTTCATACACATACTGTATTCGGCTTTACAACTATAGGAAATTAGACACACACAAGTAAGTAAAGTAGAATAACACCAAAATCCGGAATATAAATTTTTTTTGAAGCTTGTGAAAGATTTAATATAGAGGCCACCAATTAATTTAATTCTTTAAGCGAATATTTAACACTAGTCTACTTTTTTGTTATATGTTCAGCTTGCGTTGGCTACATTGTCCGTAATCTGGCTCATCAAAGTTTGTACTAGTTTGTAGTTCAGATAAGTAATTTGTTTGGAATGAACCAGATCTTCAGCTCTAGTAACACTTTTGTCTAAATGCGAGGGTTTTTATGATACCAAGTTTAAAAGAAATTATGTTTTGTTATTTTTTTAATTAATTATAAAACTCGTTTCTTTATTAAAAGAAAACTTTTTTCTTAGTAATTTTTACATTGGCTAATTTTTTAATCGAGCCGCTAAATATTGAAGTACATAATATATATGTAACATGTATTACTTTTTATCCAAATCTCCTTTTTATCAGTACAATAGAATAAATAAGTAAAATTATTGTTTAATGTCGAAAGAAAAATGTTTATAATAATTTTATTTTGTTTGATTAAAAATACTTTAATTGGTACCATAAATTTGTTTAGGCAAATATAGAAAAAAATGGTATTGAGAAAAAGCAAGCATTCCCTGGATGTCAGGTTTACTGCGTTTTAGGATGAGGAGCTCTGAGCAGTAATTTTGACTCAAGTGTAGGTCTTTTCCCTGCCTCCTTCTAGATAGAAACAAAATTCAAAATGCCTTAGTTTAATAAATCAATATTTTTTTATTTACATAAGACTAGATCGATGTTTTAATACGATTTATTTTATTTATTTGTTTATTCATAACATTTAGCAAATATATAATTATTATACGTCTTCGAAGTACTCTCTAAAAATGAATAAGTTATAGTTCAGGGTAGCAAAAAATTGAGATTTTCAGCAAAGTATACAGTTTGCTAGTCAGCAAATTATTCAGATATGAGTCTATTACAGATGTATTAAGATTTTTCGGTGATTCCTTGACATATCAATTTGTTTTAGAAGACGCATTACAAACGCGTAAAATAGGGTACGTCATATTAAGCAAATAAAAAAAATAGCGTTACTAATGTTATTGCATACTCTACATATATAATTTACATTATTGTATGGTTAAATAAAAAAATAATCTTTATATTAACTTTCCTATTCAATTCTAAACCTATTCAATTCTAATTCTAATTGACAAACTATTTTTCGAATGGAAGTCTTGACTAGTTCTGGAGCATACCTGTCATTTATCATCGTGGGATATGTTTTTTGGCTACCCTTAAGTGTTATAAGTAAGAATAGTTGCGTTATTTTAATCTAAAACTATTTTTACATTTAAACAAAGTTAAAGTTTCGTTTGAATGTATTAACCCTAGATAAAACTTAAAGTTTTTATGATGCTTGCATCTAACTTTGCTAAAAGGCCTTAATCATATACGAGGGAAGAAATGTAGACATGATGTTAAGACGTTGTGGTAATCTAAAGTTTTTTGAGATGACTGAAGAGTTGTTAATTTTGAGTTGACCTTTTCAAGATCTTTAAAAAGCATTCTGACACTTGCAATCTATTTTCTTATTAAACAATTACGAAATGCCGCTTCAGAGTTCGTAAAAAAGATTTTATCTAAGTATAATTAATAGCTATAGTTTCCCAGCTTTAACATTTGTCTTCCTAGACGTAGGTATTGGTAAAAACATTTACTATGTTCTGTTATCATTTTTCCTGTCCATATAGGAAATTTTGATTTTGAACCCGTGTCAGTATCGCAAAATAACCGACAAAATCTAAAGTAGGTCGTGCGTACTTTTTGTTAAAGTACTGATAATCCCATTTATTCTAAGATAATCCCATTTGTTTAAAGACTAGGATTATTTACCAAAACATTAATAATTTTATTAAATATTACGGGGGCTAAACAACAAACTTGATACCTATACAATTAATTTAAATGGTCTTCTTTTAGAAGACCATTTACCGTATTTTGAAAAGAACGATGTGATTATATCCATAGCTATAATAATATGACATGTGTTATAAACATAAAATTATTTTCGTTTAAAGTAACCCAAAAACGTATTCTTCGGATTCTTTACCCGGATCGTCTTTGAAAAATCACTGTACCTTCAGGAGCTGATGCTGATTTACATATCTTTTTTCTAATTATTTGAATATTTTGGTTAAAGTAAGAAGACTCCATTAAATGCAATGAAGCAATTTGTAATCTTTATTTGGTTTCTGAAGTAAAAGTAAACTGTGTCTTTCATATGCGTTTCTGTAGTGACCGTAGGTTACATTTGGCTACTAGCTAAAAAAAACCTATCACTCCGTCTTGTTTGAAAATATGAAGCTTAAATTAAAAGAATTTTGTTGAAATCTACCTTATATTTTGTGAAAAGTTATAGTATTGACAGCGATATTCCCTTAATTAATATAAGGGTTAACCATAATACCGTAGATAACTGGCGACTAAGACGATTATCGTGTAAAGGATTTGCAGCACGACGATTTTTATAACTTTATATTTTTTTTTATTATTTTTAAATTTTTATAAGTTTTTTATTTATTGGTTTTGAACCTACTGATTTGAGGGGTAGATGCTGTTCGTTAAAATATTTTTATAATTATTAAACAGTCAAAATCTTCAATGATTTTTTATTTATAATTTTACCAATTTTTTATTAAGAAATTTTGACTAGCTATTTTTGAAGTGTCGTACATAAGTTAATATTGCATATTAAATTAAATTACGAATTATTTCACTGCAGAGTTTTTAAGTAAACTGCTGATTAAGTAAGCCTTAAGTTAATTTAATATTTTTAGTCACTAATATTCGTTTAATAGGTATGTATAGTTTTTCTTTACTTGACTCCGAAAGTTATTGCGAAAATTATTTTTAAATTTATAATAATTTTTGTAAGATAACGTTATGCTTTAAAAATGTAGGACATGTACAAAATTAAATATATATATATATATATATATATATATATATATATATATATATATATATATATATATATATATATATATATATATATATAAAAATTACCTTTTTTATTTTTACATTAAAAAATTATCTATAAGTAGTTAGTAGTATGTAGCAGCAAGCTCGGAATGTTTCGGATATTAAGCGTACACAGCCTACGTGTTTGTACTGTGTAGGCAAGTTGAGAGCTTGTTGGTATATCTATTGCATTGTACAAAGAGCATCAAACAAAGCAAATCGTATTTGGTCTCTTTGAGCTGTAGATAAGAAACAAGTTATATCTAAGTTATTTATATGTACATACCCTGCCATGTGCGGGATTAAGCGTGAAGCTATATATATATATATATATATATATATATATATATATATATATATATATATATATATATATATATATATATATATATATATATATATATATATATATATATATATATATATATATATATATATATATATATATATATATATATATATATATATATATATATATATATATATATATATATATATATATAAGATAAGTTTTCACATATTCCAAGTAGCAGTATGACAACTTTCCAAATTATTATTATATACGATCTATATGTATAAATCAGGAATAAGGCATGCTTTGTGAATGGCATTAAAATGATCATGTTTGTAACATTTTATATGGGTGGCTTTAATTTATAGGCGCGGATTTGGATGGTATTTAGTAATAAAACTTCAATAACTGTAGAAGAGACGGGTATTAGCGGCGCAAATTTTCCCCGTCGCGTAAATAATAACATAGACATTTTCCAATACATGCTTCAATAATAGTCCCCTCCGGCGCAACCCGCCACCCTTCATGTCCCCTAAATAAAGTCTTCGTTTTCATAACCTCGCTCGAAATATGTGAAATATGATAAACTTTCCTTCATAAGCCTAATTGGCGCACAATTGCTTCGTACTTGGAACCGACGATTATGTAAAAATACGGCCAATAAAGTCGACAGGGTGTTGATGCGCGTTATGTAATGTTTATAGCTTTTTATTTTCATTTTATTCATATTAAACAAAAATTATACAACATTGATTGGATCTCGACAGTTTCAAAACAACGTGACTTTGAATCTGTTGTGTTCAAATTAATGTCTTGTATATATTTAGAAAGATTCAAAAAAGTTATTCCTACCCACTTTAAGAATATATACTAAATAAATGTAGTGACTAACCGAAATAATATTGTTTTGTTAAAGTTGTAAAAAAAAGATACATAAAAATATGCGTTCGTCCTATTCTTTCTCTAACTCAAAGAACAGCAGTAAGGGTCTAAGTGCCAATGTTATGTTGTCTTCTTTATTTATTCATTTAAACTTCTTATAGTGACAATAAAAGAATAGATAGTAAGTTACTATGACTTTTATGATATCTTAAAGTAGTTTTAATTATTAGCTATTTAAATTTTAGACTGAAGTCATTATCTTTAAATTCTCATTATTTTATGACGTAATTATTGATATTAATGCAAATCTCTGGCTCGCGTATCAGTGGACAATTATAACTTCCTACGGCTAGGCGGCTGATTATAACAGTCTTCAGTCAGCCCCTAAGGAACAGTCAATGTATATGTTTATATAACGTATATGTAAATTTTTTAGAGAAACATGCTGGAAACTTATGGAATTATTTTAAATGCTTAGTAGTTGCTAGATTAATATTAGTAAGTAGCTATGAATATAAATTACTTCACAAAAGAATCTCTGCTTAGAAAAACTCCTGAATGAAATTCAGCAGCAGAAACCAATTCTACTCAGCTCTTAGGCAATTTGAAATAGACGTGTAAGTCTTAGTAATGCCTATTTGTAATTAGTTTTATCAAATATCGCTTAGTTAGTTCTACGAAACTTAGATTAGATTTTGCATATATCTCTCTCACTCGTATACTCGCAGATCAACGGTGAAAGCCGACATATGTTAGTTCAATACCATAAAAGCGTCGCTTGCGCAACGCAAACACCGTCATTTATGACATACATGTCACTAAGTAACCAGAGGCCTTAGCCAAGACGCCACTTGACAATCGTTTACGCTGACAATATGTATGGACTTAACGATAAGTCACGTGATCTAAGACAACGAATAGAAAGATCGTAGCCAAAAATATAACGTCAACGAAGCGTTGGCGTAAAACGAGAAATTTTATCGTTTCGTCAGTGTCAATCGATAATTGACAGCCATGTTGCACATTTTGACAATCGCAGTGTTAATTGTCAACGCTCACCTATCGAAGTACGAAACCCTGCAGAAAACGCTAAAAATTTATGGAAAAATAATTTTTCACCTTAATAATTACAAATTTATAAGTTAATTAGGAAGTTATTAAGTGAATCGATTATTAATTAATAATTACGTAATAAATTTTACGATTATATTACGAAATTTTATTATTTTCGTTTTATTTTTTAACATTAATAATTTTGAATACATCGGTTAATAATTTTAATTATCTTACTTTACTATTATCTACTTTTTGTAACATATACTTAAATTTATATTTTTTATTTCTATTAATATTTGTTTGAGAAGTGTATATTTTTAATCTGTTTTAATCAAATTAGTTTAACATTAAATTCTTACACATGCAACATTGAAATATGTGACGTTACAGTCTTCACTTGACGTTTCAAAAAACGCCAATCACAGACAATATGATCGATGTCTTCTATTGACACTGTAGATCAAGCGTTTGATGTTGACATGTGTTGTTGGCTACCAAGTTAGCGATATCTATAATTTTTATCGCTGAAGCGCTTTATGGAATAGATACGGAGCGTTTGGTTTTTGGCTAAGGCCTCAGGTAACATTGTTGCGAGCCACAGATATCAGTAAATCAAAATGTCACTGATTCCCAACAGTCGCAGGTTACTTAATATATTATTGTAGTTTTTTTGTGCTTTACACTGTCATTCATGGAATATATTAAGTTATTCTAAAGTTACAAGTCAAATTATATGATAATATGAAATTTATATTAAGCTTAATGGTTACTATATTTAAGTATTTATGAATATCAAATATTCACAACATTATGAATACAATACACAAAAAAATAAATATTAATAAAAATATTAGTTTTTCACAATATTATATCATTCTTAGTAAATTTTATTGTTTTAAGTTTTATGATATACAGAAGTATATCAGTTTTCTAATATATATATATATATATATATATATATATATATATATATATATATATATATATATATATATATATATATATATATATATATATATATATATATATATATATATATATATATATATATATATATATATATATATATATATATATATATATATATATATATATATATATATATATATATATATATATATATATATATATATATATATATATATATATATATATATATATATATATATATATATATATATATTAGAAAACTGATATACTTCTGTATATCATAAAACTTAAAACAATAAAATTTACTAAGAATGATATAATATTGTGAAAAACTAATATATATATATGTATATATATATATATATATATATATATATATATATATATATATATATATATATATATATATATATATATATATATATATATATATATATATATATATATATATATATATATATATATATATATATATATATATACACGTCACATCACCACACTGGTGTGGTCTGCGATCCCAGAATACCACACATACTCACGGGACTGATATACAAGAGAATAATTCGACGAGTTCTTTTATACGGCTGCGAATGCTGGCCAGCTTTATCTCGGCACACTCAGGAGCTTTACGTCACGGGTATGAAGATGCTGAGATGGATGGGTGGTGTAACGCGGGCTGACCGCATACGCAATACATTCATTCGAGGTAGTCTGGGAGTCCGTGACGTAGCGGATAAGCTTCAAGAGCGTCGTCTGCCGGCCTATCCGGTCGGAAGACAATGCCTTATTATGTCGGTTCCTAGAGTAAGACTGCCCGTACGCTCCAGGAAGCGATGGTTGGACGTCGTGATGCAGGAATTGGGGATATGAGAGTCAATGGACTAACCACCGTGCCAGCCCGTGCAAAGCGGAGTAGTTTGAGTCGGAAAGCAGTCCTCAGATCCTGGCAGTAAGCTGGGATAATGCTATATATATATATAACCTTATATATACATATAACCTTAACTATTTTATATTTCTTATATTTAACACAAATGTATGTATCAATATTGTATCTAAGCAAAATCAAAATTTTTAAGCAAAAAATTTTACATGAAGCTTCCGTCACATCCTTTTTTTTCATTTCATACTCAAAATGTCTACTATCTAGCCATCATTATAGTCAGCATCATGACCAGTATTATAATAATTTTATTATTAATAAATTATTTATGTAAAAAATATATTATTGAAAAATAATACATGCATTATTTTTGGTAAATATTGCTACAATATGATTTGATAAAAATAGTAAAATATCGACCATAAGGTTGTTAAAAAAATAAATTATAATTATATATACATACATTTTGAAGAAATATATAATAACAATAACTATTCCTATACGAGTACATATATTTTACTTAATCCTTACAATGTTTTATTACATATGTGAGAATAAAAAATTCGGTCCATTTATATGTAAGAATGTGGTTCTTGACATTACTGCCTGCCTATAAGGGGTTAGATTAAAACATATTTTTGGGAAATGTGTATAAGGAAATTGTCGCAGTACATATCGGATACGTGTACATGACATGCTATTTCCATACTGTAAAGTAATATTGAAAAAAAAAAAATACTATGAAACAAGTACAAATATGCTTTTTTAATGCATAAAATTATATTTGGTCATTAAAAAATCGAGGACCGTCGTGGCGCAGAGGCGCAACGTCTGCCTGTAACGCGACGGTTACTGGGTTCGATCCCCAGTCGGAGAAGATGGATTTTTCTATTTCCATTTTCTTCGCTCTGGCATCTAAGGCAAAGCGCGGCGTTGAGTTTCGCCACTCAACACGCAATGCCTCGAAAACGGCGGAAAGTGGGGACGGAGTAAGCAGGGACTAAGTAACGGAGTGTCTTAACACTAGGTTCTTATATAGTTCCTGCAGTTCCCTCTGCCTACCCTGCCATGTGCGGGATAAAGCGTGAAGCTAAAAAAAAAAAAAATAAAAAAAAAAAAAAAATCAATTTATTTTCCGTATTTCTAAGTTGAGATAGTTTTTATCAAGTTTCATCAAGTTTTATTTAAGATTGTAGTACGAGTGCATTGTTTGTTTAATTCAGAGACGATAAAAGATACTTTCATCTTACCCACTTTCACAACAGACTACTTGAAAATTCTTTTCATCTGACTCTGACAAAAGGTAAAGACAAAGAAGAGTTATCTTGAATCTTTTATTCTATCTCGGCATATAATTTTAATTAAAATGGAACACGTGCCAAAATAGACATAATACGGAAGCTTGAATAATTTCACTACAAAGGCTCTGCATGTTTAATTTTAATATAAAAACATATTGCATTTTTACATATCAACTAAAACAGTGATATTAAATAAGAGACTCGTGTTGAATATTTTATTTGTAATAGATTTTTATTCTCCTTTCATTCCATTCACTTTCATTAAGACAACGGTCTTAGTAAGTTATGAGAAATTATTGTTAAAATTTAAAACACTCTGTTCCCCGTCTTCCTCATTTAAAGATTGCGTGTTGAGTGGTGGAACTCAACACATCGCTTTGTCTTGTTACCATAACAATTGAACCCGCAAGCGTCGTGCTTAAAGTGACTGTGAAATATACTTACGCATACATATATTTTGCAACTGTACGAACAGTAAGTTATTAAACATATAAAATGTAACAGTATCACTAAATTCAACAACAAAACTAGAAAGTTTACAGTCATAATATCAAAAATCAAATGTACATTTCTAACAGTCTTAGTGATGATTGAGTTTGACACATTCAAAATTCGTTGATTATCCAAATGAAGCCAAAATATATAATTAAAAAAAAAATTAAGTTTTGTTGAACAAATAATTTGTTTTCCCATTTAATTATATAATAAGTTAAACTAAGAGAGGTAAAGGGAGATCTCGATTGACTTTCGAAATTACAGTATTTGAGGTTCTAGAGAAACTGTTTGGCGCTCTGTTAGCTCTGACTACCCCGCCAGGGATAAAGCGTGAAGCTATGTGTGTATGTTAATATGAGAATGGATGCTGGAATTTGATTTTTTTATCGTGGTGTATTTACCTGCCATGGTGCGGCAGTTATAAGTTCAGTCCAGATGTGGTGAGACTTTTATAAAAAATTTGATAGCAGTTTGGACTGCCCAATTTTAGTTCAATTAGTTAGTTGCAACTTGCTTGCATTGTGGTTTTCAATTGCTGACAATAGACATGTGCTGTAATCGTATGACCAGATTTGAGAAAACTGTATCGAGCGACACTGGAACTAGCTAGCCTTTACCTTACAAGTTAGTTATTTTCATCAATTGGCTTGCGAGGGTCCAGTCATTGCGATGAGCGCCTCCGTTTATTGTAAGGAATCTACTTAACACCACAAGAAAGGGGAGAAATTTGTCACTAAAGTGGCCAGTACGACAATACACCAATTTTATATGTAGAAACCTAACACACACACACACACACACATATATATATATATATATATATATATATATATATATATATATATATATATATATATATATATATATATATATATATATATATATATATATATATATCATTGTATACTGGATCATTTATCTATGCTGAACTATATTGGTTTTATATTCTACTCTGGACGAAATGTCATAATAATTTGTAACAATAGTTTTTAAAATTTAAAAATGTATGTAAGCGATAGTACTATTAATAAATATTTTATATATATGTGGCGCGGCCAGTTCAATAGTTCGCTACATAAAATTCTAACCGCCATATATAGTAATTATTGTTACGTAACAACAACTTTTTTATAATTTCGCCAAGTTCGTTTGTATAATCTTTCTACCTTAAGTAAAATATATAACCAAAAGTAATAAAAAAATTACGATCAAGTGCGAGTAGCAGTTGCGCATGGAGAGTTCCATATTTATTTCAGGAATGCAGGAATTCCGCTAAGGAAAAAATCAGTTATAATAATTTACACATTTAAATTTGCGATCGTATATATTTATTTCGTCTGCCTGTAACGCGACGGTTTCTGGGTTCGATCCCCAGTCGGAGAGGATGAATTTTTCTATTTGGATTTTCTTCGCTCTGGCAAAGCGCGGCGTTGAGTTCCGCCACTCAACACGCAATGCCTCGAAAAAGGCGTAAAGCGTGGACGAAGAAAGCAGGGATTAAGCAACGGAGTGTGATATATATAAATAAACTTATAAAAGACAATATAAATTTGTTATTTTTGGTGTCAGTAATAATTTGAGTCATCTAATTATTTTTTACTTTGACTGGCATCTACTCCAAAAATGACAAGAGAAGTATAGAAAACACCCATCACAGTATTTAATACGATTTCAAAAGAAACGTCCTATATGTTATTTTTTATTGACAGTAAATTCATTACTACCTTTGATTAAAAACGTTTTTTTTTTTTCATTTATATTGCAGCAAATAATAGACATTACGATTGGCATTGTGTCCTTTGTTTAGGTTCTTTAAAAGAGCTATTGTGGCCGTCTAGACGAAACCTCATACAAATGTATTCTATATCTACATTCGGAAATATTAAAAAGATATAATTCCAATGCTTGTAATTGAGTATATTTTCATATGTTATATTTGACCCTGCTTTATTTTATTCTATTTATTATCATACTATATATCGTAAGAGAGCCTTATATTGAATATATTTTACTAATAGGACATTTCCTTATTTCTACAAAATCAGATATATACATTGATAAAATATTACTATCAACAATCGCACCAATTCAGAAACGATGCTCATGCACTACAACTTGGTTTAAGATCATAAGATGGTTAATGCATAGTTTAAGATTCTATAAACACATACAGACACACATTTATTTTTATGTGTATGTACACACACATGTACTATCATTTATAGTTATTATAGAACTTGTGTATCCGCTGTGTAATGCAATGAATTACTAATTATGTTTTGTGTTTGATCATATTACTTTGCAATTCATATTTTATTCATGTAAATTTATACTTTTATATGATCATTTAACTGTTTTCACATAAATACCACAAATGAAATATATTTTTACTGTGAAATTGCCGATTCTTTGAACATTCATTTTAAAAAGCATACGATGATTATGTGATAGGTATATATCTCTGTTGCGTCGATTTCATTAGGTTCTTTATTCAGTTCGACTTATCTATGATTGCGCGTGGTAGCTACTAAATCTAACGCTACTATAGCCGTATCTTAATTATTAATACAACAATTATAAAAACTACGAAATAAATCTATAAAAACTACAAGACTGCCGCTAGTAACCTAACACTTCTGAGACGTGTGATGGTCATTACTTTAATATGTATTATATTTCATATCATATAAATAACATATACCTGAGCTGACCTGGAATTGGCAAAAACGGCTTCTGAGAATGACAATCAAATTCATATTTAAAAAAAATATTTGTATGGATATCGGGTTGCTGGAGAGATTGGAGCAGCAAACCTTCTGCAGACCGAGAGTAGCACCATCTATTTGATCGTATATATTTTAAAACCTCCAAAAAGGGGTTGTTATTGGCACATACAATTTGATTCAAAGCCGTACTAAGACCTGAAGGCATCTACAAAACTTATTTAATAGAACTATTTAATATTTTTGTATACCAATTTCAATTCCAACGATGACCATTTTTTATTAAACTAAGCATGCAAGTGACAAGGCACTAGCTCGTCATAAAAGTTGGGCAAAGGGATTCAACACTTAATTGAATGAGAATTTAAGGGAATTGTTGGTTAACGAGCAAAGTTTGCGCCGCAATGAATGTAATTAATTGAAGACTTTTTTAACTTTGTCACGGTTCAGGATAGTGACGGTATTTCGAAGCGTTCTATAGAATACGCTTTGGTCAAGTGTGTCGGATATAAAATGATATTTTTTTACATGTTAATTTGATTTCGCCATTAAGTTCTAAAATAAATACATCCTATGGATAATATATTTATTTCTTTAGTATGTACATTTGTTATTACATACTAATTATAAAAACTATTTCATTAAGAAAAAATATATCTACCTTTTTTATTTGATTTTGAATATGTATCTGCACTATTGTGTATTTTTTATTAATGCATTTATTCCTATAAAAATATGAAGGGAATTACATTTTTTTTAGCTTCTCGCTTTATCCCGTGCGGGAGGGCAGAGTAGGCAGAGGGAATTGCAGGAACCATACGAACCTAGTGTTAAGACATTCCGTTGCTTAGTAGACTCCATGCTTTTTTCCGTCCCCGCTTTGCACCTTTTTCGAGGCATTGCGTAATGAGTGGCGGAACTCAACACCGCGCTTCGGCTAGGTGCCGGAGCGAAGAAAATGGAAATAGAAAGATTCACCTTCTTCGAGTGGGAATCTAACCCAGAAACTGTCGCGTTACAGGCGTTGTTCTTACACGTTATTACACGTTGCGCCTCTGCGCCACGACGATCTATAAATTTCATCCATTCATGCATAAATTTGTAGTACCTAGTAATAACAGAGTGGTTACGAGTTTGGTGCCCACTAAAGGGAAAGAATTATTTTTCATTTCTTTACTTTGTTAATAAAACACGGTGTTAAGCTCCACCATCTCCGCTATGTCTCCATTTCAGGCTGAAAGCAAGAAATAGTAGGGTCCATTTCAAGCTGTAAGCAAGAAAGTATTCCATAGTAGGGAAAGAAAAATAA
Organism: Dione vanillae; assembly: GCA_037178615.1. NCBI lineage: Eukaryota > Metazoa > Arthropoda > Insecta > Lepidoptera > Nymphalidae > Dione > Dione vanillae. The sequence continues at coordinate 431,291 of JAZFAU010000052.1, read as the reverse complement.
TTAGAAATAATGTATAAGCTGTCCAATTTAAATGGTTTCGATGGAGTGCTAGTTCAAATCATGATACGTTCAACGCTTTATATTGTGTATATTTTGTTCTAATTATCTTATTATTTTCCATCCTTTGTACATTTCATAACGAAGATTACGGGATTAAGAAGAGATGTGACTTCGCCCTTTTAACTTGCGGGGACGCGGCCCCAATGATAAGCTAATTACTTATTGTGGTGCAAGCGGTTATACCTTACAATTTTGTAAAGAATTTGAAATTAATTGTGAACATTGTCAACGTTGGCGTCCACAATGCCCTTTAGCCGCACAATTTAACTTTTTAATTACGAATTAAGAAACTGAAGGCTGCAAAGTTGGACAGACATAAATTGTAAGTGGCACAAAGTCTTCAAAATATGTTCTTTTATATTAAACTAGTTAATGTACACTGTCACTCGAATTGCTTATTTCATTTAGTAAAGCTGGACATTTCCAAATTTCAAGTTTTCTTAAGTTAATGATAAAAGCGCATCATGATCAAGAACCTCGAAAAAACTAGTATTTTTATCTGTTATAGTTTAAATGCAGTGTAAAATGTTCATCATATACAATCATTTTTGTTATATAACCATTTCATTTTTCTTATACCTCAGATTAGTCGTATACGGTTCTATATCAAGTGTGCTTGTCTTTAAAAACTATTATTATAAATTTACAACAAAAAATGTTTTACATTCGTAAATGTGCATGAAAGATTCAAATAATAGGAACATTGTGTTAGTGCTTTACCATCACTCTATATCACTTTTTTGTAAAAATTTTCTTGTACAGACTTACTATTTATTTATATTTTCATGTCCTTCTTACTATTTTTCTTTAATACAGAAAAAAAGAAGAATCTTATGTTTGCATGAATATAATTTATTTAAATAATGGTTGCAATTTATATGAGTTTTTTTCCAACACTAAAATGAAGTGCCTAGGATACTTCTTAACTTTAACGTTACTTTGGCCTTTTGCCAGGATGGGATTTATGTCCCAATCTTCATTTCAGGCGATATTTTTTAATTTCCGGGAGGGGGCTTCACTACTAGAAGCTTTTTATTGATCTTAGACCGATTGACATTAATAAGCCTGAAATTTATAGCCACATCAAATTATTGGTTTTAAATGCTTACAATATATAGAAATAAAAAAAAAAGAAAACACTTGCTAAATTCGAGGAAGCCTACGTTAGTTCCTTTGTTTATATACGTATTCTTTTAGAGATTACCATACACATCATATGACTTCCTGGATCAAAGTGATTTAAGTAAATAAACAAACTGAAATTCAATTGAAACATAAACAACTGTGTAAGTTTGTTTAACATAACTAAAATTAATGATATCAAAATAAGACGTGAGTGTTTGTATTTGAATTGTGTTCATATTCGGGGCCAATCATAATTCTGATTTCAACATATACAATGTAAATATTACAATGGAGCGGAGTAGAGCCGGGTAGGCTCATATCAGTGTGTGGCACTCGTGAGATAACTGAATACTCTGTCTTTGTATACAAATGTAAAATTATTATTAAGCGGCGGAATGTCTTGAATGAGCCTTCCTCTCCAAAATTAAGGGTTAATACGCCAGAGCGAATCAACATCATTTTGCAACAAAGCGATTTAAAATATATTGTCTAATTTGTAGATAACTTGGTAAAAGTAAAAAAATATTGTTAAACTTTTCTCAAATTGACATATTTTAATCTCGTCCTTTTTATTAATGTTCATGATAAGCTTTCACTCACTTTTTATGTTGGAAAATTTTTCGTACATATTTCAAGGGAAATTAAATTGTTCGAAACTTTGTTGGACACTTTGTCGAATGAGTGCGAATAGACTGACAATGCGAATTCAAATTTATAAAAAGTTATAAATTGAATTACATTCGAATAATAGAGTGGGGCTTTCGTATAAAGTAACCGCAAAGTAAACACCATTCGATTTTATTAGGAAGAACGAGCTTCCTTTGAAAATCCCCGGGAGGCTATCCCGTAAATCTCTATTTGTCGCAACTAAAACAGGTCACGGCGGCAGGCTATTACGCTCCCTAAATGCTGCCGAACTCCCTGTAGAGCGCTCTAATCCACTTCGAACTGGCTGGTGTCAAACGCAGGGCCGGGTTGTTTGTATTGTTTATTGTCGCGACGCCTCACGCCAAAGACGACGTTACCACCACGAGGGCCTGTTTCAATTGATAGACCCGAACGCGCGGTCTCGTTCTAAACTATTGTATTCCTCGGCAAACGATATTCCCTTCCATCCGACCACTTTAACTATATTTTCACATATTTTCGTATATAAAATAGATTTATTTTCTTTATTCTTCTTAACGGATGAAATTAACATAGTCTTAATATCTCTTGTTAAAAGAATATTAATGTATTGTAAGAATATTATGAAATAACAATCCTTTAAACTTTTTTGAAATACTTATTGAATATATAAGAAATTCAAATATCTCGCTCTATACTGAAACAGAACATTACTGACATAATGAAAACATTTAAAACGAAAATTACATGGGCTCGTAAGCTCCACTTTGATATTAATTAAGCAACTTACTGAGTCGAACATTCTCGTTGAATCGATCGATGTTTGTTATACGTGAATAAAAAGTACAGTAAGCTGGACTGGAACAAAACACTTAAAACAATATACCGACAGAGCGGCAATCATTTCTGTTTTATCTCGGTTTGCTCACGCTACGCCGCGGAAACTGGTGTAATAAAAAACTAGCATGTGTGCAGAGACGTGTAAGTATACGTGTATGGAACATCACACGTATGGCGTGCTATGGTGAAGGGTACAACCACTTGCCTAAATAAAACATTAACATTTTGCCACATCGTGTTATTCGGCCTACACGAGTATTGTAAGAATTATGGTTGTAATTTAGACTCATGAAATATCTAAGGTGTTTTTTTGTTTCATTTAACATTTTTAGCTCAATGTATTTTTACTATGCAGTATTTTTATATTTATATCTGATAATTAGTCTATCCATCACACAATCAATAATCATAATCTGTGGTTGTAATCAGCTAGATATTTTACAACCTTTGAAGAATTTTTTACAACTCGATTTATCAAAAAAAATGTTTTTTAAATAATTGATAATAACTTTGCTCTTGTTAAGTTATATGGATACAATTGTGATACTTTAAAGCGGATCTTAATAGATGCTTTGTTTTTAGAGAAGACGAAAAAAGTTTTTATTATGATATAAACGGAAAATTTTGCGAAAACCAAAACTCTAAGACTCATTTTTACAAACAAAATCTTTTAAATTTTTTGCGAGCTTTTCCAACTTCTTAAGATCAACGATTCATTATGTTTGTTTATTGTGTATAATAAAAGCTTAATCGTCTTTGATGTATTTAGACGTAACATAAGGTATTATTATTGTTTCAGTAGTAAAGTCCCATTAATTATATAAATATATACTTTTAAATTGTTGTACGATTTGTTGTAGTTGAAGAAAATTTTCAAGGAGTAAAATCATTGTTCTAAAAATAATCTTAAAATGAAGAACGCTTGCAAAAATGCACTGAAATTTGTATGGTAACAAAAACTTTTTTATTGTTTCAGATGTAACAAAGAGGTCAAATCACAATCATATGACAATAAGAAATTCCTCATTTTTATGATCTAAGAAATAACATTATGTAAAGTGGAAAGAAGGCAATATTATTTTAATTTAAAAAGTGACTTGAAATGTCAAATAAAATTTAAAACAAAACTGTATTTGCGATATCAAATGTCCATAGACATTATGATTACGGAAGCACGGAGGCGAAGAGTTGCCATGGAAACTGGGGGACTGCCGTTGGTTTCCACATTCGCGCTCCTCACTATAGTTGCAGGTGAGTCGAATTGCCGGTATATTTTATGCCACGATATAGCGAAATAATACTGAGCTTTTGTATAAAACGTTTAACAGGAGACTTAGAATATCATAAATATTTATGCAAAATGAAAATGTCAGTATAGTTTTGTTTTTGTTTCCATTTACTACTACAATATTTGTATGAAAAAATAGACATTACTTCTAATCGTTTATCGTTTTTAATATTTTTTTGTTAATCAAAGAATTTTTAGGTGTATAAAATATACTAACTTAATCTTATTTACTGTATTGAAAAGAAAATATTTCACTTATTACTAAATAAATATTATGTTATAAAAACAATAAATAAGTAAAAAAAACAAAGACAAAACAAAAGAATTAGATTACAGAGGACTTCCTTAAACAATTACGTTCTACGTAATTTGTTTTTAAAAAAAGGTTGTATATCATTATTTTTTTATTTTATCCTTAAATATAGTTCAGGTAACATTAAATACAGGTCATTGCTTTGAACTAAACTCATTTTTCCTGAAGCTCCCTGGATTTTGACGGTTTGCTTTATAGTGTCGAAAACTCGCTGCTCCTTGCAAATGCATGGATTGCAATATTGGAGCAGACAGCTATCTTTTCTTTTAAAATATATTTGGTTGAGCTCTTCTTGATTTATATACTTGAAATATATTAAAAATACGAAATGGTAAGATTTATTCTATGACAGCCGTTTTTATACATAATATGTACAATTTAATAAGCATTATAATATTTTTATTTTATTTTCTTTTATATCACAGACTCACCTATATTCGGAAAATATCTTTTTGACTAATAACTTATTTAAATTCAATGTTTAAACATTGAACCAAATATGGATTTATTGACTACCCTTAAAATTTGCAATGGAATTGAATAGTGTCTGACTGTAGACTACAAATGTAGACAACATAATTAAATTAAAAGATTTTCCTCTCACATTATAATATGATATACTTATTGAATATTACAAAATTATATTTTTCTTTACAATGTATATAATTATAAATTTAGAATGCTTAAAGCTGGTCATTATTCTAACTCTGCCGGCAGGCAGCTTTGAGATACTGAGTGTAACTAAACGTGTTTCTTACTAATAGCCAGTCCAATGAAAAGCTTAATATCCCGTCCGGTACGACTTTACGCCTCTTTGAAAATATTAATTTTCTCTTCCTAACGCTGAATAAATGAAGACCGCTCCTTCAAATCTCCTATAAGTCGTAAAAGTAGCAATATTTTGATACATATTAATAATCTTTTGGTATGTACTATTTAATAAGATTATAGATAGATTTTATAAAATAATTTTCATAAATAATCTTAATCGTGCAATATTTTTGCCAGGTATAAGCATAAAACAGATAAACTATATACTTAATAATGTTATTCTATTTGCATAAGTAACTATATATATAAACGGAAATAAAATAGCAAAAAATAAGACAAGATAGATCTTTTTAAATCTTTTCGATTTCTATTCGAGTAATGGTTTAATTTACCTACACTGTTAAATAAAGTGTGGTTTTTAGATATATACATAAATATGTAACATCTTGAATATTGGGTGAAAAGTGATGAACGGTGTGTCTTAACACTAGATTCCTTCGGTCTGCTCTGTTATAATAAGCCATAATCTTGTTTCGTTTTATGATTTTTTTTAAACTGTATATATATATATATATATATATATATATATATATATATATATATATATATATATATATATATATATATATATATATATATATATATATATATATATATATATATATATATATATATATATATATATATATATATATATATATATATATATATATATATATATATATATATATGTATAAATGTTTAGGGAAACGTCAAATATTTATATTGTCTTGACAATTACATATTGAAATCTAGGTGGAAACCACTTTACTCTTAATAAGTGTTCGTTATTATTACTTGTGAGCAAGAGTCATCATGTTCAATTTTCTCCAACCAAATCTGAAAAGATAAAATGATTGAAGAAAACGCTTTCCCTAATACCGATTTGATCTGTTATTACAAATTCATTGCACGCCATCACGTGCCCAACTACGCTGTACTGGTTTCATTAATATGTTGAATTATAAAAATTTAAATGCAAAAGTAAGATATATAAAACGGGGACGGAGAAAGCAGGGACTAAGCAACGGAGTGTCTTGACACTAGGATCATATGGTACGTGCAGTTCCCTCTGCCTACATTACAATATGCGGGATAAAGTGTGAAGCAAAAAAAAGTAAAATATAGACATTACTAATGACCAAACATATTCTATAAATAATAAGTCATGGGATAGTCAAAAGGTCACTTAAACTTCATTCATCTTTAAACCGCAACGTGTTAACAAAACCAACCCGCTTTATCATCTAACAAAATGATGCATTTTAATGAGTGTCTTTACGAACGGGCCGTTGCAGTCCACCGTAATACCATAGATTCTCGCACGTACACGGCACGCCCGCCGTTAGAAGCCCGCACAGACGTTGCCTTAGCAGATTCCAAGTTTAATTGAAAACACTCTATATAACCTTTTCTTTTAATTGTTCAAGGCTCCCGAGCCCCGACTCATCTCTGTAACGCACCGCTCGGCTTCCACATTGTTTTCATTATTATACTAAAATTTAAACAGTTTTAGCACGCAAATAATTTCGACTGTAATTGATAGACACATTAAAAACCGCATCGAATTAAGGCTAATCATTGGATAAATTGTATGGAAATTAGTAAACGAATACGTAGCGGATTTAATGCAATTCTATCAGAATGTAATTATAGGCGTCGATGGGCGTGAAATACTGAATAATTGGAATACGTAATGGATACACCGCCAACCAAATACGAGATGCGTACAATGATATATTTTGATTAAAACTTGTTCAAGCTTATGCCTCGAATAGGTGTGATATTGGATACGAAACGCTCATATATTGAATGCTTAGACACCAATTTTATATAGATATTATTAAATATTATATTCTGTAAGTCTTATTGTGAAATTTTTTTACGAAAAATATATTAAAATTGATATTAATATTCTTTTTGATATTATAATGATACTTATTTGAATTTAATTAGGAGTCTATGACATGTTCTATTAGCAGAAGAAAAAGACAATCGGTCTTCTCCGCGTCCATTTCTATATTTACTGCTCTTATTCTTATCTTACAATATGACAGGCAATTAAAACTTTTATCACCATTTTTTTGGTATTAATACATAATATTGTCTCGTACTTTATGATAATTCACAATTTGGGTTTGTCCGTGTGGTAGAAATGAGAAGTCAAGAAATACAATTTGGTTGCTTTCTTCGAAATGGCTTGTTGGTAAAAATGTGTTTGTTGAAAAAAATACAGAATAAAATTTAATATAAATATATAATAATATATATATATATATATATATATATATATATATATATATATATATATATATATATATATATATATATATATATATATATATATATATATATATATATATATATATATATATATATATATATATATATATATATATATATATATATATATATATATATATATATATATATATATATATATATATATATATATATATATATATATATATATATATATATATATATATATATATATATATATAAATATAACATATTTTTGTGTGTGTAATAATAATTAAAATTAAAATATTCAAACTTTAACAAACTTTTTAAGCTCAGAATATATATGAAGTATAAAGCATATTTAATTTTTATGTTATTACGAAACACTAAATAAATTCATAAACATTTCGGATACAGGAAGTATGGTAAGTACATATATTTTGGCTATACTTAACGTACTCCTTGGAATAAAACCTACAGTCACTTAGTGCAGAGAAAGCGATATTGCAAATAGGCCTAGTTGACGTCATATAATAGGTACTATCACTTACATAAAATCTAATGCGTCGTACTAACTATTATGTAGCTCTTTGTCGTAGATTAAGATAAACGGGTCCAAGGGTCTTTAAAGTAAGTGGGCCAGCTATTTCTCAGAGTTATTAATTTTCATTCGCCAATAAAAAGTATGGTCGACCATGTGATTTATGTGAAACATTTTGATATCTCACAAGACTTTAATAGTTCTACATTATTTTTAGTCGAACAGTTTTAAAATAACAATGTAGTTTTAATTACTTTATGATAACTGGATATATATAAATTAATTTCAATATATTTGAAACAATTTCTAAAAAAATTCTGTTCTTTTACAAAAAATAATTATATTAAGTTAAAATATGTAGTAGAAATTTAATTTTACTTCTCTTTTAATTTTAATTTTTTTAGCTTTACGCTTTATCCCGCATATGGGAGGGAAGGCAGAGGGAACTGCAGAGACCGTGGGAACCTAGTGTTAAGACACTCCGTTGCTTAGTCCCTGCTTTCTCCGTCCCCGCTTTCCGCCTTTTCGAGGCATTGCGTGTTGAGTGGCGGAACTCAACGCCGCGCTTTGCCTAGTTGCCAAAGCAAAGAAAATGGAAATAGAATAATCCACCTTCCACGACTGGAGATCGAACAAAGAAACCATCGCGTTACAGGCAGACGTTAACTTCTCTTAGTACGAATATAAATTATATATAAATATATATAAAAATTCAATTCCTAAATTTTTGTAACACATAGTCTAGCTTAGAATGCATATATATGTATTCAAAGGCACAAGAGATGCTTCACAAAAAGTATGCACAAAGGTTATTAATTTTCATTTGCTACAGTTGGTCTCACATGTGCACGGAGCGCGTCTTCAACGAAACATTTAAGCTGTTTTGTTCCATTATCGTCTATGCCAACACTTTAAATAGCACAGTTATAGTAAACGCTCAGTTTTAAAGTATTTTCTACATTTTAAAATAAACAACAATTGCATATCAATACAAAAATGTAAATATAATATTTTTATTTGGCGATAAAAAAATATATATTACTTTATATCTCGTAACTCTTGTACATACTTTATCATATAAATATATAAATGCAAAAAAATAAGTGAAAGTTCAATATACAATAATTCTAAACAGTATTTTTATTTCACATAGATCATATTTGCTTCGAAAAAATATTATAACTAAATACATTTAATCAAGAGCCGTAATCTTGTATCATGACCCGGAAACCTATTACTTGTCAGTGAGTTGACACAAATAAATTTTCTCTGTTCGTTTTATATTCACGCGACAGTGCACTGCAAGTAAATTGAATTAATTTTACGCACCCATCCACGCTTAATATGCACAAGTCATACATTAAATACCGGGTTTGGGACCGAAGCCAAATGAAATTATCGGGAAATTGAAATTGGTGGAGAGTATAATTTTTTATGATTTTTATCTTATCGTATTGATGACTTAACAATTTACATATAATCGTAGCCGAGGAAATTATTCAAAATACTATAACAAGCTGTATTTGTTTAACTTAGATATAATGAAAATAATATTTTTGTCTCGTGCATCTGTCGAAAATTTTTCGACTAAACTTATTATATTGTGAGTGGTGAAACTTAACGTCTCATATAGTATAGTGTATTAGTAAAAAGCATCTGAATTATAAATATAGCCCGCTAATGACGATTACATCAAAATCGTTATTTTTATAACTTTCGTCTTGAAACATCTGAATGGTTTTAGGTTTTATTGCTTCCTATGCAATTGCAATGTTTAGAATTGGTATGGTATGGTATGCCTTGCATTCATATTTAAGATATTTTCATATTGAAAGGAAAAAGAAATAAATCAATCGTTTTGTTTTTGTGTAAATTTTAACAAATCATTATATTGCAACATACAATTCCATTTCGCTTAAATTATAGGATCAAATTATTGAGTGTAATACCAGCACAGTCTGTTGAAACTGTTCAATTTTAAAATAATTTATGAAATCATTAACACATATGGCCACGCATTTAAAACGTTCAATTATAATTTTATCTGTACGTATCACATTAATGTCGAGATCGAACTGTGGTGGATCTGGTAGTATTATAGAGCCCGCATCTATTAATCCCTTAACCGGCCGATGATTCTCGGTCTGTTGTGAATTATTTACCACAAGTCGTAATATCATTCTACATTTATAGTAACATTTGCTTTGTATACGACATTTGTATAATATGTAAATACTATATGATCTTGCTAGTGACAGTGACACGTAATTGATATTTTGCTTAGTATATACATGGGATTCTATTTTTTTATGTCTTCACGCTTTATCCCGCACATAGCAGGGCAGGCAGAGGGAACCGAAGGAACCGTAGGAACCTAGTGTTAGGACACTCCGTTCCTCGCTACCGGCGTTTTGATTCATTGTGTATTCAATGGCGAAACTCAACGCCGCGCTTTGCCTAGTCATCTGAGCAAAAAAAATGAAAATGATATAATCCTCCCCGACTGGGAGTCGAACTTACAGGCGCTACAGGCGCTAGGCCTCTGCGCCATGAAGGTCTATTTATGAGTCACATATTTTTACTGTTTAGATAAATAATAGCGTTAGGTTGCCGGATTGAATATGAATATAAAATAAAAAATAATAAGTACACATATATACAAATGTTTATATTTTACTAGCACTCTTTTATACTATTTAGCTCGTAAAGATCCCATAGCGTTATAAAATCTAAAACCAATATTGCGATGTGGGGTGTTGCGAGAGGAAGATTTATTCCCGGCCTATCATTTCAGAGCTGCAGACGGAGTGCCTGAGTTTATTTTATTACCAGCCAATGTACGCCTATCTACATCCACTTTGCTCCCATCTATGCTAAGTAAATATAAAGTACAACAAAATGTTATGTCGTCATCCTCTATCTATTTAATCGAAACGTTAAATGTATAAAATATATATTAAACTATTTTTTTATAATATCTTATACAAATATAACTGATTGCATTGAAAAAAAACCTATAACATGTAAGTTTTGTTAGTGAAAAGATTTAATTATTGCCAGTAAGAATATAAAATTACCCGAATTTTCATCTATTATGAAGCTTCACCTAGAAACGTCCACCAGATGAATTATATATCATTCTTTATTTCATCCAGGCTTAGAGTCGAGTCTGGCGAAAAACAAAAAAATAAAATCCAAGCTCCGCATTAGTGGAATTGAACGAAAATATTCGGAGTTCTGAAACCCGCACGAAGCCATTAATCGTTTTGATGTCACAGTATGGGACATTTAGTGTGACCCTTTTTAGAGAACCCGTCCCTAATCACCGAAGGCCGAATGCCGAAAACCGAATCACGGGTGTTCGTACAACGGTTGGTCGAATTCAAATGGCAGATACTAATTGCTATCTGTTCATTGTGAGGGCTGTAGTCATTTGCACGGTGCAAGAAACACCTTCTCATACTTTTCGTTTAACTAACACAACGGCTGTGGTACCAAACTATACATAAAAACAATGTCACGTGGAATGGGAATTGATGAGAAGTATATATAAAAAATATCTTTTTGGAACTATACATTTTAGAATTTTAAAATTATTAAATAAATAAAATATTATTAATTGTACAAGTGAAATAAATTCTATGATGCTATAAAACATTTTACATTAAGCTGGTAACTTTTATTAATTGATATTAAAAATGTCATTTGGTTTTATTTAGTAAAAGTAAATTAACGATTATAGCCGGAATCGTTAATATTGTAGCGTTAGCAATTTACTTTTGTTTGTCCGAGCCTGACCCGATTTAAACTGATTTCAAAGGCCAATTCAACCTGTACTCCTTTTGTTTGAATTTGGCTGTGGAAAATAAAGCTGATTCATTCATCTGGTAATTGTTCTGGTCTGGATAGATTTTCAACTAAATCTTATAAAAAGTCACAAGTTTCCTTTAATTTAAAAGTTGCTGTTCAATTTGTAATATTTTTTTATTCTTGTAAAGTTAAATATTTAGGAAATCAAAATCAAGGATCAATAAAAAAAATTACAAAAGTAATAAAATCATTAACTATTAAAAACAATTTCTAGTGAATATTCTTCAAATATTTGTATCTTCTAAATATCTTAAGATAGCGATAGTTCGTTCATGTAATTAAATTATACATTTAAAATTTTTAGAGATGTAAAACTTGCGGAACAATAATAATTTCAATAATTGTAATTGCGTAAAGTCGAATTGTTTTTAATGATATACATTTACAATAAGGGATCATCGTGGCGCAGAAGAACAGCGTCTGCCTGCAAACGCAACATTTGTTTATTCAATTTCTAGTACTTGAAGAAAACATAGCAAAATTTGAACGCGGAATGTGCACCTCTTGGAAGCTTTGACCACTAAGCCATGCGTTCTTTAAGACGCTGCGTGTAAATTTTTATATGCTTTATACAACTTATGACGTTGTTAGCATATCTTTAGGGAGATTTTTACAAATGTCCGCTAATCCAAGATTATTGCAAAAACAATACATTTGAGCTTGACACGCCTTAAAAAATCAATATAAGTATTAAATACGATATAAGATTAAGTAAAGCAAACAAAATCATGAAATTGTCAGTAATCAACTAATAACAAACTTATGCTAATAGTATTTTTTTTATCATAAACTATATCGTAAGCTATATTTACAGGTCAACTAGCCTAATACGAGTTTATTGCAGGCGGTACTCTGAAATTAAAGTGATAATTTAACGTTTGTATTGCAGGTCAGCTGCAGGGGTCAGGGTATAGTGAGGTGGAGCCGGAGTTCCTTTCGCCGTTGGAGAATATTACGATTGCGCAGGGACGTGATGTCCATTTCACGTGTACAGTAAATCATTTAAGTAATTTTAAGGTAAGCATATGCAAATTTTTTTAATTAAAAAAAATTCTTTTTTATGATAATGGTATTTTATTTTATATAATTGTTGAATAAGCTGGCATTTACATTAGGCATTAATATATTATATGTTCAACATTTATTTTTATATTTATATTTTACGACATCTATTTGGACTCTGTGAATGATACAGACACATTTGGTATGCTATAGGAGATTTCATACAAAATTACTCAATAGAAGCGGATCAGTTATTTATTACTCAACAATGTGGAAATGAAGCGTCAAAGAGTCTGCAAATAAGGTACTAGATGAGACATTCATGTGGTAAAAGTTAATAATTTCTGAAGAAAATAACAAAAAAATGTCAAAGAAGTAAGTTTCAGAAAATAGAACGAAATGGCAAAATAGTTTGAGTTGGTAGCACGTGATTCTATCTGCTTGGATGCCCCTTCGTTGACTTGGAAGGGCGTTCACCTTACAAACTTTACTTCATTCTTTTAAAATAAAATGTCAAATGTAATTTGCTATTATCCTCAAAGAGAAATTAGTACTTATTCATTATTTGTACTTAATAAGCTAATATCAAAAACGATGGAAGGCCAGTATATTAAAAAACTGAAAACTAGGCTATGTGATTGATTATAAGTAAATAAGGCTAATTTTAATCTATTTAACAACCAATTATTTGGCTTGAAAGTGAATTTATAAAGAAAAACGTGAATTTAAATATATTTTAATAAAATTATAAAATATATACCTTAAAAGCTACTTAATTTTAAATGTTTAATAACCATTAAATACGTACATAATAATTAATCATCAGTAAAGTAAATGGTGCTCATCTGGCTTGAAAGTCGCAAAACAAGAATTAACATTTAATATTTTATTATTCCTTGAGATTTATTTTTATTCATTTATAAATTTGATGTTTTATAATTTGGTGGCTTTATTATAGAAATATTTAAATATCGAGATCGAGTAAAATATGTTTATAATTAGCTGACTAGTAAGAAAATATATGAATTAATCTCTGAATTGAATTTTATTTTGATTAACTGGTTCTAGGCAAATTATATAATTTGCTTATATTAAAATTTCAATTATTATTATAAATTATTTACGTTTGATTACTTAAGTTTATTTAGTATCTGTCATATGGTTTTACATGACATTTATTTATTCTTTACAAGTAATCCTCACATATCTCTCTTCTTTTACTATTTGTTTACATAAGTCATTATATAACTAAATGAGATTTGTATTGACAACTGTATAGTGTTTTAAGTAATAGTTTCTATACATTTTAGACATTTGGTTACTCGATTGTAATACGTTTAATTGTCTAGGTGGCGTGGATAAAATCAGACACGAAGACAATCCTAGCGATCCACACGCACATGGTGACAATCAACCCGCGGATATCGGTTACACATAACGGCCACAACACGTGGAAGCTCTACATCGCCAGCGTGGAGCCAAAAGATTCCGGCACGTACATGTGCCAAATAAACACGGACCCTATGAAAAGTCAGGTATGTAGTTACGTAGTTATTTTGTAAATGTTGTCTTTTAGTACCGTTTTAAATGGGTATTGTGTTTTCTTGAATTCACCTTTTTAAATGTATTATCTTTTAAGGAGTAAACGGTTTATCATGTTTGATTTTTTTTTATTTATGTAAAGAACGTTATTCAAAACTAAACTGTACTTGAGAAACTGTATATTTAATTTTTTTACCAAATAATAAACATTATAAATGACCGTCGTGGCGCAGAGGCCTAAGATTATGCCTGTAAATGCGACGGTTTGAGGGTTCGATTCCCACTCAGAGAAGATGGATTTTTATATTTCCATTTTCTTCGTTCTGGAAAACTTGGCAAAGCGCGGCGTTGAGTTCCGCCACTCAACACGCAATACCTCGAAAAAAGGCGGAAAGCGGGGACGGAGAAAGCAGGGATTAAGCAACGGAGTGTCTTAACACTAGGTTGATATGGTTCCTGCAGTTCCCTCTGCCTATCCTGTAATATGCGGGATAAAAGCGTGAAGCTATAAAAAAATTACTAAAGCGGCAAATAAATAAATAAAAATTGAATTCATAATATAGCACTAGTATTACATAAAATGTCTACTTAATAATGTATGATTTTACATTATTTTTACTCAATAGATAAAATCAATTAACTAATGGAATATAATATACGGTCAACTTTGTTGATTGTCACTCCGCAAAATCCGAGAGTGGTTGATGTTTGTTGCGACTATTTTAAAATTTAATTATTTTACACAGAATGTATGGGCTTTTAGGAATATGGGTTAGTAATTTTAGTATTTCCCTAGGGCAAGTAGAGCTCACGAGCACTTAGTTAATTACATACAACTTGGTCAGCATTTAGAAGGCAGATGTCATTGTTTATCTTAACTCACCAGACTAAGGACTGGGAATAGAGCATGGCAACAATACATTTTCCTGTACTTTGTTTTGGACTTTCTTTATTTGACAAATAATGGTAGTGTCTTTAGTAAGACTAATTATTTTTTGTATATTATTTTACTTAGCACACTATTTAATTGTGTCAACATTTAAGTTTATTTGTCGTTTTTTTTTTCAGTTAAATTTTTGGTTTAAAAACTGATACAAAATACTTAACTTAACCAGGTGTTTACACCTGATCAGTGGTGCTTGTAACTTATATTAATAAATTTCTTAATACTTTTGTTATTTGTATTATGTTGGGGCTTTTATTTTCAAGATATTTATTTTTGTTAGAACAATTTTTGAGACCAAAATTGTGTACGGTTATGAAACAAATATTATTTATAAATTGTGTATATAGTATCTTGTTGAAAGACGTCAGATATTTGTTCAATTTTCATAAAATTACATGGTGAAACTCAACGCCGAAGATGATAAATAAAAAATAACCTCTTCTTTCGAGTGGTATTAACCGACCGTGTCTACAGTTTGCAACCATTCTTCTGCGCCACGAACGTTTTGGTTAAATAACTTTACTGAATAAATCTAAAATATCGATAGGCTTTTGCATAAGCTGCTTATCCTGAATTCATAACATAATAATAGGTACAATACTTTTTCACCACCTTTTTCCTATTACATTCATGTGCTCGCATCCTATTTCTTTAAAAGCAAAAATAAAAAAGCTTTACAGCAGTTCTTACAGCAAACTTTTATTTAAATTGCGAGTGCGTAATGTAATTGACTGATATCGGGGCACTACTGTCATTTCATTCAATCCTCTTTAGAAAACAATCGTATATTTTAAATTATAGTAGACTATCACTATCACTTTTATATTAATATACACACACACATACACACACACACATATATATATATATATATATATATATATATATATATATATATATATATATATATTGCTTTCACAAGTCTCAAAAAAAAATATCGAGGAAATAAATACTTGTGCAAGCTATCAGCCTTTATCTATTAGACAGTATTAACTACCACTTTTCTGCCTGAATCTTTATCAGTAACCAGTAAAACTTGCCCCATAAGTATAAACTCTGAAAAATAAAATTTCAAAATTCAATGAAACGGTAACAAATAACATTAAAATAATAATTTATTATTATGAGAATAATTTATTATGATGAGAGAGATGACTATGACATTTTCATATTATGTTATAATTTAATAAAGTATAAAAATGTTTCTACATTAAATTAAAGGTCGTCAAACTTCGATATTGTAGCTACATTTAAAATTTATGCTATCGATTTCACTCGACAGCTTGCGTTCAAATGTCGAATCTCGATTAAATTGCGTTATTAACGATTCACTTTTTTAATTGCTCTTATTAAATCATTTATATACATCTTGCTATTTGAACGTTAAGTTATGTTTTATTTGTTTATTTATAATTGCCTTACTATTCGAAAATAATTATAATTTGTTTAATTTTATTTCCAAAAAGTAGTAAGATAAAGGGAATTGCCAGTTAACATTTATTATTTCTGTGATTACATTTAGATTACGAACATAATTATTTGTTAACCTGCTATTTTTTTATGAGCCTAAACCGAAAAATACAAAAAAGACATTATAAGAATAAACATCGCAAAGGAAAATATGATTAGTCCAGCAAAAATATTAAATGAATATTTCATTATTAATTACTGTTGTAAAAGTTCGGGAAATTAAGCTAACAACTAATTGAGCAATAACAGTTCTGTTTAATTTTATGTTATTCAAACTTATGCTGACAGAGAATGTTTTAATTTATCCGTATATTTTGCAATGCGAAATATGTAAATCTGAGATTCTGGAAAATGGAAAATTCCTTTTATGTATATATATATATATATATATATATATATATATATATATATATATATATATATATATATATATATATATATATATATATATATATATATATATATATATATATATATATATATATATATATATATATATATATATATATATATATATATATATATATATATATATATATATATATATATATATATATATATATATATATATATAAATATATCCCGGAAGGATAATATGAAGCTTTTCTGGCGAGAAGTAAGTGATTCACGGAGTTGTTCGTCAACCTTTAAAATGAAAGGGGTGCTTTCGAAGGACGGTGAGATATTTACAAACAGATCACACGTTTTGCAGCGATGGGCGGAATTCTACAAGCAGATGTATGATGACGCTTCTGCCTCAAGTGACAGCGACAAGCTGAGTCTTGATGTAGCAGATGGCGAAATCAGTATAAAAGAAGTTGAGAGTGCAATAAGAAGCTTGAAATGTGGTAAGTCAGCGGAAGCGGATGGAGTTACTGCCGAGATGATCAAATATGGTGGACCTCGCATCTTGGACTTGTTCTGGTTTCTGTGCAATTTATGCTGGACATCGGGGGAGGTCCCAGATGATTGGCAAAGTGCAGTCATCGTGCCTTTGTATAAAGGCAAAGGTTCACAGATAGACTGTGCAAGCTATAGGGCTATCAGTTTGATTAGCTTAGGTGGTAAAGTATATGCAAAAATTTTAGCGAGAAGAATGCAAGAAAGATCCGAAAGGCTACTGTGGGAGGCCCAAGGAGGTTTTAGACCTGGAAGAGGATGCATGGATCAGATCTTTTCCATCCGTATGATCACAGAGAAGTTTTTGGCTGTAAACCAAAAGGTTTTCTGTGCTTTTGTGGACCTGGAGAAGGCGTTTGACAGGGTTGTGAGAAAGAAGTTGTGGGAGATACTACCCCGGTACAATGTGAACGGATCCTTGCTGCAGGCTGTAAAATCTCTTTATAGAGATCACTCAGCCTGTGTGCGAGTAGGAGCTGACATGTCGCCTCGGTTTGGCATCCGATCGGGTGTCAAACAGGGCTGTGCCATGTCGGCTTGGTTGTTCAATTTGTATTTGGATAGCTGCCTCCAAGGACTGAAAGAAAGTGACATGGGTGTAAAAGTGGGTGACTTGAAGGTAAATTGCTTGTTGTACTCAGATGATGCAGTGCTTATTGCATCATCAGAAAGCGAGTTGCAGGCATTGGTCACCATTCTGAAAGACGGGTGTGAAACTAATGATCTAAGCCTGAATACAAGTAAGACAAAGGTTCTGGTATTTGAAAGAGACGAGGAAAGGACAGAATGCAAGATTTTCGTGAATGGAAAATTATTAGAACAAGTGAACGAAGTAGTATACTTGGGAAGTATGTTAAGTAGAGATGGTAGATACGAAATGGATGTGGAAAGACGTGTTGCTGCCGGTAACAGAATGAACGGTGCCTTAGCTGCGTTGTTGAGACGGCAGAACGTCAGCGTCGCTGCACGTTTGGCTGTACACAACGCAGTTTTGGTTCCGACGCTGTTATATGGCAGTGAAACGTGGGTATTACAGAAGAAGAATGAAAGAAAGATGAATGCTGTGGAGATGCCATTTCTTCGAAGGATATGCGGAGTCAGCTTAGCTGACCGAATCCGCAACGAAGAGGTTCACAGGATGGTAGGTACCAGCGAGGATGTCACAGTAAGAATGAAGAAGAACGTGCTCAGATGGTTTGGGCACGTCGAAAGAATGAGTGACGAAAGAATGGTAAAAAAGATATATGATGGAAAAGTGAGTGGTAAGAGAGGTAAGGGGAGACCTCGGTTGACTTTCGAAAACACAGTATCGAAGATACTGGAGGATGGTCACGTAAAAAGCATGAGGACTCCCCGGAGAGCATGCATGAAGAGGTTAATGACTGTGGACGAGGCGAAAGAGGTATGCAGGGACCGCAGCGTTTGGCGCTCCGTTCTCTCTGACTACCCCGCTAGGGATAGAGCGTGAAGTTATGTATGTATGTATGTATGTATGTATAAATAAACGTCTATATGAACGTCCGTTTGTGTTTGTGAACCACATATTATATCCTATATATGCTTATATATTAAATGCTGTAACATTATAGTAAGCGTTTAAATTATAACTTCCAGAAAGTATAAAATATTTTTCTTTGATACTGCATTGCTCGTGTTAACTAGCGTCACGTTACGTGTCATATAACTACGATTTTATCTGTTTAAAAAAATATATATAAAAGAATAAATATATATAAATATAAATATATATGAATATACATAAAAATATATATAAATATATATAAATATACATAAAAGCTTAAAGTAGTTTAGTATTATGTTATTCAATGTAACTTACCTGCCGGTTACCGATACCGAAGAGATGGGTCGCATATTCAAGCTTTGCTACGCTAAATATTTTGTTTTTTGTTTTCTTAAAATATATTTTATAATAAATTATAATAATTTGTGAAAATCTATTATAACGAATACTAG
This sequence comes from Dione vanillae, assembly GCA_037178615.1. Taxonomy (NCBI): domain Eukaryota; kingdom Metazoa; phylum Arthropoda; class Insecta; order Lepidoptera; family Nymphalidae; genus Dione; species Dione vanillae. The sequence goes on along the minus strand of JAZFAU010000052.1, from coordinate 411,739 downwards.
TGAATAATTGTAAGTATGTAGTTTTATTAGGTTAACAAGTACAAATAGAGTAACCTAACACGCCGCTAGCATTATTCTGCAAAAGACAATATTGACTTTTAAAAAGTTATTTACTTTTGTCGCTGTACTTTACAATGACACTGACATGTACGTGGAATTTCGTTAAAGAATGCAGGCATTTGTGAAAGAGAGGAATGTAACCGCAACATCTTCATACGACTTCTGAATGTTTAGTTTGACCCAAACATTGTGTCATTACCTTTATCCTCTTTCAGAATTTAACGTATTTGTATTACGATTTTAAAGTTTTAGTTTGAAATTGTATTTTATAATTATTAAAACAACATTTTTGTTGCTACATTTTAAAAATATATCCATTTAATCATAAAATACATATTGCACACACAGTACGCTTAAAGTCATGTCAATGTGCTCATACATATTATTCAACTTGCAATGCTGTGAGCAAAATCGCTAGCTTTTCCTTTAAAAAGTTAACTTTTTATTTAGATAAGATAGAACATTTTCATATAAAATATGGTAGTACATCCAAGCCTCATAATATGTACGTATTTGTATTGACTGAGCCACGAGACAGATTGCTCATCTCTCTTACCCATATGATATTTGCTTAGGTTCCGTACAACAGCACGACATAAAAAGGTTCTCTTATATTTGCACAGCGAGGGATGTAACATTTGTTAAGTGTAAAAGTAAATTTGAGAGAGCCCGCACAATCACGCAAATATTTTCGAAGTAAAAAGATGTTAGACGTAACACTTAAGTATGCGAGCATTGTTTTTCTTTTTATTTTTTTGAACTTACGTATTTGCTAACTTTAACATGGGGCGGTCAGGACTTTTTAAGTGAAAGAGAACAATTAACATTCCTTCCACACAAGTGGAAACTGTTTACGGAATTTTTTCTTTTGCAAGCAAACCAGCCAAATAAAAATGCGTCAGTGAGTTTTGCCTTTACATTTTTATTCTATAAATGCGATTATCTACAGTGAGGACTTCATCTACATACATAATTAGATAATTTAATTATGGATTTCAAGATAGGTGCAGTTTGATGTAGTTTATTATAATGGGTATAGTAGGTGACAAAAGGCACACGACGTAGGTGGTCAAAGTTGAGTAACCTCATCAGTGGATTGGTTTAAAATTTGAAGATCAACTATTTCGCCTAGCATTGGAAAGAACATAGTTTAGTAATATAGCTGCTAATAATTTAGATTGAAGAAGCAAATTTAGAATATTAATAAAGTAGTAAAAAGAAATAAAGTGTAATTCGGCATATATTGTTACTATTGCAAATAGACTGGAGAAAATCAATATATTTTAATGTATTCGAAATAATTTAAATTATTAAAATAAATCCAAAAACATTACCATAAATTTAGCAATATATAATTTTATATCCATACATATACGTTGCCATGCCAACGCGTAATCCACGTGTCAGCGGCTCTTTTAGTACAAATTATCTTTTTACAATTATAAATAGATGTAAATTCAACTTACAATGTTATTACTAATAATATCATGTTCTTTAAGTGCATATTCGAATTCTAGTACCTTAGGTATTTCACTGTTAAATATATATTATGAGGTAGTCATTGTGAAATGGTACTTTCGATCTCTTTAAAAATTTTTCTTCATTATTAGTTAGTATCAAAAGAATTGCAAATATCGTTGTTTATGTATTAGTAATTATATTAGTTATATGTATATACATATGTATTTTTCTTTTTTTTTCAAAGACTATACGAGGGTCAAACTGAAAATTCTTAGAAAATCAAAAACTAAGCATTCTAGCAAGTTATTAGTTTTATTATAACTTTTCAAAATAGCGTCCGAAAAGCACCTTGAAAGCACCACCACCAGAAAAGCACCTTGCCCACTCGGCCTTAGGGGTCTCTTCAATGGCGTTTTGAAACGTAGCCACTGCTTCTTCGGCGTCTATAAAATGTTTTCCTCGAAGTTTTTCTTTTATTTTCGGGAATAAATAAAAATCGCAGGGTGTGAGGTCGGGGCTTTACGGCGGGTGACCCAGTAATTCCACGTCTAAGGTCGCCAAATAGTCGATCGTTTGCCTGGCGGTGTGCGACGAGGTATTGTCGTGATGAAGGAGGATCCTGCTGCGAGGTCGTTTCTCTCGAACTTTTTCCAAGACAAGTGGTAAACTGTTGTTAGTGTACCACTCTGCATTAACCGTTTTCTGATCCTCTAAGACAACTGTCGCGTAATGACCTGTCTTTCCGAAGAACAAGGCCACCATCTTTTTTCCAACACTTCGACCTCTCTTCACTTTAGTTGGCAACTCTTCGGAAGGAAACACCCACTGAGCAGACTGTCTTTTGGTTTCCGGATCATAACAGTAAATCCAGCTTTCGTCACCCCTTAGTATGTCGAACACAGCATTTGAGTCACCTCCGTTAAATTTTTGGATCATTTCTCGGCACCAATCAACACGGCGGAGTTTTTGAGCCTCGGTCAAATTATGCGGTATCCAGCGGGCACAAAGCTTCCTGACAGCTAAATGTTCATGGAAGATTTTGTGCACTTGACTCATACCTATGCCTAGACTTGTCCGAATCTGCTGATAGGTCACTCTTTTGTCAGTCTCTATCATACGCCGCACAACACTGATATTATCTTCAGTCGTCGCTGTAGAAGGCCGTCCCTCACGCAAATCATCGGTGAGATTAGTTCGACCACGTTTGAATTCATTAAACTAGTTGTAAACTGTGGCACGAGATGGGGCTTCATCGTGAAAAGCCAATCGAAGTCTATCATAACTTTCTTGTTGACTTATATGACATCGAAAGTCATAAAAAATCATTGCACGAAAATTTTCTCGGCTTAAATTCATTCTGACGTGCACAGACAATTTTCAATTTGCCGCCAAATCGTACAACAAATGACAAATGAATGAAATGTATACTCAATATTATTGGTAAAGAGTTCTATTTTCAAAATTTAAACTTATTTTTTTAATATAATGCTTTTAAGTTGCCAATTCTAAAAACTTTCAGTTTGACCCTCGTATATGTTTATATAAAGACACTGTGACCATGTTTCTCCGCCTCCGCGTAGGAGCAATCAAATAAATATTGACCTACTAATTGTTTTTGCGGCATTGATGGCAAGCACTGTTGACAGAGCGGTGATAAATGATCTTTTTCCAGCCCTTTTTCTCGTTTCGCTGGACGTTGCTACGCATTGTTTAAATGTCAATATATCAACTTTTACGCAAGTCAAAAAGTTAATTCAAAAACCTATTAGCAATTGAAATACAAAAATGAATCAATTAAACAAATATTAGAATTAATTTTAAACATTCTATATTTTTTTATTTTACAAAGCTTTATTCTTACTGTCAAAAACTAATATAGCAAGTAATAAAACTCGAAAATCATAAAAATAATTTAAATATAAAACATTTTGTAATCGCAACTGAAACTCTAGGTTGTTTCCGTTTTATAATAAGCTATACAATATGTATTCAAGTTTTATTAAATCAGAGTCTACTCTACTCAATAACAATGTGGAATTTAATGTAAGCAGTTACTTAGGTTATAGAAGAACGCTCGCGGGGTACGTCCCTATACTGTTGGGATGTGTATAAATAAGCCTTTAGTCGGCTGTTAGCTGAAGGGTATTTTCAATATGGGTAATTTCCCCTTAAATACAAATACTTTAGCAGCTTTATTGCATACTCGAGGATTAACTGCGTAAGAGCGTTGAAATACGACTAGTGCTCCGGTTACGTATAAAACTCCTAGCATTTTATCTTAATTACTGCAAAATCTTCGTGCGAGAAAATCCCTACCCTTATGTTGTCCATCGTCGCGTAACTTTATGTGGGGATTACTTTTATGACCGAGATTAAAGTCCGTTTGCGAATGTTTACTGCCGAAATCGGAGCCCATCTGCGCTATAGATGCTCGATTTAATATGATTAAGAATTACTTTATCTCCTATTGGTTAGTACTTGTCATAAAGACTGAATAATATTGATTGATTACTCAATTTTCGTCCATGTCGTGTTATTTGTTCCTTTAGAAAGATATTACGCTAATGTTCTTATGTATTTATGAATACTTTGCTCTAGATATAAAGCATCTTCACATTAATAATTTACTTTGAAGTTATGTACAATGTTAAATAGAGGCTGTATACAAATTAATTTATCCACAAAGTGAGCGGTATCAGAATAGCTCCGACCTGTGAGGAATCCCCGCTGAGGAGCCTCTGTCTTGGCACCGTAAACACATTCTTCGACACATAGTTGCTACGTTGTCACTAACATCGTAGTAAGCATTTAGTTGCAACCCATGGAATTTATCGGACTAAGGAATTCGCCTAGTGAAATGTAAACTCTAAACCGCGGTTATTACACAATTATTCGGCTTTAATATAATAACATAAAGCCGAACAATGCGGCCAAAATTCTGCCACTCCTAAATTGTGGGAGCTCAGCTTCCTATATGGGATTTACGATGTTCATTGGATTATCTTTAAGCTCATACTAAATTATCTTATAATTTACTTTGTGTCGCACGTTACTACGAGTCAATTTTAGTATCGGGATATTATAACGATACTGCCAATGATATTTATATTAAATTAATTTTTGCTACGTATCTTGGTAGAATAATATTTGAGCTTTTAAATAATAAATAAATGCTTAAAATAATTATACTTTAATTTTATTAATAAATTGAATAGTAATGTGCTTTTCAATATAATTTATTTCTTGATAAATTCAGAAATATTTATATCAGTTATAACATCAAAGTGAGTTAATACGAAAAAAGCTTTTAATAAAGTAGAAGAATATTTAGCTAGCTGAGAGGAAAGTCGCTGGAGAATCAACAAGTGAATTATTTCTTAGCCGAAAAATCGTCAGGCATTAGTCAGCGTTCCTTTGTTATGCCACAGGTGCGAGTCGCGACGTATCTACTTCTATTGTCTTTTTCATAAAGGTTGGCCACTTTTGAATATATTATATAAAAATATATCCAATCTTTTATGTTAAATATGGTGAAGGTTAATAAAAAAATAATATTTTACAAGTGTAAGTATAAATTTAAATATGTATGTATAGGAGAATGTTTCTGTGTCGTAAGTCATCACTGGTAACACACATTGGTTATAGACTTTCGTCTTGAGGCACTGAGGTATTTTGGACGAGAAGATATTTCGCAGTTTTCCGAACACTACCCAGCCGAGTTGGATTCGACGATTGACCTCTTTCTCAAAGTTGGACCGACCTAACAGGATCGTATGACCCAGGTAGATGTACTCGTCAACAACTTCGAGCTGCGAGTTCACAACTGCAAGCGGGGTGGGCACAACATGGACATTCGACTTGATTTTCGTCTTGTTCATGTTCATCTTAAACCCAACCTGTTGAGATACTCGGCTGAGGTCCTCAAGCATAGTGCTCAGATCGTCCAACGATTCTCTCTTACTATGGAGAGGCAGGCAGCCACTGGATGCGAATAGCATTAGACAGGGCGCCCTGGAGGTTCCAGGGGAAGGCCTATGTTCAGCAGTGGACGTCATACGGCTGACATGATGATGATGATGAGGAGAATGTTTGTATATACATATTCCTTACAATTCGTTTATATCACAAAATTAAAAATATAAGTTTAATTATTAAATAATAACTTTTTTTTATCAAAATATCGTAATGTAAATAGAAGTTTGTAATTGTGTAGGGTTTTTTCAACATGAATAGGCCGATAAAGGCAAAAAAAACCGTAATAAACAGTCGTCGGTCGTCCATCATAGCATATGTCAGTTGCTCACCCCAAAATAAATGGTACGGCGTAACATAACTAAACGTGTATTTAGGAAAATGCACCGTATTTTACTTATGAGTAAAGTCTTTTACATTTTACCGGTGAGCTACTGTCGAAACCTTTGACTGAAATTGACGCTACTTTACAGATTGTTCCACCACATAGTCTATTGATATTAATAGGTAGTTAATGATACGGTTACTTGAATTTGAAAGATACTACAAGTTTACTATTCTGTAGTGTTAAAATCAGTACTATTAAATTAACACCGAAACCATTATCAATTAGAATGAAAATCAAAGAAATAGAACAAAACAGATTATTGGGGATAAAATAAGTTAAACCTGAAAATAAAATACAGCTTAAATGCTTAAAATATAAAAAAAAAATTTTGCCACGCTATGTTTCTAAAATATATTATGTTACCCATAGACAATATGAAATTTATAATTTATTACTATAATTATTAATTTTAAACAATTTTGAAGCTATTATTAAAAATTCTCTGTCAATATTTGGATGATTAATAATATTTAAATTAATATTAAAATTAAATTATAATATTTTTGTAAAAACAATATTTAAATTGAAATTTTCAGTAATTTTTAGTAAAAATGTTGATATTTTTAATTACTAAAGATTGGTTCTTTGTAGCTAAGTTCATTTCATTTACCCTAAAAGCTGTGAAGTATGATCTAATTCTTAATTAGGTCAATCTATTATTATAAATGTTAGAATGTTTTTTATAAGTTGAAGATAATATATAATATATTATTATATAACTACTGAAATAATGTTTAGTATTCAAGACATATACATTTTTTTATAGCTTTACGTTCCATCAGCACACGCCCGGGTAGGCAATGTGAAGAAAAATTTTTATAATATACATATTGATATCATACATATAAAGAAAGAAGAAAAAGAAGAAAGGAAGAAAGATAGTCAGAGATAACGGAGCGCCAACTGTACGATCCTTGCTTTTTTATTTTTGTTAACGATATAAAAGAAAACGTTGAGTTCTGTCACTGGCAAGATGAAGAACGGAGTATCATTATAATGGAATTATCGTTTACCTCTTCCCTATACAATATTCGAGATTCATCGTAAAACTAAAAAATATTTTTATTATAACATATCCTAACTTACGATTCACCGATACTTTGAAATAACACAGATCTACTTTCATATTCTAACGGATTTGGGATGCCAAATCCTAGGGAGCGGCTTACTTGGTTCTTTTCGGAATAGAAAAGAATAGTTTACTCCATTTAAATTTTTACCCTGATACTTACAAACAGGTACGTTTGATATAATACTTAGGCATGCTTGATACGGTACTCTTGTAGTAATAAAATTATAACATTTTACATTGTTATTAATCTGTTATAAGTAGTGTGAAATTTTACGCAAATAATTAGAATAATGTTCATTGGTCGAATAATACTAGCACTTACATTTTACCTCTTTCCACTCGTCCACTGTTGTTAGCCTTTTAATAAATGCTTTTCGGGGGGTCCTCGTGGTTTTTACGTGACTATCTTCCAGTGTCTTCGATATTATGTTTTTGAAAATCAAAAGAGGTCTTCCCTTACCTCTTTTGCTTTATATATATTTTTAATAATCTTTTATCACTCATTCTGCAGACTTTCTCAAACAATCTGAGTATATTCTTCTTCAATTTTACTGTGTTATACTCTAGCTGATTTAGTCAGTTAAACTGACTATATATTCTGAGAAGAAATAGCATCTCCACTTCATTCGTCTTTCTTTTTGTGTACGGCCAAATATGAGTAGCACTGATGTTCTGCCGTCGCAATATTGCAACTTAGGTACAACCAATGGCAGGAATACGTCACTCACTGTCACAGAACCGACTCGGATCGACCCAAGGATCTTATGTTTTTGTGCGGAGGAGTACTTAGCCTTAGTACCATGCCTTCTCTCCTCCTGGGTTGAGAGAGAAAATCAACGGCTTTTTTATTATTTAATAAATATTATTTGAAGCGTGTCTAATTCGGTGTACTTTGGTTTATTTTTAAATCAACGAAGGAATTAGAAATCATTATATTTACAAACAAAATGTAAATATTTAATTCTTTTCTTCAATTAGCTTTACATCTCTTTCTGATTGACTATATTTTTATTATTGTATATATGATTGGATGAACAGTTGGGCCAGAGCTAAAATATAAGTTTACCTGAGTAATCTCTAAGTTACCATTTTTCACTCTAATTTTGTTAACATTATACTTCATATGATCTAAAGTGGAGTGAAAGATGATAACCTATATTTGTTATTGATTGGTAAAATTTAGATATTCAATTTAAAATATAATTTTTTGTCATTCGAGTATTTTCTAAACGATTGTACTCAATGGAAAACATATTTGAATATAAGAAAGATACATTCATATTTCGACAATACTGCTATCGTTGAGAGTAGCCCAGTAAAAGTTTCATCTTTAATATTCAGTCAAAGAATAAAACTTTGGGAAGATATTCCAATAAAAATAAATGTTTTGCTTCAAATGCTTGTGGCAAATAAATTGTTTTCTAAGAAATGTAAGAAAGCTTTACCTTAAAAAACATTTTAAGAAAAATATTTTAACTGGGCTATGCCAGCGGCCACAACACTGATGTTAGCTAAAAAAAATATTAAAGTGTTTCATATTGTTTCTCATATTATGAATTTTGTTTTAATTTACAAGTACGTACATTTCAATTATACCGGTTCTCATAGGTGCCTTTTTAATTTTTAATTTTGAAAATGCTAGTTTTAGCTTTTAATATTACGAAAAATTATACGAACGTTTTGGCAAAAATACACATTTTTTTCATGAGTAATTTTAATATATAAAGAATTCAAAGAAAACGGTAAACAAAAGTTAAGTGCTAGTATTATTCGACCAATGAACATTATTCTAATTATTTGCGTAAAATTTCACACTACTTATAACAGATTAATAACAATGTAAAATGTTATAATTTTATTACTACAAGAGTACCGTATCAAGCATGCCTATGTATTATATTAAACGTACCTGTTTGTAAGTATCAGGGTAAAAATTTAAATGGAGTAAACTATTCTTTTCTATTCCGAAAAGAACCAAGTAAGCCGCTAGGATTTGCCATCCCAAATTCGTTAGAATATGAAAGTAGATCTGTGTTATTTCAAAGTATCGGTGAATCGTAAGTTAAGGTATGTTATAATAAAAATATTTTTTAGTTTTACGATGAGTATCGATATTGTATTGTAGGGAAGAGGTAAACGATAATTCCATTTTAATGATACTCCATTCTTCATCTTGCCAGTGACAGGACTCAACGCTTTCTTTTATTTCGCTAACAAAAACAAAAAAAGTTCTTCAAGTACTAGACACTCAAATCCACTACCAGGTCAAATCCATGTCGTGTAGTCCTACTCACGTCGTGGCCAAACGTTTGTATTAAATTGTATGTAATTCTCTTAAGTTAAATAGACAAAATATTGCAATTATTTTAATTAATATTGCCCTTTAAATTCTAGTATGCTACCACTTTTATATGTTTACTTAGTTTAGGATGTAAATATCAGATCCGGAATTCTGTAGAGCGAGTCTACAGAATTCCAGTACTTCCATAATTCATGTGACTCGAGCTGTCTCGAGATATAAAAATTTACACTGCGGTGGAAAACGTATGTCACTTATCATGTTCCGGTGCGAAATTAAATATCATAGAGTGTATTATTTATTTTAAAAATATTTTATATTTTTAGCCTTATCAAATTGTAAAGATTCTTTAATGTTTTTTCTAAAAGAAGAGTGCATGAAGTACTCAGTTTTTGTTTCAAAAATTTCTATAGTACAAATGTTGTTTGGTTAAACAATTAACAAATATTTTGTAAAACGACATCATTATACTTAAATTTATTTACTTATTAGTAAATTAATCTACTTATTAGTAAATTAATAAAAAATATACATTTTTTATATTTTGTAAGCTATGGAACATATATAATTCGCATACTGTTCGTGAAGAAGCTTTAAGCGGCTTTAGCTTACAATTGATACTTAAAATTGAATTTAGTTCTATAAATGCATAAATGTTCCAAATAATATTTAATATAAAATTTTTGATTTTTTTTAATATGTAATTAACCAAATAAACTCTCCCATACACTGTCCAACTGCGACACGATGTTGCATTACATAAATTTTATTTATTCGAAATATAATTTTATATAATTTTCCAATATAGTTGGGGATGCTAATTTTTACCTTGTATTTAAAAAAACAATATATATAATTAGCTTTGAATTAAAAGCTATGAATGTTTAATAGTATGAAAAATATTAATCCTAATAAGGAAGACTATTTAAATAGTTGAAAACTAAAATTGCTTATTTAGTAATTTTAAACGTTTTCCCTAAAGCTTTTGGCTACAACTTTATGAATTTTGAACTGGAAAAGAAAAATAAATTCTATTTATAAAAAGACGGCAACCGTTACTAAAATTACTAGAGCAGCTGCAAAGTACCATAGAAAGTCAAGTATGAAATGTTACTAAAATATAACTTTTGCATATTTGAGAAGGGAATGTGACCCATTCAGTCGTGCTCGCCTGTGCTTCGCTTCGTAGGAATTTTGTCAAAGTACGTCCAGCGACAAATATTCAGTGCTTTTCTATAAGATGACAGCAGACCAAGTATGTTTGCTCAAAGTGTAATAATATGTAAAACTTTTGTATTTATGAAATAAATTATATAACTTGAAACGTTAATCATTTACAAGTTATGCATATTAAAAAATAAGTTATTTGAAAAAGCCAGAATCTTATATACCTTTAACCATATATCAAATAGATGTACTTCGAATGACGAAATTCGATCACGTACAAATTGAAAGAAATTCTATCAGGAAACAAAACTAGCCGATACAGCTAATATATGCACTTGAAACAAGAAAATTTTCGAATTATAAGCCTTATTCTCAGCTACATAAGAAAAATACGTAACGTTGGTATACACGCATCTGTCGGTAAGAGTACCTGGTCTTGATAAATCTCTAAAGCGCGCCGTCACTCCAAACTCCATTGGAATTTTGTCAATGTCTTTACAGTGCGTGCTCGCTAAAGGAGTCATACGTCTTCATGCTGCATTCACGGTATTGTGGTTCTACGTCATTAGTTAAGCTGTATAGTCTACTTTAGTATTTAAATTATGTAAAACTGAGGGATAGTATAAAATAAATTTATTATGATGAATTATATGATGATATATAATGAAACACATATGATGATATATGTATAATATATATTACTATATAATATATATTACTGCAATAAAAAATATATATATCTCTTGAAATATTGTGTGAAATTGAATAATTCCGACACGTATCTAGCTCGACCCTGCGCAATTGTTTAGTTATGCGTGACCATGCGACATCGGAGTCTCGCATACCGACTCATATTTTCCATAATTTGTAAGTTCACTTTATAGAGAAAACTTAAGTTAAATATAAAGATTTTTAACTGATAAAAAATATATGTTTTTTAATTTTGTTCCGTTGGTAAAATCAAAATCAAAATCAAAAATCATTTATTCATATAGGTATCACAGATACACTTATGCACGTCAATATTTCGTCAAGTGCTGTTTAATAAGAATAGTACCAGTCAGTACATATTCCCTCCCTCTAGTTCATAGTTCCCTCTGCCTACTCAGTACATATAAAATTATAAATTCATATTCGCTTTTCATATTATTTATATAAAAAACGTTCAATATACTGCAAATATTTTGCTGTTTTATTATAATATATTACCGGTGTTTTTTATCACAAGTAACGAATAACTGATTAGTTTTTCTCTTTTACAAAAGTAATAAATAATAGTAAATAATAGTAACGTGTCAGTATATTATTTCTCTTGATTATTATTTATAACAGTAATACAATCAGAATGGCTTCAAGTTCTATAAGTAACAAATACATTAATAATATATATAATAATCTTGCTCTAGTTATAACAACACAATATCAATAGGAAACTAGTTTTGAACGCAATGCTTATTCTTGCCCTGGAGGCTGTATTAAGCGATAACTTAGCTCCTTGTTTTCTCGGGAGATTCTATATTGACTTTGCGTCCATTCATTATTACAGAAATTTCTTAATATTACTGAATAATGATAAAAATATAAAAGATATTTTACTATATTATAATAAAAATTTTAATTTTGTAATTTAAAATCTGAAAATATCAAATACTTTCTTTCATCATCATGATAGGGTGATAGAGTCCTAGTATTCAAATATTCCGTCCTCCATTTGTCGCCCAAATTTAGATATTGAATGTTATATGCCTGTTAAATGAAATCCGTAATCATCAAAAATACAGTAAAACGATATTAAATTTTGACAAGAAGGACTCACGAAAAATTAAAGTATACAAATCAGAAATTGTTTGCATACGGAATTAATTACACACATATATATATATATATATATATATATATATATATATATATATATATATATATATATATATATATATATATATATATATATATATATATATATATATATATATATATATATATATATATATATATATATATATATATATATATATATATATATATATATATATATATATATTTAATAATTAAACTAATCTAAATATTGTTGTAGACGGGCCATCTGTCAGTCGTAATTCCACCAGACATAGCAGACGGCTATGGGTCAGAAGCCGGAGCTCCCGAGGGAGGTTCGGTTAAACTTCGATGCACCGCAACTGGCGTTCCAGAGCCAACTGTATCTTGGAAGCGTACGGAAGGCCGCAATATTGTATTTCGAGATGATGACGGCAGTGAATTGAAAGGTTAGTGTTTTATTTTGTTAATATTTACGCATAAATCTTCTTATGTTACACGCCTATTATTGTATTTCTAAATATTATAAAGTACATAAAGTACTTAAAGCGCGGCGTTGAGTTCCGCCACTCAACACGCAATGCCTCGAAAACGGCGGAAAGTGGGGACGGAGTAAGCAGAGACTAAGTAACGGAGTGTCTTAACACTAGGTTCTTATGGTTCCTGCAGTTCCCTCTGCCTACCCTGCCATGTGCGGGATAAAGCGTGAAGCTAAAAAAAAAAATATTCCTTATGTGATTAAACGTTAATTTAAAGCTGTTGAATTTTTTTATATAAAATACAACAAATATAGCTCTCTATAATATAGTTCATTTCACCATATGAATGGTTATGTGTTGTAGTTAACTATAGTAAATGAATTAGCGAGTGGTCATATTTAATAAAAAAGTGTAGAAATATTCTTAAACAGATCTTACCAAAACGACTACATTTAAAACATCTTAAGGAGCTTAATATCGCAGAGAGGATTTATTTTGATGTAGAGACGGGAAAAAGTAGATGGAAATTTATATAGTTTTTTGTTTACCGTTTTAAAACACAAATGCAAGCTCTTTGATTATTTTTTATCAGTTGTAATCTAGTTTTCTTTCATGTTTTTAATACGTATGTATATTTATCTATAATCTAAAATAATATAATGAAGGAGTAAAAACTAAATGACTGTAACCGTGCTTTAATGCAAATGGAGGTATTCGAATGAAACTTTTTTGTTAGATGACCAACACAAGAATTAATTGTGAGACTGGTAGTACCATTACCTATAAATATAGGTAAATATGTGAATAATATAGAAAAATATATTACTTAATACCAAAATATGTTAACCTACTCCACTATTTACTTATAATTGAACTCTTCATAATCGGTGTCTATCAATATCCAACAAGTAATAGTTATAATATATTCTCTAGAGAAAAGATAGACTTACGATGATTTTTGAATAATTATTTTTGAATAATCATAGATAGCCATGCTGTTAAAGATACCTCAGCAATTAATATCCATCGCATTTAAAACGTCAGTAATCAATATTCAATACTCAAAAAAATATTCGAGGCACGTTTTCTAGAATATATCATTTTCTTGCTTGTATCGGACGTGACAATATTTGAAAGTGATATTCATTAATTTGCTTTGCCAAATTCAATTTAGATAGTAATAATCGTAAATTCATATTGAAAGTGGAATGCACGTCAATTTACTTTCAATTCTATCTATATCGGAGGATTTCATAAAGTGGTAAAAAAGAAACAAGACTAATTTTGCATTCAAAGCCTGCCCCAAGCGGGAGCAGGTGCTTGCGTGGTTAATACATTGGAGTTTTATGAGATTTATTAAGATATCGCTCTAAGATATTGAAAATAATGGTTACGATATAAAATAAAAGCAAATACTGCGTTACGACGTGACAGGCTATTTATATGCATGCTGATCGAGAAAGTAATCATAATAAATAAGAGATTACCTTTTCTATTCCCTCTGAATTCACCAAAAATTTAATTCAAAAGTTAGTGTTCTCTGACGTCGTGATTGATATTCATTTCCTCGGAAAAGAACGCTCTCAAAGAACTCAATTACAGCTTAAACAAAGTGATGTAACAATCGGAGCTTCGGTCAGGAAATTAAATGGACGGCTAAGTGAAAATCGGCTCGAGTTGTTATCTTTTATAGTTGTAATAGCATTCCCCAGTTAGAATAAGAGGTGAAAAGACAACAGTTTGAAGCGATTACGAGGTTGCTTGTATGAGCACATACGCGTGTATTCGTTTTAATAATATTCACATGGCATTCAAATTTATACTTTACCACCTGTAGTTAAAGTGCAAAATGGATGAGTATTGTTATGTATTTAAAACCTTTCTGAGCGACCGTTTTGCAAATTTGACCCGTTTTATTTAAGCCATTAAGCGTAAACAAAAGACTCGCGGTCGTGGGTAAACAGAGGGTGAATGTAATAGTTACAGGGCGGAGGCGCGTTGCCTTAGTATTAATTGGACATGTTATACACGCTTCAACAAATAAGGATTGCCGCCCAAACGGCGCTGCGGTCGGTTTCCATGTGTTCCATTTCTTTGTTAATATTAAATAGGTTACCCATTGGCGCTTATAATTAAGTTATTATTTACAAATGGACTTTCATTCACACAGCTATATCGCACATTTAGAAATAGAACATTGTTATTGAAAAATCAATTTCATAACTTATTGCATCTTAATAATTTACACAAAGTTCTTCAATTGAATATATTCGTTGTTAAATAAATGATTGAAAATATCATATTATTTTATTATATCTTTAAATACTAATATTGATCATAACTGCTTTCAAAGTTGCATTAAACTATACAGTTATCTTAAAATCAAAAAGATATGTATTAAGATTTTGGCCAGATACATAACGTTACTGCATTTCATACCATTGCGTGTTGGGTGGCGATATTCAATGCCATGCTTTGTGTACCAGAGAAAGGAATTTGAATAATCTATTCTCTCGACTAGGAATCGCACCTAAAATAAATATATAAAATAAACTGTCAGACGATACCCTTTTGAAACTTTTATAATTTTATATATTTCTTTAAAAACATTATTAATATGTGTCACAGGGATACTCTTAAACGACATATAATTAATCATACTGAAGGGCGTGTGTGATTAGTTAATTACAATTAGTTATCTCCAACGCGTACGCGACGGTGTTGGGCGGACGTCGGCGTCGAGTTAATTAACTTGGTTATTACAAAACGTCACAAAGCGATCGTATATGTAATTATTATGTAAGTACTTGGCGTGTTCGTGAATTTAAGTTGGTATTTACATTAAAACAGCTAGTCAGTCGGTAAAATATATTAAATTTGAAATACGTAAATCGTGATCTCAAACAATGTTTGTTATTTGGTAACTTTACTTGTATATACAAAGATTGTTGTTTTATATAAATGGATTACAATAATTTTAACATTTTAAACAAATTTGCTTCTTAATTAGAATAGCGTAAATTTCATATGTAATAAATATTTTTTTATATTAAATATCATTTGACCCGATAACACATGTATATGTTATGTGCACAAAATGGTGAAAATACCCTTTAATATTTTTTTAAAACAATATTATTTACTCATATGGTAGAATTGGAAAACAATTAGCTTGTGAGTAATAATGACGGTAAATAGCTAAAGCGTGGACGAATCTAGTAACAAGTTGCCAACGACTTGTACCGTTCAAACTTTATAACCCGTTAATAAAACACAATTCCATGCAGGCGCTTTTGAAATAATGTTACAGAAATACACATATGATTCTTATACTATTAAGTATAAAGACTATTTTGCTGCAAAAATATACCAAATCTTTCGTCAACTCTACGTTACGCAGTATTTTATGTCTTCGCCCGAGATTTAGGATCGTGGGTCGTATGCCATAATAAAGTTATAAATTGTTTCCATTTAAATTTAATTTGACAGTCAACGCTAAACGCCGAATTGCCGGGGTAATGTTTTGATTAAAGCACGCCGGATTAGCGATGCTTAATTAAGAGCAACTTGGTGAATTCATGAAATTTGTTTCGAAATGCGAATGCCATTTACGTTGCTTTATATAATACTAAAATTCATAGACGAAAGATAAACATTATATAACCGTTATTTTATTCTTGAAATAAATATATATATATGTATAAATATCCGCTCTAGATTATTTAATAAGTATGTTGATAAAAATGAACGTTATGTTTCTGAAGGCTTTTTTTATTTTATATTGTTATAAGATGTCAGACACACTGTTTAAAATATTACCTGTTAAGTTATATAATCCAATACTTCAATTTTTAGCGTTATGTAAATATATTATTGTTAATGCATTAAATCAAAATTCGAATAATCAGAATAGTGCTTTAAAAGTTTAAAACACTAATATGTAGTTAAAGTATGTTAAATGTAACAAAACTTTTCATTCTATATACAAACTTTTATATAGACTGCTCTGAGCAAATTAAATTACTTCAAAATGTTTTTGATTGCGTAGATACGTCGATTGTATCTCCTTTGTAAGCACCTAGAGCATATTACGAGTGCATGAAAGGATATTTTAATTAAAAGGTGAGCTATTCCGGTGTATGTTAGGTTTTAATCAGAAATACAATACATTTTAATAAAAACTCAGTATCGTATAAATATTAGTTTTGCTGCGTGTAGTTATAAAAATAGTTCTATAATATACTACAGTATATAATATGGGCTTAGGGGAATACTTGTATATAAATTTTTTTTTTAGTTAATAATGTTTTTGCTCAGTATTTGTCATTGTCATTTAATTGGTATATATTTAAACTATTTTATATACTGATAGTAAGAAGGTAAACTCTATTAGAAGAAAATATTTTATTTATTTGAAAGTAAATATTTTTAACACAAATGAATATAGATATTATAAAAAAAAACAATCTTTTCATTACCTTAGTAAATAATTTACACCACTAAAAATTATACAAATTTAATAACTTAGGGTAATGTAACCAATACGTAACTATCACTATAAATAACCTAAATATTGGAAATGTTTCCAATCCAATCTTATTTATTTTTAAACAACGTTAAAACGTCGACAAGTAATAGAATTACCAATACACCAACATGGCATCCTGTGTGTAAAAGCTAACGTACATAATTGACTTATTCAACGTAGCTCGTTTTCGTTACAAATAAATAGCCCAGAGTTCTCTTTATGAAATACAAAGTATGTAGGACGGAGTTATTTTTGTTTTAATAACATAGCAAAGCAAAAATAAATAAATTGAATATTATAATTTCTACTTTTATTTTTTCTTTATTTGCATTTTTACTTTTTAATGTATTCATAACTTTTCCTTTATTAATATTGAATCTTATTATTAATAACTATTAATTATTACAACTTTATTAATTATTAATATAAATTTAATTAATAATTTTATTTAAAGGTTTTACGAAGCGACCCATTAGCACAGCGACCCACAACTGGCATGCTTACAGAAATATGCAGGTTGTGAGTTCATTTACGGAGAATGAAGTATTTTAATTTCCCGGTTCTAGTAAGAAAATAAAGTGCAGCGTAGTAGCTTTGCAGAAGTTGTGAAAACTTAATGTTAAGACACTCCGTTCCCCGCGTTTCATCATTCGAGGTAGTTATTGAGTTTAGGATCGAAACGCACTTGCCTTGTTGCCAGAGCAAAGAAAATGGAGATGAAATAATTCATTTTCGCCATGTAGGAATCGAACCCATAAACCGTCGTGTCAACAGGCAGACGCTGCGTCTCTGCGCCACGACGGTCGTCTTACTTTAGTTGTTATAGTTAAATAATTATTACATTTAAATATCCAATACAAATCGATCGGTCGTTGCGGTCAGTATCAGCAATGGGTATCAAAAGGCTCGTATAAGTGAATTACCCTCGGATAGTTTACATCTGGCGAACATCGGTTTGGCAACGCCTCACCGTTGTTGGCGCTTTGCGCTAACGTGGTTTTTCCTTTATGGATTGCCCTTACGTAAATATAAATAATGGGCAATTTGTTATATATATAATAGTAATTTATTTAATGAACTATTGGTCAAAAGATATATAATTTTTTTTATTTTCTATATATCCTTAAAATTAAGGTTATCTTAAAAAAAATGTTTAAAGTTTTAATTGGACCTGCCATAAGTACTTATTTTATCTAATAAATAAATAATTTTTATTTGCAATTTTGTTACTAAAATAATATTCATTGCTTCGAAACAATATCTAATGTAAAGGAAATAATAATTTAATGAAAATTTTATAATATATACAACAGATTAGATAATCTGTTGTATTGCAGTGGAACATTTTATAATTTTTTTATTTACCATTTGTAAGTTTTGAAGTTCAAACTGTGATTAAAGTTTTAAATCTCAAGCGAAACTAAGATTTACCAAGACTAAGAAGAGTCTTACTACTTATTTAATTCAACTACTTATTTAAAATGTTTAATAAGGTGCAGTATTTAATATCTCATATCTTATTATTGTTGCATTATATTTGCATTATAACATTCTAGTTCCATTTTAAATAAAACAATTTAATCTAGACTGAGGTGGCATTAGTCTGTCTTTTGATATTATTACGTTATTTTACCCGCGACCACGGTCTACTGCAAAGTATTCAAAACGTCGGGTTTTCAAAAATGTATAAAAATTGCAAAAATCTTTAATAAGTACTTAAAGAAAACATATAAAAAATTTTTATATGTTTTCTTTAAGTATTTTTTCTATCCTCAGTGTGGATTAACACTTTAAAAATCATCAAAGATCTTCGAAACTAATAGTTTCATTTTATTTTCTTCTTGATACGACGTGATTTTTGCGAAGTGATTTGTACTGTTATATTCAAAACTCACTACTATTTTTAGCATCACGTTACACCAGTATAGGAAGAGGGAACCGCAGGAACCATTTTACCTAGTGCTAAGACACTTTGTCAATGCTTTTCTTTTTGTTTTGAGTCATTGCGTGTTGAGTGACGGAATTCAACGCCGCGCTTCCCTAGTTGCCAAAGTGAGAAAATGGACACGAATAATTAATTTTCTTCGAGTGGGCCCCATTTTAATCGACCCTACATGCTATCGAACATATTAAATTCACTTTTCGGATCTTCGTATCGCAGTAGCTATATCGAATATCAAAACAATATATGTAATTAATTAACTGTTATATAATTTACGTCTAGCCGATATTAATTTAGCAACGTTTCGCCGTTATTGCTATTCATTAACACGGTGAAAGTTTTGGTTAATTCTATATTAGATTTGCGTTAGATTATCAACAAGTATAATTATTTTTTATTTATTTATAATAGTTCCTAAATCGATTACAATCTAATAATTGATAGTAAAAATTTAATCGTTTTGTATTAATCAATCGTCAATATCCATTATGTTATACATTTTTTCGTTCCCATTCATCATTTATCAGTATCGATAGTTGAAACTAGAGTTAATTGTATCATATAATCCTGATATGTATATAAAACTGGTAATCACTTATTGTTACACTTATATTAGGAATATTGATTGTAATATAATATTTTTGTACAGTGTAACCTAGAATAATTAATTATATGTTTTTTACTGTAACTTGTATGTTAAGATATTTTGTGTATCAATATTAAAATTTTTTTCTTTACTTTTTAAGATGTAAAATAGTTTCAGAATCAATATTATACACAGATTCAATATTCAATATTCAAACAACCATATTTACGAACCATAAGGTTTATGGGAAACACGCGCAATTTTTAATCCCAACATATGGTAATAATATTTGTAATAAATTTTGCAGTGTGATTACAAGTAATAAATAACCGTCGCAGGTGGTGATAACGTAACCCATTTTCAACTGAAGAATTTATTCACCGTTTATTTAGCTCATTTAGGATGCTAATTTACCTTTCTCATTCCCATGTGAAGAGAGTCCTCGGAACTTCAGTTTTGTAATCACTTATAATTTTGATTTTTTGGTTATATATAATAAAATGTTTCAATATTTATATACGATATTGGATTTTAATTATGGAGCTATGTGAAAATCGTTAAACGTTTTTTAAGTACTTTACATTAAATTTCAATCAATAAACTTTAGTTGTGGAATTAATTTAATTATGCTGCCAGCCTTCACTGAAAATAATTATGAGTTTTTAAAACAAAAGTTCAAAATATTCTTCTCTTCCACTGTAGATACATAAAATATTTTTAATATTTTCGTCTGCATAATAAATAAATAACATATTTTTTTTATTTTCAAGCCAGAATATTTTAGTAAAGCTATTTATTTATTTTTAGTAATGGACAACTACGTGGGCACAACGTTGTCGCTGAAAAGTCTGAAGAGGACCGATATGGGCACTTACCTTTGTATAGCTGCGAATGGGATCCCGCCAACAAAGAGCCGACGTTACGAAGTATCTGTATATTGTAAGTGTTATTAATTTAATGGAATAAAGAAATAAAATACAAATATATTTCTAAGATTGTTATCTAATTAAGTTAAAGTAATAGGTAAGTAGTATAAGCTTCATTTTACTAACAACTACAACTATATGTACTTGATAGATGTCATGCGTTATCTATGCGTGAATAATAAATGCGTAGCAAGCTTTCCTCCATAGTACAAAATATAAAAATTCGTTGAGAAGCTCAAAATATTTTGGATTAGCCTTTTAAGTCAATTTGAGACTATCATGGTAAACATCAACGAATGTAATCGTGGAGGTGAGTTCCTCCTCAATCGGGACAAGAATTTTTCATTTTCCCATGTCGATTAATCTAGGCGATGCATTAAGTTTTGCCATTCAATAATATATACTTCGCATTCTGAGAAAAAATTAAGAAAACTACTAAGTACTAACACTATATGTAAGTTGTGTGTATATTTACATTTATACCTAATACACGCACAATGCATATATGTACATACGTATATAAATTGTTATATATGTACATATATATATATATATATATATATATATATATATATATATATATATATATATATATATATATATATGTATATATATATATATATATATATATATATATATATATATATATATATATATATATATATATATATATATATATATATATATATATATATATATATATATATATATATATATATATATATATATATATATATATATATATATATATATATATATATATATGTACATATATATATATATATATATATATATATATATATATATATATATATATATATATATATATATATATATATATATATATGTACATACGTATATAAATTGTTATATATGTACATATATATATAGTATTAATAATTAATAATACAAATTGAACATATGTGTAGTAATGCAATACTTTTTGAACTTTTCTGCGTTCCTGCTATAAATTCAATATTAATAATAATGGTTGTCTGTAAGAGATTGCTTTCGGCGATAAGGCAGCCATTGCACATTCTCTCTTACATACAATACTTTTGTGTAAAGTTATCTGTACTTTTTATGCAATAAAGTTATTTACTGTGTGTTTGAACTAGTTGCGCCGATAGTACAAGTTGTAAGTTTGATTGTATGGCGGTCAACGGAAATGCAAGTCACTTTGCAATGCTACGTCGAAGCGTCACCAAAGTCACTCACTATGTGGCAACGAGGGAAATCACAATCGGGTAAATGCTTTTATTCCTTTTTTATTAATTTATACATGTACGCAAAATGAAATTTTTGGCATGCAATAAAAATTACGATGTTCCAAATTTCAATAACCCTGACTTAAATAAGGTCGTCGAATTTCACTGTGTTTGTAGGTCACATATGTATGGGTAATCCTCAGTGATCAATATGTACGTAAACGTATAGGTACATATTAAATAGAATTCAAATATCATTAAAAGTTGCTTATATATATGAATGGCTTTCTAACTTTTGATTAGGTTTAATGTATTTTATAAAAAAGTTATTAAATTTGGAAATTATTTTGTACTTGTCCTTTCAACGTGTTTCTGTCATATATTTTCTATCAACTATATTCATTGTGATTCGAGGAATGATTCAACATGAAACATATGTTTAGTTAAAATTGACACTTTATTTTTAAAGAGTTCATTTATCAAGCAAGGAGCATTACGTTACTCACATTAATTTTGACTATAGAGGCAAGGTGTCGTATGAAGTAAAAGCTAGTATGTATATACACATATTTAAAATGTGAAAATGTGTTTATTATTTTCCTAAATATATACAAAATTATATGATAAAATAAATATTATCTTTTTTAAGTGAACTCTATGTATATTTCATAGGTGCAAAGCTATTAAACAGCTCAAAGTACATTATATCTGAAGATTTCCTGAATGAATATGCAATGCGCATGAATTTGACGATTAATCGCCTTAAGAAAAATGACTTCGGCGAGTATACTTGCGCTGCAAGCAACGCTTATGGAAAGGCTAATGCTACCATAACGCTGAAAGGTTTGTTGAATATCCACATCTTATAAAATTTTACTTTAATGTTATTACTTGACGTAGAGGTTTTGCAAGTACATTTATATAATAATTTTCTTAATATGAGACTTAATATTGAAATATTTATTTAAAAATATTGAAGATACTTAAAATAAGCATTATATAATATTTAATCAGCATATCAACGTTTTAACTAAATTTAAGCTTAAACCACCTTTTTAATATAATAAGATATAATGCTTTTATAGTAACAATTTTTTTTAAATTTTGCTTCTAATTTCGATTACACAAAAATTCAGTTCTTACTACGAGTATCAATCTAAAAAATATTCCTCTCTATATCAACAGAAACACCGCAGAAGACAACAACAACAACTACAACGACAACAACAACGACGACGACAACAACAACAGAGCGGACAACAATCGCAACGACGCGTCCACCAAAACGCTACAAGACGGATAGAAACCAAAATAGCTTGGACTTATCATATATGAACTTCAATTTTTACAACACTAACGCCTACAGTCCCTCAAACAACAGCCATAATGAATATGCTCAAAGGACCGAAAAGCAGAAAGTGCGTCCATCCGGACCTCCTCGCTTCTATGTCTATAACAATGCTGCAACTTTATACACTCATGTTATAGTCTTAATTATATTATTATCAATATTGTAAACTGTATAATTTGTTTAGTTTTATATATTTTATGTAACTCGTACGATTAATGTTAGTATATCAAGTCATTTCATTTTACTTGAGTGATTTTGTTTTAATTTTTCAATTATTTAAATGTTTTGGTTTTATTAATTGATATTTTGTAAACCTAAAATGTATTTTTAAAAAATTCAAATTAATTAAATTATTTTAAAAGTAATTTTAAAAGTAATTTAATATTTTTAAAAGTAACATTTATAATTGAAATCGACAATAAAATAGTTGTGTTATATTCATAAGTTTAATAATATAAATTTTTACATGTAAAACCCGTGGTCTGTAGTTAGCTTTTTAATTTCATAATTAGGTGATAACAAATGGCTGTTGAATTTTTAATAATTGAATATTGTTGTAAGCTGTAGTCTGTACGATGTTGAGATTGTTTAGAAATAACGATCGTTATACATAATTAGCTCAGCTTTAAACTGAATATTATTACACTACTTGTTGTTTTAATAATGACATTTTGAATGCCACAAAAATATGTTATAAAAGCAAGAATCTTTTACGATTTAATAGAGCAGTTAGAAATTGTTAATTTTCATGTATTGGTCCTTGTAAGTATACTTCCAAAGTTTTAACTACAGCAATGAAACAGAATATAAAATAAAATTAAACACGAAGCAAATTAAAATAAAACATAATTAATTAATTATGAGGAAATAACTATTGATTTAAGGAAAATCCGCAAAAATGACTATAAATATAATTTTACATAATTTTTACAACATTTTTACAATATACAAAATTTAATCGAACTGTTATAATTATTTCTTAAATACATTAAGTTTTATTAATATCGAAGTTGTCATATCATGTAATTTAACAACTGCAAATATCATGTTGTAAGCTTATAGAAATGCAGTTAGACAATGCATTATGGCATTTAGAAAATTTTAATTTTATTTTTGATGATATATTTTTAGTATTATTTTTGTAAATCGAAATATAGTTATAGTAAGAAGTTTGTATAACAAATAATTGAGATCAAGGCATTGCAATTGTTGAATACGATTATAAAAATGTACTCAAAAGTAATATGAAGTGTAATGAAAATTAGCTGTATTTCGTACGACAATACGATTGTAAAGACAATAATGGAGACCAACGTATTTAGAGAGTGCAAGTATATTTGACAATAAAGTCATTTAGTCAACATATTTAAGCATCATTTTTTTTATATTTTTACTGTACATCGAAATGGTATACGCTGTTAATGTAAAACTTAGTTTTTGTTTTATTATTAATTGAGTATTTTTTAAATTTTTTAATAATCAATAATAATCCAGTAATAAACCAAATAACGGTTTACACAATGTTTATTATCTATATAAGAAGTACATTTTTTTCATATTTGAAATATTTTAACTTTTAGATTAGAAATTCGATTTCGATATTAAATACCTAATAAATTTGTCTTCCGTATAGTTATAAAATATATTTGTGCTCACGAAAATGTGGGCGATGATAATTAGATAACGAAGTTTCTTTTGAACTTCGTGGAATGTAGATTAATTAAACATATAAGTAACAGAAAGAATTTATCGTAGTTGTAGAATTATAATTTTTTATTATTAAAAAAACTGATTTTTTAGTTACTTATACAAATGTAAACTAACATTGTTTTTTAAACTAATATTCAATACAGCAGCTTTATAATTTTTATAAGACTTACCTGTATATAAATTAATGCAAGCTTTTTAAATAACGTTATTTACTAAAATAAGTACAGTTAAGACAATAATTTTATAAAAAAATGAATATTTAATCGCATTTACAAAAGTTGCTTCTATCTTGTATTACTTTGTACAATATTATGACCTAATGTCAACTATAGATAAGGTAATATTTATGATTATCATAAAAAAAAAGTATTATTTATACATGAAATATTTTATAACATTGGATTGGATATAAGTTATTTATTGGATGTAATATTGCATTAATTGTAACAATATTTGCTAGCATGCGTTTTTAAATATTTTAAGTGTAAGATTATGACAATAATACTTGATAGTTTTAATTTTATAACAATATGGACATTGTTGAACAAAATCATAATAATGACAAAACCATTTCAGTTATCTCATTTTTAAGGTACTTATTGTAATTTATAAAAAAGAAATATAGGGCCGGTGAATACAAAGTATCGAAACGTAGTAAAAATCATTGTGCGAGCTTAATTTTTTTTTAACAAAATAACAATTAAAATTAAAATATACTTATTTGTTACTAAGCCTGTTATATTTATTAAAATAATTCAAAACATTCATTGATTATTAATAATTGATTGAAATTATCTAAACATGTTGTGTAACCATAAACAAATTTTAGAACCACACAATTTTACGAGTAAATTGAATCATTATAATTTGAACTAAATATAGTTATTATAATATGTGTATCGACAAATAAACTGTTTATTGACGACAATAATATGTGACAGTCTTAAGTATACTGTAAATATTTAATATCAAGTTAAACATTTTAGTATGGACGTAACTATTTATCAATGTTAAATATAAGATGTTAATATCATTTTATGATATTTTAAAATAAAAAAGATATATCACATTCATTTGTTTTTATTATAATCACATAACACTTCCTCAATTTCCCATGTGTCCAAAATTGATAATATAAATATACATATGTTATTTTATTCGAATTTATTATGTTACACAATAGTCTTAAAATGGGAAATAGTATTTATGTCACATATAAATAATTCGTTGACACTAAAATGACATTTATTGATGATTAACATGAATTTTGAAGGACTGTTTATTATTACTTAATATTAAGAAATAATTTTAAATTATAATTTTAATTGTAAATGCCTTAGCTTGCATATTTTAATTGATATAAGTATAGGTGGACTGAGGAATTGTGTGACACATGACATGTGATTTTAAGTGTCAGTCAGTCAGTCTACTAATATGATCTGGAAACCCCTTATCTATATTGAAGAATCTTTATAATTATAATAGATAAAAAGAATCTTTAGAATTTAGAGTACTATACTTAAAAGTACTAATAACTATTCAACACTATCCTAATTTGTTCCAAATTTGTACTATTAGGTACAATTCACTTGCGATGTTTTAATTGGTCTACATACTTAACAACTTGTACGTTTAACTAGAGACCAATGTAAATCCCTAAATCGCCTGACTTGCTCGTTATACAGTATATATCTCTCACTTTTGAACTTTTGATTGGAAAACGCACATCTCAGTTTCATAAATAAATGATTATACCATTGTCACTGAGCACGTTTTAGTACGTGAGTATATAACTTATGTAAGTCGGATTTATTTGAAAGTAATTTTCAGAGAGCATCTGGCGTTGCGGTATGAGAGATTCCGCTGATCAATATTCGGGAAGTCGCTTCGAAGAACTGTGAAATATGTCAGTCTCTTACTCAATCCAGGGATATGTATGTGAAATGAATTGCATTTTTCAGAATATTTTATATTGAGCATAAAGCAAGTTCTATCCTTTGAGTAGTTATTACAAGCACTATATATATATATATATATATATATATATATATATATATATATATATATATATATATATATATATATATATATATATATATATATATATATATATATATATATATATATATATATATATATATATATATATATATATATATATATATATATATATATATATATATATATATATATATATATATATATATATATATATATATATATATATATATATATATATATATATATATATATATATATATATATATATATATATATATATATATATATATATATATATATATATATATATATATATATATATATATATATATATATATATATATATATATATATAATGTGTATAGTACAATGTGTAATAAGAGTAAAATTTTTTAACATGAAATAAGTATACAATTTACATTAGTTTTCAAAGACAAATTATTTTTTATTATCATTTTACTAACTCAATATGGGAGGATGTCACTTTCAAGAATTTGAATAATAGATCATAATGCGAGCTTCAAAGAAAAATCGTAAGAACTTACACTTAAAAAGGTAATGTAAGTTAAAATACATTTATTATTAACGGTAGACACTTAAGATAGATGGCAAGGGTAAATAAGCGTATATTTTCCTTCTACGACAAACGAGTCTAACGTATGAATTCTTATCTCATTAAAAATCAAAGCTCTTTCTATTAGAGTCAATATCAGTAACGTAGAGCAAAATGTTGTTTATTATTTAATGGCCGAATTTTCTTCATTTCATGTTAAATAAAATGATATCCCTAGTTAATTTCAATGCATTTAATTCATAATTAAAGAATATTATGTATTATAATTAAATAATATTATATATTTTAGTATTTTTAAGGGACTTTTATATGTTTTGGGAATTTTACATGACTATAATAATCATAAGATATCGATAAAATTATAAAAATTCAGTAGATTACTTATATTTTCGATAAAGTGAAATAAGAAGCATTCATTCTAGTGGAAAAAAATACTGAAAGTCTATAATTTTTCTAGTCGAAACATGTAAAACAATATTACATTATGACATTAATTTTAGTTTAGCATGTGTGACCATTTCTATGTCCATTTAACTAATATAAACTAATGCTGGTAATCAAACTAACTTGCAGCAGCAGTTCGAATTAGCTCTATTATCAAAGTATATCTCTTTTAATGGCAATCCATTTTATATGTGATTAAGTTACAAAAGTAGTTTATTATATTTAATTTAAGATTATACATATATCTTGCGGTTCTCCTGGCTACCCTGTTATAGGCGGGATAAAGCGTGAAGCTAAAACAATAAGTCAGTCGTTATATATATTGTTAAATATACATTATAAATTTGTATATTTAACAATGTATAACGTATTTATATTGTAATATAATGTTTAATTTTTGATCAGATAATATCTAACTCTTATAGACAACTTATCTAATACTTATATACTATACTAGTGCACATACTCTTACATACTTATACTCCTAGATATGAAATACAACACTCTTTACCTCGTTATATTGCGTTGCCCTTGCAATATGAAAATTTATTGCAATAACAGCTGTTAGAATGTATAGCTAATGCAGAAAAACGAGTATACTGTTTATTTATAATTTACAACATTCCTTAACGGAGAAATTTTTGAATAAAAAATATATCCAAGTAAGAAGTAAAAAAATGTTGGTACTTCCTTTTAATCTACTCTCTTGAGCAGTGGAGTTGATGTCTGGTATCTCTTTGTATTGAATTTACATATAATACAGAGAAATGTCTCCACACTATCTAGTTAGATATTACACATTTTATTATTTTATTTAATCATTATTAATTTATATCATCATTATTAATTTATTTCATTTAATAGTTTAATCGGGACAGAAAATTGCATCTACTATTAGCTTAACAAGTATTATGTATAATAGAATATAGTTAATCTACATAATATATAAACTTTTAAGCTGGCGTAGCCCCAAACTGCTACGCGAACGTAGCCATGATCTACGTTACATATACACGTACATATATTTTTCTAATCGTAGCGTTTATGCTGGTTAAATATAAAATTAGGATTAGTAGGTTCCGTGATGCTTGCAAATATACTAATTTTGACGATTTATGTTATTTATTAATTAGGGGATATTTTTTCCACTTTTTGCCTTATAATAGGCAGATAAAAGTTTTCTTACCGTATCTATCTGTAGACTAGAAAAATATTATACAATAATAGTTTCAATGTAAGTAAATGTAGAACTGTTTAGATTATTATTGAAATATATCACCAATTCAGTAAACGTATATATAAAATAATTACATTACATTAGAATATAAGGCCATTAAAAACGTTCCAAGCAATCCTCTCTAACAAATACCCATTATACAAGATGTTCATCGAATATCCAGTATTCCGTCTAAGAACTTAATCTTCTAAGTAAAATACGACTGCGAGATATTCCAACTTCAAGTAATGTTAACGAAACTCAACTATATGATATTAGAGTATTTTATGAGATAATCGATTTCGAGTAACAGATATTAATGAATATGTGGAAATAATGTAACTTATAATGTCTCAAATTATTATTTTTATTTGCCACAAAAGGGGGAATGCAATGATCCATCCCAGTCCCACGTGGATTGAACCCACAAAAGTTGATTAAAAATTGAAATTGAGATGTTTTAAATTACACATTATGTAATAGATTCATAGTTATATACTAATTACAGTTAGTATAGTAAAATTATTTGTTATTTACGTAGTCTGCTAAAGAAAAGCAAATGTGAAGTGCGACAAGCTAGATAACGTAGCCTGGAGTGTAATTCGGTCTTCAGATAAGGCTTACCACGACCTCGATGTGTCTCGCATGTTTCACTTAAGTAAGGATTTGATCAAATATACCTATTACTACTTTAAAGAACACCATTAAAATTTTATAGCAAGAAATGATTAGATTATTTTTATAGCCTCACGTTATATCCCGCATATAGCGAGGCAGACAAAAGAAACCTAATGTAAAAATATTCTGCTCACCGCTTTCCATTTTTTAAGATTGCCATTAAGCTTTGTATGTGGTTCAACTCAATCTGCGAGTTGTCTTGGTACCAGAGGGGAAAAATGAGAATATATTAGCATTTATGTCCAATTGAGAATCGAACTCACAAACCGCGTTTTCAGTTAGATGCTTATTATATACCTTATACAAATAATTATATTCATTCTTATATATTAATAATGTTTCAGTTTTATTGTGTCATTAATTTCTAATTTAATTTATGTATTGTGTTTACGCTTTACATTAAGGAAACAGGATGGTTCTAATAAACAGTTGCATTATGATAAAAGAGAGAGTTACATGAATCACTGGGCTCTTTCCATGCGAGGCTTTGTATTCAGTTTGGCGGATGACGATAACCTTAATGTAAGCGTCGTCACGGCTGGTGGTCCCAAGAAGGATCGCCTTTGTCGTGGTCCCTTCCGTACGCCCCATTCTTTTCTCTTTATACCGTTTCTCACTTGAGTAATTCGAGGACAATAAACATTTATTGTGCTCGTCTATTTGACAGACGATGAAGAAATATTGAATGAGCGCGTACATGTTTAGTGTACGTCTTTCTCATTTGTAAAAGATTATTTGGTAAATATAGACTGACGCTTATGTGGGACAGCAATATATTATGTAATATTTTTTAGTCGGAAAATGAGGAACAGCGTGTGTAATACTAGGTTAACTGTATTTAATCTACGATATAATGTGTACAGTGTGAAGCAAATAAAATAGCAAAATCAACTATAAAACTTCTGAATTTAAGAAATATTTAAAGCTTCTATTATTCCTTCGAATTGGTTACAAGTGGACTTTCTTATTAGTTTCCTACGTTACATTTTCTTAAAAGGAAGCGGCACCTAACTCCCTATCCCGTAACAATTGACTTTCGCCTTCGTATATATTAACTGAGATTTAACACTAAGTTATAGGTTCTCGCGACCAACGAGTTTATTTCCTATTCCATATGGAATATACATATGTATAAATTCGCAAGATATTTGAAGTTGTCGTGGCGAAGTATTCCTCTGAATACACACAGTCTCAATCAATCAGACACAGTCTGATTGTAAACGAAACGATCGTGAACTCATCGCCTAAAGAAATCAATTATTACTGTTTCTCAGTTGTTATAGACAAATTGTAGCGCTGAGCTCCTCCATTAAACACGGACTGTCTCCAATTTGCAAAAAATCTTTAATAATAATATATTTTATATCATATAGAAAATAAATATCTGTATATATATATATATATATATATATATATATATATATATATATATATATATATATATATATATATATATATATATATATATATATATATATATATATATATATATATATATATATATATATATATATATATATATATATATATATATATATATTATACAATAAGTTGGAAAATCTATTATATAAGTAAGTATATAGCTGATTAATTATAATAATTAGTAACGAAAATTTTGGTATATACGTTTCTATGCAACTATTAAAGTGAAAATGTAATGTTAATAAAATATGTAAAACGTTAGAAGCTATTCTCACAGTTGAGAAGACTTGCATTTTGTATTCAGTTTGGCAGGCGGCGATAACATTAATCGGAGTAAAGTGTCACCTTAAGTGGCTTTCATTGAAAGACCCTTTGTCTGAAATAGGGTCTGGCGTCTTATTTTTTACCCCGATATTCTATTGTCATCGAGTGATGTAAAGTTTTACCACCCAACGAAGCTTTCGTGATACGTCTGTGAACCTAGGTTAAGGCGAAAACCGACTCAGTTGATGGATTGTGATCGAAGGCCTCGTAGATCATATTGCACGTACTTGGTCATTTAGTTTTACGATTGATCGTCTTGCTCGATACGTAGATTGAAAATATGTTATTTTCCTATTACCTAGTCATATAAAAATGATTAAAAGTTCTTTTTTTCTTGTAATATTTAGGTTACAATTTTTTTTATTTATTCTTAATAGTTGATGTAAAGCTAGCTTGAATGATGCTTAAATCAGTATTTTTATTTTATATCTTTCTATGACTTTTACATGTTTGTTATACCTATCTTCTATATCTTATGTACGGTTTGATGTTTTAACTTCGGAACGGATTTTGATGCGGTTTATAATAAATATATTGATATACGCGGAAGGTTTAAGTACGACAGATGCACAATATAGTAGAGGAACATTGCTACTGCTCTAAATATCTTTGTATTGTATAATGACATAAAAGCATATAAAATTGTATGTCCTGTCTGGGTTGTTAGTAGGTGAGAAATTGGCCCTAATGGTAAGGTAATCCAGGACCTATATGGTAGAGGACCTATCTTATGCTGTCTTTCTCTGTTATCTTTATAATGTATCCACGCTTTTATTAGCGTTGTCTTCGCCCACACAGTAGTAGATACAGCGGATGTTGATTTCTCGCGACTGCGTGGGAGAAGAAATAAAAAATTAACCTAAATGAAAAAAGTAAATAGATATATTATTAGTCACTTAAGTAAATAAATTAATTATAAGTTACATATATTTATTTAAATGAGATAATAGCTTATTTATTTTAAGTTATATGATTTTTGAATGATTTAAGATTGCTGAATGATACTTCGTCATTTTATATTTCTTGGTCATGGTTAGATTATATATAAAACCAACCAATACATATAAAAGTATACACTTTAAGAGAGCTAAGTATTATTATCTTGAAAAGAACAAAGAAGAGTTTATTGATTATATGTATGTATTCACAAAAAATAGTGAAAAGAGAAAACAGTTACATAAATAAGTTCAAAACAACTTTGAGAATATGTAACACGAACTTTCTGTTTCAAAGGTATCTTATAGCTCCTATAACTCGAATAAAGTATGTCTATAAACCTAATAATCTAATGATATCTCAACATAAGTGTCGAAATGATACCGTTCTGAAAGTTGCTGTACGTGACAAATATTCCCGTTTGGGAGTATTCTCGGATTGAAAACTACTATAGACTCGCGACGTGACGCGAATGGTACATTAGATCTTGGATATACATGATTTTGCTTACATGCCTGTATAGGAATGGGGACTGTGAAAGACCGTTGTATCGCTATAGTTGAGTATTTAATGGAAAAAAATAGTATTAGACTAAAATGG
Organism: Dione vanillae; assembly: GCA_037178615.1. Lineage (NCBI taxonomy): Eukaryota > Metazoa > Arthropoda > Insecta > Lepidoptera > Nymphalidae > Dione > Dione vanillae. Next base: position 378,580 of record JAZFAU010000052.1, on the reverse strand, counting down.
TAAGTATGACTTTTGATTTAAAATTTATTTTATATACAACTATTCTAAATCTGTAATTTTTTATAATTACAATTACCTCATATAAAAAGCTTGTTAAACTAAAACTAATTTTGTAGTCAATTATAATAAGAGATACTAATAATTCGAGTATAGAAATTTGTTAAAATTTAATAAAGACTGATCAATCTAGAAGACGAACTGATTATTAAATCAAATGCATTCATCGAACAAGTATTCGATTAAGCATGGCTGACTGGTTGGGCTAATCATGTTAATTCAGATAGCATCTACTATTAGATAGGCTTGCCTTGTACAATGTGTAAGGTGTATAATGTGTTTCACTTGTTAAATGAAATATTAATGATATCAAAATTTTACACTTTTGTGGGTTCATCAGTTAAGCTAAATTTATTTTCCAAATAGAGCCAATACGACTGTATCAGCACCTTGATGAAGATATACGTAATGGTAAGGTTTTAGGTGCGTTGAGAGAATGTCTCTTCTTTTAATTTAGACTAAGGAAACCATTTCATCATTACAATGAAATATCTTTAAAATTGAGTATTATCAAAACATTTTTAAGCTGTTACATGATATTTTAATTTATTTTTATTAGTTAATATGAAGTGTCAAATAACATAATAACTTCCTAATTTGGCTATCTTTATATTATATTTATATTTAAGGCTTGCGCAAGTAATTCTTTGTTAAATAAAAAAAGAAATTAGTAGCAAAGTACTAATATAAAACGCAAAACATTTTATAACGTAAAATGCTTCTGATACTTACCATACGAATTATTTGAAGCCGACGAAATATTGGCAAATGACTTCAGAGTGGTTTTTACCCTGTAAATGTTCCAGTGATGCGCGAGTCGCGGGCCGCCAAACACAGAAAACCTTTGAAAAAATGTAAGCTGATTTACCGTGGCTAGGGGCCTGTGTTCACTCGGCCGGCAAATAAAGGCCACCAGACAAATGCTCGCAAATTGACTCGACGTTTTTCACAGTATTCCATATTTTTTATGTAAGAAGCGGCCTATTTGATGAGAAACTCTAGTACGTGCCCCGTATTATTAGCTTGAAATTTTCAAAGGCTTAGGATAGTTCTTTGCATGTAAAGCTCTCTACGCTCTTTGTACTCATAGTATTCAGGATTCGTAAAGGCCAGCGTTTATTCATGAGTGAATATAATGAGGTGCAACTTTCATGAATCTTAATAATTAATTTGTACGGCTACGCCGGTGTTACGCGGATATTGTAGGGGTAACGTTGCTGAAATGAATTTTGAATTTACATTTTAGAATATATTATACATCTTTATAATAAAATAAGTAATATATAAACATATATTTAGTAATATTTTAAACTTGACAATCATTATTAAAACAGTTATTTAATGAAATGAAAGCTCTTTTGAATCTACAAAAACCTTTTCTAAAATAACTGCACAAAATCAATAAATTCGTTAAACAGCTTTATTACAATTGATGATTGATTGATTATGTAGTATGTATGCATTATCATCATTGAAATAAAGAGCGAAAGGATAATGAAAAAAAGGGTCGACACAAAAACCACTTCATTACAGAGCTTGAAAGCATTAAGATGCTACAACGAGCAAATAAAGCTAAGATTACAAGTTAACCTCATGTTAGTCAGAAGCCCCAATGATAAAGCATCTCAGGAAAATCGTGCCCGGGGAGGGTAGACTAATCCCTCTTTAGCAAAAACGTTTCGTTCCAAAAAGTGATGGGTGGATCGCTAGGGAAAGGATCTTCATTATCCAACGGTGTTTGCAGTTAAGCTAAAGGACCAGAAGATTATTTACTGCCTAATATAAGTTAAAAAACAGAACACATACTCGACGACCTCTGACATGAGAACCGCTTACTCATTGTGCTTCAAAGAAAAAAGGTTTATTAGGTCGGCTTATTTCAGAGCTTAAGTACAGGGTCTTCGAAAATACGAATCTAATTTGCTTATATATAATTTCATTCAATCATTTAAATTTAATGCTCTTATTAAAACAAGATCTATTATGTTCATTTTATTAATGGAAAATTAATTTTTGTATTTTTGGTTGTGCAAAATATATAGCTTTCATGTGGCTGTTATGATATAATGATCCGTTGAATTTATTGGCAGGACCTGAGTGAAATCAGATGTAAATGATTAATGAATTCGATGGCCAGCCGCGGCTCAGTATGTATTGAATCTGATTTAATAATATTACCCGATAAATAGTTTGTACTTCTGTAACATAAGTGAGAGTAACAAATATAATTAAATATAATTTCCAGTTATATTTTGTAGATATAAGTAAATTATAATATATATTAGTTATTATTTAGTTTATTTGATATTGAGTGGCGGAACTCAAAACGCGGCGTTGAGTTCCACCACTCAACACGCAATGCCTCGAAAAAGGCGGAAAGTGGGGACGGAGAAAGCAGGAACAAAGCAACGGAGTGCCTTAACACTAGTTTCATATAGTTCCTGCAGTTCCTTCTTCCTACTCTACAATATGCGGGATAAAGCGTGAAGCTATAAAAAAAAATTAGTTTATTTATGGTTTTTTTTTGTTTCGTTAGTATTACTAGTAAAAAAGTAGTATACTAATAAAAAAATAAAAATATTTTTTCTTTGTGGCAATACAATAAGAATATGTATTGTGTTGGCATAAGGCGAAATAAAGGTCAAGGGTAAAAAAGTCATTATAAAAATTGTTAGAGCAATAAATATATAAACATATGTAAATATATATAACAAGTACAATCGTAACAATCGTATAATGAAATCAAATCAAAATCTTCAATTTATTACATTAATAGCTATAAAAATAATAATTGTAAATTGAAAATTCATAGGGTATCGGCGATACGATCGTCATAAAAATATTCAGGATGATATCTTTTACATTTTTACCTCTGAAAATTTATATTTCCCGCGGGACGAAACGGGCGACCTCAATGATACACAATGGGCAATCGAATTATCATATCGTTATACGGCAAGAGAAACAGCTTATATCGCCTGGCCTTTCATTTCAATAGAATTTTATACTTTTGTACAGATATTAAGAATTTATTGATTTTGAATAATCGGATATCATGTAGGTAGTACATTTTGTTACATTGATAGAATAGCAACTAAAATATTTCTATATATAAAAATATTTTTCCATAAACAATTTAAGGCATAACAAGTAACATTTGCTAAGCTTGTATAAAGTTTTTAAACTTTTATGAAATGGGATTTTTTATATCCCCTTAAAAATATTTCTGTATAGCCACTAGTCAATAATAAAACTTCTTTTATACATCGAATTTGTCAATTTTAATTTAGACTTATCGCATAAAACCCACAACATGTATTTTAGATTTGAAAAGACTTGTACGTTTTGTTCGAAAGTAGTTCGAATGTTGCTAGAAAACTAAGTTTGTTGGGAATTCTCCGAATGATAGTGTATTTGAATAAGAAAAGTTGTGTGCCAATGTGACAGCTTGTAAACGTATATATGTTTAATGTACGTTTGTAAATATATATATGTATATGTTATTTTAATAATACTATATTGTTTACAGGTTGAATCTCTGAATATTTGAAAATATAAGTTATTTAAGTATATTTTGTTATTTTAAAAGAACATTTTTATTTGCGAATTAAGAATAAAACTAAAATCTTTAATTAAGTTTCCGATATATTTATATAAAACCTTTTAAAGTAATTAACTTAAACAAATAATTCTCCCATTCCCTTGTTTTTCCTAGAAAGTTTATTCAATCAATTAATTAATATATTTTTAACTCGATATAAAGACAAAATGAAAGGAAAATGATGTTTTTATTTTCCGGTACACTAATCTAAAAAGGAAGCGGCTATTAGTCGGTTTCCTAGAGAACACAGCGCCAACTCTTCAGCTTACAACTTCAAATGAGAATAATAATTTTTCATTAACGCTCAGCTGCTTTTAAAAGTACTGCCAGCAGAATTAAAATCAATTACTTCCGTTAGAACACTGTGAACTTTTAAAGTATTCCTCCGATACTGATTTTGTTAAGAGTTTCTGAGAATGGCCTTAATTGTATCTTGACTTCTTTAGAAATAACCTGATGAATTATTGTTCTTTTACAAGTATTAGTAGTACATTTACATCTTCTTCCACTTAGCATTATCCCGGCTTACTGCCAGGGTCTGCTTTCCGACTCAAACTACTCCACTTTGCACGGTCTTTAGCATCCCCAGTGGTAAGTCCATTGGCTCTCATATCCTGCAACACGACGTCCAGCCATCGCTTCCTGGGGCGTCCGGGCAGTCTCACTCCAGGAACCGACATGACAAGGCATTGTCTTCCGACATAGTTCCTAGGCCGGCGCAAAACGTGGCCATACCATCTCAGACGACGCTCTTGGAGCTTATCCGCTACGTCACGGACCCCCAGACTACCTCGAATGAATGTATTGCGTATGCGGTCAGCCCGCGTTACACCACACATCCACCTCAGCATCTTCATTTCCGTGACGTGAAGCTCCTGAGTGTGCCGAGATAATGCTGGCCAGCATTCGCTGCCGTATAAAAGAACCGGTCGAATCATGCTCTTGTATATCAGTCCCTTGAGTTTGTGTGGTATTCTGCGATCGCAGACCACACCAGTGACCTCCCGCCATTTGGCCTAAGCAGCGCTAATACGGGCGTGGACATCGTGGTCGATGCCTCCGGACTCGTGCATAATGGATCCTAGGTATCTGAATTTTTCTGTCTTGACGACTGATTCAGACCCTATCTGGATAGTGCTCGAGTCCGGGCTCCCGCAGGCCATGTACTCGGTCTTCAACACATTTAGTTTAAGACCACCGTTCTCAAGCGTACCCTTCCAGACGTTCACTTTGTGCTCAAGCGTCAGTCGGTTCTCGTCAATGAGTGCTATGTCATCGGCATACATCCTCAGCCATGGAGACTGGTCCTGGATATGTGCCGTGACAGTATCTAGCACTACATTAAACAGGAACGGACTCAGAGCTGAGCCTTGGTGAACCCCTACTGTAATCGGGAAGGGTTTTGTGTCGCCAACAGCGGTCCTAACCACAGAAACGGAGTCGTGGTACATATCTCTGATAATATCAATATAGGATTCGGGGATGCCTTTGGATCGCAGGGCCCACCAGATACACTGACGTGGTACACAGTCGAAGGCCTTCTGCAAGTCTAGGAATGCTATATGCAGAGCTCTCCTTCTTTCCCTGTATGCCTCCATCAAGGTTCGGAGGGCAAAAATTGCGTCCATAGTACCTGATCCTGGCTGAAATCCATATTGACACCCAGAGACAGTACATTCTTGGCGGAGCCTGAGGCCGATCACGCGCTCGAAGAGTTTCATGGTGTGACTCATAATCTTAATGCCCCTATAACTACCGCAATCTTGAACACTGCCCCTTCCTTTGTAAATAGGGGTAATAAAACTGTGCCGCCACTGGCTTGGCATCGTCCCAGTGCTCAAGACACGGTTAAAAAGGTCAGTAAGTATGAGCACACCAAGAGATCCCAACGATTTCCACGCTTCGATCGGAATATTGTCAGGCCCCACCGCTTTTCCGTTCTTCATGCGTCGAAGACAATCTCGAGTCTCATCAAGGGTAATTGGAGCAATAAGTCCAAGGTTAGGAGGTGATTCAGACGGAAGACTAAACGGGTGCTGAGTATTCAGCAACTCTAAGAAATAACTTCTCCACCTCTCCTTCACAGAGGCATGAGTACAGAGCAGCTTGCCCTGGGAATCTCTGACGCAAAGACATTTTGTGATATCTTGCGTCGCTTTATCCCGAGTACGTGCCAGTTTGTATATGAGCTTCTGCCCCTCCACAGTCTCAAGTTTGTCGTATAATGGCGACAAACTTTCACTGCGGGCCCTGGCTACAGCTCTTTTGCTGGCACGTTTTGCTGCTATGTACTCCAGTCTGTCTTCAGGAGAGTTGGAATGCTGCCACTCCCTAAATGCAGTCTTCTTTTCACGAATCACTACCTGTACCTTATCATTCCACCACCACGTCTCCCTGTCGATGACACGCCCTCCCCTAGAAACGCCAAGAACACGTTTACTAGCCGTAATAATTGCTGACTGAGCTCGATCCCAAGCTTCCTGAGCAGTTTCGGTATTAGTAGATAAGTTTTGTTTGTTAACCTCTGCCAGAAAGTCGGTTTGCATCGGTCCCTTCAGCAACCACCACTTGATTTTAGGCTTACGCGTCTCTGGTATTTTCTTTGTCGGGGTAACGATATAGTCCATGACTAGAAGACGATGAAGGGCCGTGAGGCTTTCACCGGGAATGACTTTACAGTTAGTTACCTTGCCCACATGACAACGCCTGGTCAACAGATAATCTATTTGAGTTAAGTGGGGCCCACTTGCGTACGTAATAAGGTGTTGTGGACATTTCTGGAAGAACGTATTAACGATGGCTAGATCGGACGCAATACAGGTTCTTAGAATATTTTCTCCCTCTGCATTGCGACTACCGTGACCAAAACCACCGTGGACACGCTCATACGTATCCGCAGCCCTACCCACGTGGCCGTTAAGGTCCCCCCCAACTATGATTACCTCAGTAGATGGTATAGCAAGTAGAACCTCTTCACAGTGCTCCCAAAATGATTCCTTTTCGGCCCGACTACAACCAGCCTGGGGAGCGTAAGCACTAATTAAGTTGGTGATAACCCCCTCAACCAGTACCTTCACCCGCATCAGGCGGTCGCTTTGTCTGTCAACTTCAAGGAGACCATTCCGTAGCTCCTCAGACAGAACTACTGCTACACCAGCTTTACCGGTAGGTGACCCAGTGTATATGAGCTGGTAACCCTGTCCGATGTTACGGGACTTATTGCCCTTCCAGCGCGTTTCCTGTAGGAAAGCACACTGGACCCGACGTCTCATGAGTACGTCTGCGAGTTCTCTGCATCGTCCGGTTAAAGAGCCTATGTTCCAAGTTGCAAAGCGGAGTTTCCTTCTAGGTACTATCTTCTTTAGCCGTGTTCGTACTTCACACGTAGTACATTTACATATGTACATTATTTCTAGAACATATTTGACAATGGCGTATTTCTAAACACGCTTTCTCTTAACAGCCGAAACTATAAATGAACAATTAATCACAAGGACCCTACTAATAAATATATAGTTTTATAGTATTATAAGAAAATTCAAAGAAGCTTATTTAAAAAAGGAAGTACTTTACTTATTGTAAAAGGTCTGTTAGGTCTACTACTGGATTGATTGACCGACGTGATCGTTAGGTTCTAGAGTTCTTTCCAGAGTAAAGACAATTGGGGTAAACTTTTTGTACCGTCTCTAATGACGGAAGCTTTTATTTACTAAAGTAATATTTGAACGTTGTCTCGTTTGTTAGTATCTAGAATTTTTGTTAATTTTAAGTAAGTATAAGACAAAATATATTAAATTTTTGCTAATTGCAGGTGTAGGAACAATATGCATTTATGAAATCTAATATTTACTTTTTATGTTATATTATGTTATTGGAAAAAGTAAATAATATTGATTAATTTTATTGAAAATCAAGAAGTTTAATTTTAACTGTATGGTAGAAAGGGTGGTAGAAGACCTTTTTCTCAAGCAGAAGTGTATATCAAATATCTAAGTTAATTAATTCTAGGTTAACTTTCGAAAACGCAGTATCGAAGGTACTGGAGGAAGGTCACGTAAAAAGCGTGAGGACTCCCTGGAGAGCATGTATGACGTATGAAGAGGTTTATGATAGTGGACGAGACGAAAGAGGTATATAATATAAATATTCCCAAAACAAAAATATTCCAATCTAATTTCTATAGTTTCATACAAATGGGTACAAACCGAAAATTCAAGTTTTGTCGCCTTTAATTGGTAGTACTTCAGCAGACTTCTTCGACTTGTTCAAAATGTAAAAATACAATACATATAAAGAGAAAAATGTAAACCTTGATAATTTTATTCGGAAAGAAATAATCCGGAGCAAGAATTGGTTTACAGTTAACTTGTACAAGTAGTATAGCTATATCAGCCGAATCTCTTTATTGTTTGTTAAAAGATCTCAGCCTGTCTAGAACTATAATTAATTAACTACTAAAAGGTACCAAGTACAAAGCAATAGTACAATCATTTCCAATTTGGTTAGGTAGAGAGAGGAGCTTGGATAGTGGAGGTGAGCGTTAATGCGCATTTTATGGTGGCTCCTTGAATCTATACTTAGATTGTAAGACCCAGATCTAAGCTTCTCTCCTCACAACACGAACCCGACACTCATATGGTGAATGCATGGTATGCTAAGTAATTTCTCTTCAAACTTTATTTAAAAGGCTTAAATTGTTTACATCGATTCAATTTGTACTTGTTTAGAAAAAATAAAACGATGAAGTAGGCTTTACAGTTTTCATCCTTAAAGTATATATTGTAGTTTATGAGTACATAATATACATCAAATCACTTTAAAGGTTTAAATTTGAAGATTCTGTCCCTAACATATATTTTTACCTAGAACCGAATAATGAAATCGAAACATAGCATACTAACTAAATATTTTGCGTACAATCGAATATTCACTTTCAAAGATTTCAAAGATAAATGAATTACAAAACATAAAAATCAGCCCTTAGAAAGATTTCCCAAAATATCATGTAAATCAAGTCTGCGGAATTATTTCACTTTCAGTTTAGCTCAAAATAAATAACTGAATCTTTATATCTATACAATGAATAGTAATGTGAATAAATATTGAGAAACGCAAATTATCAATGTAATGAATATCTGATGACTATCAAATATTCGTTTTATTACTCAATATTAGAATAGTATCTAAAACAATGATGTTTCTTTGAATTAATTAATCATTTACATTTCATTTATTCAGGAATATTAATAAATGAAATTTTATTTAAATAAAATAGTAAATTATTACTTTTACCTTATTTATATTCTGTAATTTATTTTTAATTAATTAAAATATTATTAATTATTAGTATATTATAAATTTATTCTTAATATATTAATATATTAATATATTTTACGTAACATAAACATACAAATTGCATCTACCACTTAGTGGAAAGTTAGTTAGTGTTAACATCTAGTGTTAAGGCCCTCCGTCTTCCAGTTTCAGTAACTTAGAAGTAGAACTTAATGTCGAAATTTTATCTTGTCACCATAGTAACGAAATGAAAATAATTTATTAGGTAAGAGTCGATCTATAGAGCTCGCTAAACTTTTTGGGCTAAAAAATAATAATATTTACTTTCTCTATTCTTCTACGTTATCGAATGAAACCATTAGTAAGAAGTTGAAAAAATGTTGTAGACAAATTAATCGTAATTATAACATGAATGTACCATGTTTGAGACATTGAAGGTATTAATTACATTAATTATTAATTTTCACAAGACTCACTTAGAAATATCTAACAGATAAAAACCTGTTTAATTTAACAGATTTTATCTGGTACACAGCGTTACATGCCAGCTATTAAGCTTCACATATTAATGTGAAACCGATAAAATTGGCCATAAGTATTTTTTTACTATGGGATATGAATTGAAATTTTCACAATATTATCTTACCATGGCAACCTAAAGTTAAAAGATACGTTTTCCGCTTTCGGTCTTTTCGAGGCATTGCGTGTTGAGTGGTGGAACCCCGTGCTTTTCCTTGTTGCCAAAGCAAAGAAAATGGAAACGGTAAAATCCATCTTTCCCGAATGGGAATCGAACCCACAAACCGTCGCGTTCATAGATAGACGATGCGCCTTTGTGTCACGACAGTGCTCATAATTGATTATAATTGTATTTACTTTTAGATTAAAAGAAATCTTATACTTAAAGGACATTGTAGCTTACTCTGCTCTACGTTTCCGCACATCGATTGCTAAAGTATAAGTTAAGCTCTAACTACTAACTAAACTACTTAATTTCAAATCGATAGTTATTTGTAGTGTAATAACTTTGGCTGACACCGTCTATTATAATTATAAGATGCGAAGATGGCAGTAGATTAGCTGTTATTTTAATTATAAATTATTTACACTATGTCGTATTGCAAAAAGTTAACGTCTGCCTGCAAAACCCGGCAGTTTATGGGTTCGATTCCCACTCGGGGAAGATGAATTTTTGTATTTTCATTTTCTTTATTCTGGCAACTAGGTTGAGTTGCTCGGTGTTGAGTTCCACTACTCAACACGCAATGTCTCGAAAAAGGAAAGCAGTAAACGGGGTGTTTTAACTCTAGGTTCTCACGGTTTCTGCGTTTCCCTCTGCCTACCCTGCCATGTGCAGGATAAAGCGTTAAGCTACACTATGAAAGATCAACTGTACTATGCGTAACATACTAGAGATATATATGAAGTGTTAATATAAAATATTGAAAATAATTGATAATGTATGAAGAATCTTATCACAGAATAAACGAAAAGTCACGCACACATGTCTGAAGCACTCACTTTAATAAAATAAATTTGAATTTTCAATGGCGTTCTTCACTCACAACTCGTTGTCGGCATTTCCTATGCCTTTTAGGCGTGTAATTGAATAAGACGATTGCTATCACCAGAAAAGAATTTAATAACAACGAATACAAGTGCGATGTCGAGTACAATTCTACTTGCCTGTCTGTTATATGCCAGTTATAAAGACTCGCGTACATTAGAGTCAGTGTTCAGTTTAATAAATAAATAACTTTATTTTCTTGTAACTTGCAAGATTCAAAATTGAATAAAACTTAACTGAAATGAAATTGAAGCTAACTTCTGCAGATGGGAAAATTTCAAATTGTTAGTGTTGACTTTGATCGTTGCTCTCAATGATACAATATTGAAATAACGCCGTACTCAAATTTTAATTACAAAAGTACTGATATTTAACAGTGCCATATAAAGATATATTATTAACAATTTCTATTTGCACTGTTATATTAATAATAATGTACAATAAAGTTGAATAGCTATTTTATTAAATAAAACCATGTTAAGGATATGTTTAACGGCGTAGTGCTATTGAGTGTATTTTATGTTACTCTCGTGCCTTTATTCATGACTCTACCAACTAAAGTGCGCCGTAAATTGTGTATTATTACATTTTCAGCAATATATAAATATTCAGGATAAGCTGAAATTCAAATATTATCAACTTGTATTTGTGTAATAATATTTTTTTTCATATAACAAAAATAAGTAAATAGTCAAACGGTATTATTTTTTGTTAGAAATAACATTTTGTTAATACTATATAATTACAAAATCTCTTTTTCTATGTTATACTTGATCTATTTATAGCAAATAAAAGAACCTGGTTAGAAGGCCATCCATTCTCGGTAAAATTTTTGAGTTTGACACAATGTGAGTTTATTGGCAGAACTCAAAGCGGCATATGGCAGAAGCCAGAGTGGGTGATAATTCTTTAACTTGAGTGGATATTGAATCCATAATCGTAGCGTTTAGAGATTCTTATAGTATGGCACTGCGCCGTGATGTCCTTAATCCAAAACTCCATATTTGTATGAATATTCACTATGTTTCCTGATCCACTTCCTCTGATTCCTGCTAATTTTTGTACAATTATAAAATCTATGGACGGAATATCATATTACACATATTAGTTAATTGTAATTTTTATTTTTTAACATTAATATACATATTTGTAGGTGCACAGTGTCTGCCTATAAACGAGACAGTTTGTTGCTTCGTTGCCCACTCGGAGAGAATGAATTATTAGATTCTTTCTGTCTACACTTGCCGCTGCCTACACTGTGTATGTCAGTACATATATGCGTGAAGATTATATTAAAATTTTACACTATAAATGATTTGGCGTCTTTTCTTTATATAAAATGATAATTTTTAATTTAATAGACTTATGTTCACGGATATATTTTAGTAAATTATGCATTTATATACATGTTGTTTCTTTTTTCCAATTCAATATGTCAGTAAAAAAATAACCAAAAATATACATATGTAAAAAATAGCATAGCAATAGCTGGGCAGCGTTCAGGAAACTAAGCAGTATCTTCTCGTCCAAAATACCTCAGTGCCTCAAGACGAAAGTCTATAATCAGAGTTTTACCAGTGATGACTTGCGGTAAAAAAACGTGATCACTTACTGTGGGCCTCATAAAGAACCTTAAGCGAAGAAGAAGTACGCTTGAAGCGTGCAACGAGAAGAGAGGGCTATGCTTAGAGTTTCTTTGTGAGATCGTGTGCGCAACGAGGACATCCACAAATGAATGAAAGTAACCGACATAGCCCAATGAATAAGTAAGTTTAAGTGTCAATGGGCTGGACACATAGCACTGAGGACTGACGGCCGCTGGGTCAGCAATAATCTCGAATCACAGACCGGCAAGCGCAGCGTGAGACTGTCTCCTACTAGGTGGAGGGATGACTTGATTCGATTTGCAGGCAGCCACTAGATACAAGTGGCATTAGACAGGGCGCACTGGAGGTCCTGAGAGGAGTGCTATATTCAGAAAAGTATGTTGCTCTATAACCTTCCAGTAAAAAAATATATAAATCAATTTTGATGTTCCAAAGGTTGATATTCCAAATGTTTTTTGAGTTACGTGAAAGATGATTAATACTGCAATAACATTATTATAAGTACAATAATCTAGAATCCTAAACATATTTAGTATGTGTTGAAATCTTTTATTTTTTTTTATTTTCTAATATACATCTTATTTTTTCTAACAATAATATATTACCTTTTTAAATTAATTTATCATAATAAATCATACATCTCAATGTTCATATTGTAATAATACTTATCATTGACAGTAACGTGCATTTAACTTGTCCAATTAATTAATTTCATCACTAATGTGAGCAAATTGGGCAAAGTGCGGAACACGATATAAATGTTGCATGTTCAAATGTGGTGGTTGGAATTAACGAATGCTATTGTTTCCTCATTTAAATTTTATAAGGACGTATTTTATTTACATATTGAACATTTTTAAGCTTATTATTTATTTATTGGTATATTTATATACTTATATTTTTATTTAAATTTAAAGAGAATACACTATTTATACGTATAATTAAGGCATACTCAAGCATTAATCCTTTTTTTAGCTTCACGCTTTATCCCGCACATGACAGGGTAGACAGAGGGAACTGCAGGAACCATACGAACCTAGTGTTAAGACACTCCGATACTTAGTCCCTGCTTTCTCCGTCCCCACTTTTTTGAGTGGCGGAACTCAACGCGCGCTTTGCCTTGTTGCCAGAGCAAAGAAAATGGAAATAGAAAAATTCATCTTCCTCGAGTGGGAATCGAACCCAGAAACCGTTGCGTTAAAGGCAGACGTTGCGCCTCTGCGCCACGACGGTCCTCCATTAATTCTGATTTATTTATTAATTTAAAAAGTTGATCTGAAATTTAAAAATAAATGAATTATACAGTGTTTGGTGTTACAGGCGGAACAATTATTTAATACAGTAAAAAATCGGCCTAAGAAGCGGCTGAGCCCGATGAAATGCTGAGTTACTAAAGATCAAGTTAACGGCAACGGTGGGAACATAACGTTTCCTTTTAATTCACTTGTGGTTCTAACATAAAACCTATAAATCATAGGCTTTGCTGAAATAAATTTTATTTTAGAAATTTATAAAATCATCAAAAATCATATAAACTTACGTACTTCCTGTCACCATTCATTTGCAGCTTCCGTAACTAGTCTTTAATTAAATTAATAAAACAAAACATTATAAAAAATATGTCTGTTATGTTTTATGTTTTCAGAATTTACTTCGGTGAACTACTTGTTGCTAGTGGTGAAAACCCATCAGTGCACACTGTGAATTACAAATTAAAGTCGCTATTGATACTTAGCCTAATCATGCACATTCTAATAGAAATGATCTGATAAGAAGAGAGATAAGAAGAGAGCATCTGTAGAGTGTTGTGTTGAAATAACTGCCCGTTATCTAAAATAAAAACCGGTCAAGTGCGAGTTGAACTCGCGTGGAAAGGGTTCCGTACACAATATAGTGAAATATTTCCCCTGAAAATGTTTTTTCCCTAAAAACATTTTTTATCGAATTTACCATTTTATTTTCAATTTATGAAATCCTTATAGGTTTTCCTGTAATCTACAAGCCATAAACTATATTCAGTATTTTTTTTAAAATTTTTCGGCCTAGTATTTTCGGAGATTAGGGGGGGGGGAGGATGGTAAATTTTCGGCTTTTTTCATGAATATCATTGAAATTATTTATTGTAAAAAATTAAAAAAATATATATTCGAGATCCTGATAACAAGCCCTTTCATTTGATATATGACTCAGTAAGGTTCACGAATTTTTTTTTAATTACCTAATTCATCCCCCGACCCTTATTTCAAAAAAATATTTTTTACGTTACACATCTGTGTTCGGGTCAGGGCATTACACCATCCTGCCAAATTTCACCTGATTCGGTCTAGTAGATTCAGAGAAAATTAGCTGTGACAGACGGACAGACAGGAACACGAGTGATCCTATAAGGGTTCCGTTTTTTATTTTTGTACGGAACCCAAAAAAAACTTTAATTGTCAAAACTGTAAGTGTAAATCTTAGTTTGTCACAACTATAGAGGATATAACACAGCATAAAAGGTTCTAACAATCATCCTGTTTTGAAGACTAACATTTCTTGGAAGAATACCTCCGTGCATACCATAGTGGCTTGAGACTACTCTAAACTAAGTTAGCTCTGAAGTAGATTATGTAACTTGTGTGATAGTGAAGAAGTGACAACCTACCAACTGTTAACAATAAATCCGATTACGACAACGTTTTGTACCAGCATCTGTATAATGCCATGTCTGAGATGCAACGCAAGCTCGTGTAATTTACAGCAATGACCCTAAGAAACGACAAAAATCTTGTCAAGATGCAGAACGAAACATCACCTTCATTCATTTGCTAGGGGTCCGTTCTCTTAGCGACCTCAAATCCATTTATATATTTGACCTCTTTATATTTTATATTAATTTACCGTCCAGAAAAGAGTATTTAAAAATATATTATTGTATATAGCCTAAGAAAGATCTATTTATTTTATTTCTAAAGATATAAAAATCGTGTTGCATTTTTGTGGTTTGCCATATGGGGGCAGGTGTCGCCTCCATTATCAAACACATCGAACGATCGCCACTTATCGTTCCGCCGTCATTTTAACCGATTTATTGCCGTTCCATTTGACCCGACAGCCTATTCAACATTTTATATTGCCGCATGATATAGACTTTCTATGAAAAAATAATACCGTTAACATTTTCTCATTACAGCTTTATGCTATTGAATAGAATTTATAATTTACTCAATTAAATATGTACAGAAATTTATTATAACATAATAAACATTGCCACGTATAATATGCGTATTTCTTGCTTTTAAACTTGCACGAGTCCTATTTTACACATCAAAAATCATCAAAGAATTTAAATCCACGTAAGTGCCTATTTAATTTATAATACTAAATCGTAAATCATAAAACGTATGAAAATTTAAAGTTATTTTAAAATGAATTCTCTTACGTATAAATCATAATTTCAATTTGCTCACACCGACTGTATAGTAATTTGTACTTCTATTCTAACATTCTAGCTAAAACGATTTTGATAACCCATATATAATAATCCATATTTCGTTACTTTTTGAATTTGAATAAAATTTTAGAAAATATTAAGATTCGTATGTAAAAAACGTAAACATATTCATGAATTAACTATATATCAAAAACATTTTAAATGTTTTCTTTGATAAAGTTACTCTGATTACATTATATGTACTTATAAAAATAATATTCTGTTTATACTTTTGTGGTAATATTAGTAGATTGTCAATCTAATTAAATAAAAAATAAAAATTCTGGTCTTCATTGGTGCAAATACGTATATTCGTCTTTCAATTGTTAAGTTTTAATAATTCATATCAATTCAACGCAATTCCTTGATATATAAAAATTCCAAACTATATATTTATTAAAAATATAATATGTCAATATTAAATATATACTTGGGACGAAAATATCATATTGCACTAGCCTTATAAGCTAAGAGAAAGCTAAACGAGAAAATAAGTTTCAAAATCACCATTGTAATTGTCCGTCCCAAGCCCGGATATGAAAAGAGGGTTGGCTGAAAGATTACCATACCTACCATAAAAGTTCAAGTTTAGGCTAGAAGCCTCTTTAATTAACCCAAAAGGTCTACAACAAGCTTTAATCTCTCTTAAAATAACCCAACAAAACAAAGCCAGTGAAAATGTAACTAAAATAGTGAATTTGTATGTAAAGTGATTTAGGGACAATGATAATATTGCTAAGCAATTAATTTTACAATTAATGGCTTCATGTTCTTTGTTCCTGATACATACACTGCGTAAGCTCTTATTGTTACAACGACGTACTTGCCAAATAGTTATTTGACTAATTTACGATCTTGTATTTAGTGCTGTTTGTGTACATAATATTCTAATAATTGGTAAACATTAAAGTTGTTCTGCATGCAGTTTGATTTTTGATGTATTATTAATTCTTATAAAAAAAATGATCATAGCATTTTATTTTAAGTAGAATTTTGCAGGTAAACTATTGCTACTACTGCTCATGTCATATTTTGTATCAAACGACACTGCAACACGTCGTTCCTAGACAGCGTAAAATGAAAGCGTGGGGCAATGTAATTACAGGTAGAACATGATGCTTTAATTCGCGTCATATTGTTTATTTTGAAAACTGAGTATCTATTCTCGTATTTATTGATATTTTCTGAGTTTTCTAGATTTTCACTTTACATATTTGTTTTTCTTTATAGACTGAACTTACGATAAATCCGTACTTCAGTTCACATATAATTTATCTATACAATAATAAAGCAAATTAATGCGGTCTGTGTATTGAATATTTTTGCTACAAAAATTTTCACGAAATTATAAAGATAATAATACAATATGAAATTCTGTTTATATAATTCATATCTGTTGATTAGGATCTACTAGACGAATTCAAATAATATATTTATGTAAATTTGTAGTTACCTAATATAACATATTTATATACAATAGATATAACATCATCCTTCAAAACAAAAATGATTAAATGATTACATTTAATCGTGTATGGTTTGACGAAACATTTATTGATATATAATATAAAAGATTTGTTACACCTGATGTACTGAAAGTGTTGTAAACACATCAGCTAAACTATAAGGAATTTAATTAGCTATCTCATAAAAAATAGCGTGGCGGATTCATCTGGAATACCAAAAATATAGCTAAAATAGATAAAACAAACTATAGAATATCGGTAAATGAAAATCAGATGATCCTTGGTCATAAAATGCACACTAACCTAGTTCAGGGCATCAAATAGTTCAGGGCATCAAATAGTTAAAAAATAAAAAGATTTTTAAACTTTAATAATATAATGGAATCAACTTTACAGTCACTAAATTGAACCAAATTTACAGAAAGTAAAAATTTTGCCTTGTAATATTATTATTATGCTTATACTAAAAACAAGGGGATAACATAAAAAATGTCGGCACATTTCCCTAAGTGTGTATTTGATAATGTAGGCGACACCTGCCCTTACGGCTATAAACCACAATAATGCATGTCGTTCTGGTTTTATGTTAGCTGGAAAGCAATATGACCCTCGCTGATACGCCACGTCAGACGCTCACCTTCATATTACTAGTCTGCGTATTTTTCTCATAAGTTTTCTATTACCTGAAAGGATATATGAGCTTGGAACTTCATTAAATCTAATACTGTTAGTTATTTTTAAACGTAAAATGAAATATTATTTATCATAGTATATACTATTATTTAAAGTAAAAAATACGAAAGGTTATCTACATAACCTTATAACTTATTTTTTAAAAGATTTATACGAGTATATTATGTCGTGTCCAAGTGTAGTGAAAATATATTTGACTTAAGGTTAACAGATTTATTACACATCGATCTGTTTTTTTTATTTACCACGTAGGCGTTACATTTTTTCCTCTTAATGATTTAGTAATACTGTAATATCTACGTTATTTCTTTTATATATTAAACAAAGATACATGATCGGTTAAACTAAGCTTATTTAAATCTCTTTATATCGCGCTTGGGCGATTTTCGTGAGATAGGATCGTATAAAACAGTCACGTATTTTTAGTGTCAGTGGCTTCGACGTCTCTCGCTTTAACAATATCATAACCAACCTGCCAAGTCTTTACCGCCCTTAGTATGCATGGCTTTAGAAGTAGCATATGTCATATTTGCAAAGTAAACATTGTAAACTAATGTCATTTTTTAGGATAGGTAGGCAGAAGGACCGCTTACAATAGAAACTTAGTGTTAAAACACTCAGTTCGCCATTTTTAGCTCTCCAAGGCTAAAAGTATTGAGTAACGGAAGTCAACGCTGGGCTTTGCCTTATGCCAGAGCGAAGAACTATGATGATTTTACAAGCAGACACTGTGCCTCTTCTCCAAAGCTATCCGAATCATCTTGAATATTTGGTATTCATCTAAACAATTTAGAGTAATTAATCTTATTGGTCATAAGATATAACTGCAAGTGTTGTATAATGTATATAAATATAACAAATAAATAAAGCTATACACATTCCTACATTTGTACCTATACCCAGGTTATTTTTGCCGATACTTATTCAGTAAGGTCCGGAAATGAAATACTTAAGAAATATAGTAGTTAATAAATATATAATACGCCTATTTAATTTAATCCTTTTAAGTATAATATAATTAAACATAAAATGAAGAAATTGTTTGATACTTAATTTTAGTATATATAATAGTAATATTTTTAACTCATACTAAACTATAGTGAGAAACAAGATATACACCGTCGAAAAATCAAAAATATATACTTGACTTTTAGTGCACACATCATAAGATGGTCGTTCAAATTTAGTTTTTGCAGATTTGAAATGTAATACTTTAACATAAGTTATAGCGTAGAATTTTGCTTGACATTTTTTATACTGCGATCATAGATCATAGACTTTAAGAAATGTACAAAAGTATAAATCAAAAATATACGTAGATAAGAAATCTCAAGAAATGTACCAAGCACAAATATTGATAAAGCCAGTTAGATAGTATTTAAAATAAGTTCATGCATTTCTAAATATTTTTATTCTATGAAAACCATACCGATTTCGACAATATAGCTTATTGAATTTCCTTGTGAAAAGGGTACATACTGATAAGCTTCTACTTTTTAGAAATATACAAGTGTATCTCATAATACTTAAGCCATGTGAGTTTCTTTTCAAAATTTCTGTTGAAATAAAATATTGTTTCGTCTGGAAAGGGCTCCATGGTTTCTTCACATACACAATTACCTAAATCTAATGTTTTTTTTTTTTTGAACATACGAACCTAGTGTTAAGACACTCCGGCTTTCCGCCATTTTCGAGGCATTGTGTGTTGAGTGACGGAACTCAATGCCGCTCTTTGTCTTAGTTGCCAGAGCGAAAAAAAATGGAAATAGAAAAATCCATCTTCCCCGACTGGGGATCTAACCCAGAAATCGTCGCGTTACAGGCAGACGTTGCGCCTCTGCGCCGCGACGGTCCTAAATCTAATGTTATAAAGTTAAAGTCTAAATTATCTTAAAATGAATTAAATTATTATATGTAACATTTATTTTAACAACATTTATAATTTCATGTAATATTAATAAAAATTAAAAAAAGGAAAATTTAAATACGTTTCTTTTTTATATTGTATTTTCTCATTGAACTTTATAAGTACATCGATTTAAAACAATTTTGCTATTACTGTTTATTTTTAAATAAAGTAAAGCCTAATTATTGCAAAAATACAAAGTTGACATAAAAGGTGTATAAAAAGTAGCCTTCATAAATTTTTGTTCAAGAATCATAAATAATAAAAGTGACTGGTATGGTCCACTTTAAAATGACTGGCATTTTTTCACTTAGAAAGCATTGCCTTGTAAGCTGATTATGCTTTACCCTTCAATTATATTTTGCTATCGTCTGAAACTTTTAAAACATTATTTTTGGTGAAATGTTTTTTTTAGTATTTAATTTTGACAGTATGGTATTAGCTTTTGAAAATGTACGTAAGTTATTTTGCTTTTTCCCACGTTATATTTTGATTGCCTACAACTTAGTAAAAGATTTATAAAAAAAATATTCATACAACTTAACCAAAAAAATATTCACCAGTAATAACCACTTTCTTAGAAGTGTTTTTAATTCTAAATAGTAAATACAACAGTTACCTTTAGCTCCTGTCCTGCCAAAATGTGAAAAGACGCCCTTATCACTTTAATAGATCTCTTTCAAGCAACCTAATAGAAAAATGAAGATATCATATTACTAGAGCAACTTAGATTCTGTACTTTAAATAGTAAAAATGTAACGGACAACAAAGTGCTGTTCATTTCTCTAAATATTTTTCTTAAGATAACGTGGAGGAGAGGCATCAAGTTAAAATAAAAATGTTTAAATAAATTAAAATATTGGTTGCATTTTTTATAAAATTGACTGCGTTATTAAACCCTATAGTGTAGTAGCTAACGTTGATCTATCATTTAAAAACTTAATGTACTTGTATCACAGAAAAAAATAACAAAACTAAAATGCATTTAATTTCATACACAATCTGTGAGTATACCTATGACGGTAAGACTTTGAAATTTTATAACTTGTGCTTACCTGCAATTATGAAGTAAATTCAACTTATTATTTACGAGCTTTTATTTGTTTCGTTTCACATGAATTTAATGAATGAGAAAAAAATAATGGCAGTTAAATTTTATCGAACAATTTAAAAATACATATTTGCAGCCATTTTCATCAAAAATCTATAGAACTGATATATCACTGAATTTCTAAAAATGATAAACATTTGTTATAAAAATGAATCTCTAAAATTATTATTATAAAAGTTCTTCTTATGTATTGTATCTATTTTATAGTTATATATACATCCAATGGACTAGCAATATTTAGAATATCATGCTTCTTATCTAGTATGGGCATGTATATCAGTTACCTGTTAAATAACAGGTTACAATATTGAAACTTTAGGTTGAAAATAGTTTCAATCCTATCTATATATATTTACGTATACACGGTAAATCAGTTCATATCAAAACAAACGAATGAACCATGTATCGCTTTGGTTAAGACCAGTGAGTCATTGTGGAAATGGTTCTATTTTCATATATAACCATAATTTCTCTGAATATACGGAAATTAGCGAACGGCAAGTGCTACAATAACCTGGTGATTTTCTTCCAAAAATCATATAAACCTTAAAACCATGTGAATATAAATAGGGGTATTATAAAGATATCACATATGATTTGTTATTGCATTGTGTAAATCAATACGTTAATAAGTTCACTAACTCTTTGATACTGTTTTTTTTAATATTGCATTGACTTCAGCTAGTCGAACGTCAATGAAGTCTATTGAATTCTTCGTAAAAAGGATTTAGTACAACAAGCATACTCTTTGTGTGTTTCAAAATGCAATTTTTATGTTTTACTTCTGACTTTACTTATTTACTATATTTATTTAGCTATAGCGTATTTAGTATATTTATTTAGTAGTATGGTATTTCATCATTTGAGTTGGGTCGCTTAAGTTAATTGTTGTATAAAACAAATTAGAATAATAGGTTTTTTAATAAGGTTCTATATTAATACTGCTTATTATTTTTAAAACAATGTAAATTAATAAGAAAATATATTTAAACATCACATTTACTATCAGGTGCATATTTTCTTTGAAAACATTCATCAATATCTCGTTTGAAGTTTCAAATAAGAAGAATTACACTGAAAGTGTCAATAAGAATGATCATATACTCACCTTCCATCCTACTTTATTGAGTGCGATCCAGCGAACCAATATTTCCGTTGTCCGTCCACGTCAATTCTGCCACGGCAGTAGATTGATCACCTTCTGATGTCCCTAGATCCTTGTATCCATGAAACGATCTTATAATAACCTTTTTATTTCCACAGTGTTTTTAAATAGATGGATATAGCGTCTAAATTCATATTTTTGCATGGTACTGAACAGGCAGTTTTAACGTATTTGTTACAAAGGGCCAAGTAAGGTAAAGTACATAACGATTTATGTAATTTACCTTACTTTACCACATCTTATTGATATGATAAAATATGTTTAACTTTATTACAACTGATACTATTATATTACTGTTTATTACAAATTTTATTATATACTAAAATATATTTAATGTGATAGACATTTAGATTTATTATTTAAAAACTTGTTATTATTACTGCTAGAAAAGAATTTTTTTTAGCTTGACGCTTTATCCCGCATATGACAGGGTAGGCAGAGGAAACTGCAGGAACTATAGGAACCTAGTGTTAAGACACTGCTTAGTCCCTGCTTTACGTTTTCGAGGCATTGTGTGTTGAGTGGCGGAACTCAATGCCGCGCTTTGCCTAGTTGCCAGAGGGAAGAAAATGGAAATAGAAAAATTCAAAGATTTCTTTTAATTTGTATTAAAACAAACATATTTTTATTTCTGTCTTTTGTGTATGATTATGTCTCTGCAAAGTAGAGATAATATTCGTTAAAACGAAACTAAAAGACAGAAATTCAATAAGTATATGAAAAAGCATTCTTCAAAAATATAGAAATTGAGTTATTTGCCACATTTAATTACAGTAAATGGCAAGCCAAATAAGAGTGTTAAAGTGTCAAATTTATTGGTATAACGAAAGAATAAAAATCTATCAAATTGTCAATTTCAGTTTTAGACAGATAGCAGAAGTAGGTACGCTTCTTTCATGAAATATTTTTGCCAGTGACATAGTAAATCTTTTCGAGCACTGACATACCTGATGGTGGAGCTGTCAGAAACGTTTTTAAAAAATTACTTTCGCTTGACAGTACACCAGTACGGAATGCAATATACAGTACAACTGTTAGCAATGGTTTTGATTTATGATCTTTTAAAAATGTCTGCAATAACCTCAATGAAATTGTTCATAAAGGAAATATTTCATGATATAATTGATTGTTGTAATACTTTACTGTCAAATAATACTATGCTTTCTTTTTGTCATAATTCGTAATGTTTGTCTTAAATATAAAAAATATTTTTTAATAATATAAACTCAATAAAAAAATACATGTAGGTTATTTGAGAAAGATACAATAATATGCTTAAACATATGTTATTATTTTAATTTTTGAAAAAAATTGGCATATGAAACAATTTTGTACTAAATCTTGCATGAAAATTTCAAATAAAATTATATTACTTCGCGCGCAAGAACATTTAGATGTCTATGACATTATTAAAGTTGGGCGCATCTCGGCAAGTGACGCTAAAATACTACGTGACTACGTTTCACAATTGGCGTTGCTCGTGAAAAATCATCCAGTCCAATACCCGGACCGCCAAGTGAATAAAGAAAAAATTACGGTAGCATCCGCCCGGGACATTCATGGAATAACCCGCATAATTTTATTGGAGAAAGTATATGTTTTGTATTATACCAAACTTGCTGTTCTAATTATTATTTTTGAAAATATTTTATATCTTTAATTATATTATTTTATTATCATATTTAACAGCTTATTTTTTCAGCTTGTCGTCAGCTGCTAATTGTAGGAAAGCGTAGGAAAGTTATTTTTTTTTATTTCAAAAATATTTGATGTGAAAATGATTCGACTTGTTTACTCTAGCTTCTTTCATAGCATTCGATATGGGTCGTCATATGAGAATAATATGGGGTAGCCGACTTATTTTCCTAATGATGCAGAAGCAGAGCTATTTACTCAATCTATAACTAAAGCGCTAAAGAATCCTTAAGCAAAAAACTGTGAGAAATTCTATAAATAGTCTCAATGTATGAACGTAACTGTATGTAAAACAAATAACTTTACGAAAATCGACGTTTAATGTCAGTCATCGTTCAAAAAATATATTGTTATATTTATTATAAAATTATTTAAATTTGTAATACTTTTTATTAAATTCAGTTAAATTTGAATTTACTAACGACAATATGAGATTTATGTTTGAGAGGAGATAGTGTTTGTGTATGCAAACCAATGTTACCATTTATCTGCAAAACCACTGGTTGCAGCGGTTTCGATTTAATTGGTACATGTAATTAAATGTTAGGTAATAATACACCAGTTGGAGCTGCAGCAGTAAATATTTGTGTGTATAAACTAATATTAACGATTAAGATGACTAAAATTTAAAAAATCGACATAAATTGTAATTTTTAACTGACTTGTTTTGTATAATGCAAGTATCATATCTATGCTCTTTAAAAAATTAAAAATTCCTGACCTTAAATATACTATATGTAACTACAGTTAATTAATGTAAAACGCTTTCATATAAGTTGGTAAGGTCTCTCGTCGAGTCATACATATGAACGTAAGAGAATTCGTTTTCGTAGCACTTCTCTACGTACGTATTTAGTTTGCTGTGATGTAGATGTAGATTATAGTTATTCAACTTCTTTAATGGCCATCAATATTTTGTAATTCAGCATAAATATAAATAAGTATAACAATAAAAAATCTATAAAACAAACGAATCTAGTTTATTTAATGACAGCCCTGGACGGTGTAAATATGGTGATAGTCTGCCGACCTACTGTTCAAGCAAATAGGAAATATTATTTTTTACATCTTCAAGCTTTATCCCGCACATGACAGGGCAGACAGAGGGAAATGCGGGTTCCAAGTGTTAAGACACTCCGTTGCTTAGTCCTTGCTTTCCGCCATTTTCAAGGCATTGCGTATTGAGTGGCGGGACTCAACTCCGCGCTTAGTAATTATTTAAGACTTCGAATAGGAATTGAACCTACGATCATCATCAATACGTACTGTGCCCCTTTTTTATAAAAAATAAATATTTTATAATGGGCGCTTACTAATAGCTCGAAATAGGATAAAACGTTGACTTATTAATTCAAGTGCAACACGTAAAATGCATTAGTGTTCGGCGGCCATTCGTCTTTGTCCTAGCTTTCTTTGGGACATCGCTAACCTATATATATAGTGTTGGTACATTAAAAATCGATTGCTGTGATGTTTTTTTCACTAAACTATTAACTGTAAATTTTAGTATTTTTGTAGTTTAGGCCATATCTGGTTTTTGAAGTAGAATTGTCAAAATATTTATGGTTCGTCGATCTTTTGGCCAACTTTTAAGGAATCAGATTTAGAGTTCCGGAGATATAATTTATCGTTATTTCAGCTGATAGTGCATAGTATTATATGCAGTTGCTAATGTGATACTATGAATAAATTATGGATATTTACTATTTTAATAACAATTTCTTATACGAACCTCCTGACATCAGAAAAATAATACGTCATAATTTAATCTATTAATATTGCTTAATTCTTTGTTCTTTATTCAATATATGAAGAGGATAATATTGAAATAAATACACATTATATTTCCACATTTTATTTCAACTTTATACCAGTTTTGTAAATTTTACACATTTATTGTCAAAGTCAACGTAAATATACATACATACTTATTAGCACAAGAGTTTAATATGGAAACAACCAGAAATATGATTAATTATAAGGCGCGCACACACTACATGACAAAATGAGATTATTTAATATAATTTTTAATATATATAGCGAACAAGTGTGTGCTCACCTTTATATGATTAAAATTGGCAGTACCTTTTTAATAGATACAAAGACTTATTCTAATCGTAGTAAATATTTTATTTAGTAAGTGTAATTTGATTTTCCTAACTTGGATGGAAAATCTAAATTTATGTTAATTATAAATTAGTATTTACAAAAATTAAAGGAAGCACATTAATTTTTGACTTTGAAACTGCTAGTAATATCTATATCTGAATTTATGTATAAGGATATATTCTGTACAAAGGACGTTTACTTACAAATAAATATTCAATAGTTTCATTAAGTATGGAAATTTTCAAGGGCTGAGAGTTTAAATCATTTCTGAGCATTCAGAGTTTATTTATATATTATATTATTAATTATAGCATTACATAAATTTTCATTAAGGTTCCTTTGTCAATATATAAAAATAAAGTCAACGAATGTAATTCATGTTCACATAATATGTTAAATAAAATCAGTAAAGTGTACAATTATGGACGATTTTGTTATCCGTATACATAGTACATGTATATATACTTATAATAATAAAAGAAAAGTAAGCAATATATAATACTGAAAATATATTATAAATTATTTATTTATATGAAACAAAAGCAAATTGTTAAACTGAATTTCATGAATATAGAAGTAGATGGCTCATTTAATAATATTTATAAAATATGGAGCCATCGTGGTGTAGTGACAAAGCGTTTGATGCGAAGTTTGCAGGTTCGATATCCATATATAAAGTGAATGATTAATTTTTTTCGTTCTGGTAATGAAGTAGACTTTCGCTGCTCAACACGCAACATCTCCAAAAGCAAAAGTGGAAAACGGACTGTCTTAATACTAGATTTTTCGATGCCTAATATATGTAGGACACAGAGTAAAAAAAACATTTATATATGTTTATTTATTTTCAATACGATTTTACTTTTATGAAGTTCAAGTTTACGTTTGAAGCTTTAAAAAAACAATGAAGGGACTAAAGCTTAACACAAAAGCTTTTCGCATAGTAATACATAACAAATGAGTAGGATTAATTTATATTCCTATTCGTTTCAGAATTCTCATACGAGATGTGTATTTCACGACGAAGTACTTAAAACAGTTTACTTAAGGAAACAAAGTTTGTTGATGTTTACATGATTAGCTAGTAAATTATACATAACCGAAGCTGATTGAGCCGCAGGAACAAATTATACAAGTTAAATAGAATTCTCAAGAGCTCCGTCTAAAATAACTGAAAATATACTAAAAACTAGGCATTCAAAATATACCGTATAAGTCCCGGAAGGAAGTTCATGTCAGGCAATTACGTACGATATGATTTTATAGTGACATAATATGATACAACCTTTACTAAGCGTTATAATAGTTTTATTAAATAATTATTTATTCCTCATATTAATCTTTAAATAATAAATAAAAAATCAACTTATTTAAATTAAAAATATATGATTTGGATTCATCAAACAGTGGACGACATAACATTGAATTGAAATATTATTTTACATTCATAAGCTATTAAAATCACAAAATCCTGTATATTTAAAACGTATGTATATATCTAAGTGTGGTGAGTAATATAGCGTAGAGCTGTGGCGGTAGATGCCTGAGGTACTGGTGCGCGTGAGACGCTGCTGGGCGAGTGGCGGGCAAGTTCCTTGCACGTTGCCACGCCGCGCCCGACACCATCGGTTCGTCTGCATAACCGTTCATACTGAGTTGGAGTCCTAAAGATATTAAAATTATATATAATTATATATATATATATATATAATTATATATATATATATATATATATATATATATATATATATATATATATATATATATATATATATATATATATATATATATATATATATATATATATATATATATATATATATATATATATATATATATATATATATACATACATACATACATACATATATATATATATATATATATATATATATATATATATATATATATATATATACATACATACATACATATATATATATATATATATATATATATATATATATATATATATATATATATATATATATATATATATATATATATATATATATATATGTTATAGCAAGTGTAATTAGTATAAAAATAATTCTATTTTTTTTTCCAGCTATACATCTTTGCAGTAAATTTTTATGAATTCAATATTTGATATGACATTTAATAAATGTGAAAATCCTTTATTCATTTCTTTTATATGTATGTATAATATACGTATTCATCTGTAATATATATAATATTAACATATAATCACGTTAAGTTCATGCATATATATGTAGATATTTTACGAAACGCTTTTATATCCCAGTGACTGACACGTGACAACTAACAATCTTAACTGCTGAAGCGCGAGCTATGAAAAGAAACAAGGGATTGTAAGGCTTTGAAGGGGCGAGTTAAGGCATTAATAATTTATAAGCTTAATATAAATAACAAAATATGTTTTTCATTATTATAAATAGGTCAACTATATTTAAATTTAACTTTCTTTTTTTTACTGAATCCTGCATAAAGAGAACCAATGAAATACGTCTTTAATTTTTCTACAGCTTCAACTTGCGCTACTCAACTATCAGCTAATAAATCTACCAATAATTTATATATAAAATAAACCAATAATATACATATGAAATAAAAAGAGTCACTGTACCGTAGACCGTAAATTTATCGTTCCAGCTATTTCTTTCAGACCAGCTTCGGGTCAAGAAAATTTTACGATAAATACAATATTGCATATAAAATGGACTTTTAGTGAATGTAATGGAAATTGTGAAAGCAACGGTAAAACATACTCAATCTTGATGGTACTTGATAACACGTCTATCGTGCTTAGAAATGAGATCGTTAATTAAAACGCAATTTCACTTGTCGGTATAAAAATATTACTTTGTTCACTATTATCTTTTCTGATATTTTGTTCAATAAACAACGACAATACACTTTTGTTTCTCATATATTGTGACTAAGCGCCAGCGTAATTTATAAAATATGCATAGACTACGGGCCTTACTATAAAAACTTTAACGCTTTTAAACAATCACATACATGCTGTATAATTTATGCTATTCAACGAACATGCTTTTAATATCGAAATATCTTAGATATTTTCATTTTAAAGACTAAAAATTATATATTTTTTTATCTACCTTATTCATAACGAGTAAGATTTCATTAAAAAAATTGAACCTATTGAAAATGTTTGACCTTTTTTTATCAGATGTTTCATACTATTTAGACTTTACCAATACTGTGATATGTTTTACGATAACAGTTGAACGTTTATTAATATTAAGATTTTTTTGTACTGCAAATTAAATTCTTTAAAATATATCTTTATTTTATTGAAATTTATAAGTAATAATGTAAAAAAGTACTTACAATACACCAATAATCACTTTTTAAAAAAACGTTAAGACTACATTAGAGCTACTTATAAATTTATACGGTGATAAAATATTCGACTCACTATGTAAGCTAACTTGGCTTTCCATCTTTCCTAAAGCGTTGACGGAAGCGCACACGTAAGTCCCAAAATCGCCCGGCGCCAGAGACTTTATCGTCAGGTTCATCCATAAAGAATATTCATTCACCGCCGTTTCCGTGATGCGAAATTTTGGATTTTCTAGCAGTTTGTCGCTTACTAAGGCTGTGAAATGAAAGTATAATTACGAATTTACGGCTTACCATGTGGATTAAAAAGTGTTACATTATTTTATTTGTGTTGTGTATTTACTTATTCTAATGTATGGTATATTATACAATTCAATATCCTTAGCCTATTATATATTTTAATAGTGACCAATAAATTACACTAGAAATGTGATTTTTCAAGTAATTTAGCAAATAAATTTGATAATAAAATAAAATTTTATAATTGATTTCTGTGGTTTTTATAAATAAATGTCGATATAAACAGCTAATCGCTCTCTATTATATTTGTATAAGGTGCCCAAATTTTCAATAGGCTAAACGTTAATCTTGCTCAAGTAATGCGTCTGCCTATTGTCTGGCGGTTCTCCAACTTCTATGGGCAAATGTTTAATAAAGCTATTACGTACTCCATATGTTGCTTAGGAAGAGAATATCATTAATTACATAGATTTTGCCTTGTTTCGTGATTAATCGCTTTCCTCTCATGTAATCTTATGTGCCCCTCGCTTTAAGTAAAAGCCATCTATTCTCGTTTATCTGATTTCTTCGCAGTTCACGTTAATAAATCTTTACTTAGATACATATTATCATTAGAGTTACTATATTATTTATTCAACCAAAAGGTGATAGTGAAAGAATTATAGGAGCCTAAAAGTTCAAGATTAGTTTAGATAAACTTACAATCTTCACGATACCATGAATTCATGGCTTTAGGTGAAGCTTCTATGTAGCACTGCAGTTCAACGTCACTGCCGATAGGAGCTCCCACCAACTGATTTGTCACTTTCACTTGTGGAATAACTGTAAAAAGCTTTCAGTTTAATAAATAGTGGCAATTTAAATATTTTGTTATAACTAAAAAAAGTGTCTCTTAAGCCATAGAAATCGTAATGTTATATCTTAATAGGCTTACACCGTTATGATTCTTTTCTCTATTCTATTTTAAGATCTATTTTATTAATAAATTTGAATCATTTAAAATCTATGATTAGTTATTGATTTATTTGAACGATAATTTTACAACACAAACATAGTTTTCAAATCCACTTAATTCAATTGTCAGTAGAATATCATCTATTTCATAGGTTTATTGTCCATAATTAGCCTCATTTATAGTCTACGAAGTTTGCATGAAATTTGTAAAT
Organism: Dione vanillae; assembly: GCA_037178615.1. NCBI lineage: Eukaryota > Metazoa > Arthropoda > Insecta > Lepidoptera > Nymphalidae > Dione > Dione vanillae. The sequence goes on along the minus strand of JAZFAU010000052.1, from coordinate 348,082 downwards.
AGATCGAAGCGAGTCATAATGGATGACTTACAGTGCACCTGCACGTGATATCGGCGGCTGACGGTGGGAGGCACTCCGTTGCTCGCAATGCAGTAGTACGCTCCCATGTCGGTCCTCTGTACGTGAAACAGCTCCAGGCTCTCTCCTTTGTGGCTATCCACAGCTGTATACAAAAAATAAAAGCATATATATATATATATATATATATATATATATATATATATATATATATATATATATATATATATATATATATATATATATATATATATATATATATATATATATATATATATATATATATATATATATATATATATATATATATATATATATATATATATATATATATATATATATATATATATATATATATATATATATATATATATATATATATATATATATATATATATATATATATATATATATATATATATATATATATATATATATATATATATATATATATATATATATATATATATATATATATATATATATATATATATATATATATATATATATATATATATATATATATATATATATATATATATATATATATATATATATATATATATTCCCCGACAAGTATACAAAGTTATACGAAAAGTACTAATTTCATTTTTGACTATAATTGATCTTTTACATTATTGTAAAATACATAAAATTATAAAAGGTTGACGAGAAATCCTTTATTTAAATATTAATTTATTACACCCTCAAACCAGGAGTGCTACCAAAATAAAGCACTTTAGAATATTTTATAGCGTAAATGGAGCCTTCATTATTCAGAGTCATTTATCGATACACGGGAATACTTTCATACTATTTTTATTTTTATTGTGTAAATTCATATTGCTCTACATCCAATTAAGAGAAAATATTACAGAATACTGAGTGGGTACTTTCTTTTCACTGGAGTACGTAAGGAAAACAAATTTGTGGTTTAATTTACTGTAGGTTTATATCTTATTAGTAATTATGGTGGGAATTTCAGAAGATAAATTTACTGGAAAATGAAAATGGTACAACCAAATGACAAAAGTGCCGTATAAAGTTTGGGGGAGATAGCTTCGCTCTCATTTGAGCCTCGCAGTATTTAAGTAATCGATGTTTTGTTTGTGTGTGCCGCTTACTCGACTTCAATTCTGAAATAGCGGTTCACTGAGGCGCGAAAAAATATTTGGACTCGACAGACAGGAGATCAAGCTACGATGTCGAGTGCGGCTTTTCTATTCAACACAGTTATAGTCCGTTTGGAAATCGTTTCTGAGCATAAATCTTTTATTATGCTAACACGGTTCATTTAACGGCATTAAGTGAATTTGTTGAACAACGTCTTTAAAAGGAACGGGTAAAAACGTTTCAAATTGAGGAAAAAGAGGAAATTCAAGTTCTATGGTTGAGTGGGTGGGTTTTGTATTTTTTTATTCATATTTTAATAAGTTGTATAAGGAATCATATTTGAAATATTATTTGAAATGGTTATACTTTTTCTTTAAGTATAGAAATATTAATGATGACATCACAGTAGTGATATTAAATTTTCAGGAAATAGTATATGTTAGGATTAAATGTAACTGCTTTTTGGTTTAGCCAAGTACATTTTCTATCTACGTTGTCTGAACTGCTAAATCGATGAAATAGATTTAATCCGTGCTGACCTAAAAATTTTAGACTTGATTTTAGCACGAGATGAGCGTTAATAAGCATACAAATTTCAATGTAATTACCAGGAAACTGCTGCATTTTCAATCTTTACACCCAAAGTATAATGAAGAGTCAGTATTTACTTAGTTTTATATAGTATCTAAGCTTTACTCATTAAGCTTTTACATAATAACTATATATTACTTTAAACCGTTTAATTTATGTGTTCTTCTTAATTACTTCCAGTTAAGTAATATGTAGACACACTTGAAGTGTTTAAAATGTTTTAATGTTTCTCTTTCTTTCGCATCGCCTTCGTGTGCGGAAAAATCATTAAATACTCGTAAAGCCCGTTTTGTTCTTTTACTTTGTTAGCTTTGAACTTTTTATTTCTTATTGAATACTTTTTAATGAAATAGAACGTTGCTCTATCCGAATACATGAACAATAATATTTTTAAAATAAAAAATATAAGTTGATTTTGTAATACTAGAGACGCAATTAAAAATATCTCTAATAAAAGGTGTTATTCTTATATTCTAAGAATATATATTTTATTACGTAAGATATCATTTGGTAATATTTTTTATTTTGATGATAAAAAATATTTATTTTAAGAGATTTCCTTTCAGTTCCTAAATAGACATGAAAGTCAAACTTTTTGTATTTAAAAAATATATATTAGCAATATACGTAATCTTGAAAATAATATGAGGGCCAGATAGACAGGCAAACAGATGTACAACAAAGTGATTTTGCAAATTGTAAGGATATTATTGCGTTCCATTTAAAAGAAAAATTTCTAAATAATGGAACCATAATAAATAAATAAATAACTTCATCTTAAATCAAAATTTAGTTTAGTACACATATTAAAATAATAATAAAATATTAAACGTTTTCTTTTGTGTATAGAATCAATAAACAGATTAACAAGAAACCATCTAAGTCAGCTCCAGGTCCTGATAGTATCCTCTATATATCTTGGAAATGCAAAATGAGTGGCTAACTACAGGACAATTCTGTATCCCTTTAGCTTTAAAATGGCGCACCCTAATTCACGACTGGTCTCCAGCACTATTAAAATTCTACCCAAATGCGTTCCAAATGACACTTCCCGATCAAAGTAATTTAGTAAGATGGGGTAAAGCTACCGATAAATCTTGCTACATCTATAAAGAGGCAGTGGGGGCAGCTAAACATATGCTGGTGGGGTGTAGGGTAATCTTGGATAGTGGTCAATACTTGTTGCGCCATGACAAAGTACTAGAAATCATACGTGAAGCTGTAAGTCTTTCAGTAGCAAGAGCACAGAGAAACATAACAACCAGCAAACGCTCAATAGAGTTTGTGATAGAAGGTTCTCATAAAATACCTACACGAAAGCCTTTCTCTATATTAGATCCAGCTCTTGATTGGACACTTGTGATGGACACGTATGAGAAACAGTATAGAATCCCTGAGGATATTTGTGTTTCGTAATCCAGACCGGATATTTATCTGTATTCTCGAAGCCTTAAACGCGTAGTACTGGTAGAACTTACAGTTCCGTGGGAAACAAATGTCCCAAAAAAGCACCATCATAAACTCAATAAGTATTTCGGTCTTACAAACGAACTGACCAGGAATAGGTTTAGAGTTAGCTTATATGTGTTTGAAGTAGGAGCGAGAGGTATAACAGCGAAATCTCTTTATAGTTTACTAAAAGATCTCAGCCTGTCTAGAACTATCACAAATTCATTTCTAGAACTCACTTCGAAGGCGGCTTTAGTAGAATCATTTAAAATTTGGTTAGGTAGTGGTGAGCTCGGACAGTGAAGGTGAGCATTAATGTATTTTAAAAGGGCCCTTTAAATCTATACTTGGGTCGCAAGTCTCAAGCGCTGCTCGGAGCTCCTCTTCCTACAACACGATGGTCCCGGCACCCGCACGGTGAATCCATGGAAAGCTAAGTTGTTTCTTCTCATATAGAATATTCGATAATTGTCATTAAAAGCTTTTATAAATAGAATAATAGCATTTCATATAGTAAAATTATGAACTACGAGTATAATTTACATGTCCTGGTTAGTGTAGCTGTAATTAAGAGATTTGAAAGGCAAAAGCGGACATTAACAAACAGCGCTATGTTTAACGAGACGGCAATTGCGCATTATAAATTAGTTGCTGTCGAAGCGTGATAGCATCAGTACTAGAGCAGTATATAATGAACTAAAGCGACTACTTTATGCAAATGAAAACTTAAATATAACTACAATAAATTATAGAGATAAATTATTTTAGCGCTCAACGTCTTTTGTATGTTATATTTCTAGAGTCTATTACATTATTTTCCACTCAATAATTATAATAATATTTTACATATTTAATAATTTTTAAGTAATTTGCTGTATGTGATTTTATGTCATAATTTTCTTCGTAGACGAAGTTGATAACAAAATGATAGTTATGGTTATTTTGTATATAGTAATTTGTTAAAATTATTAGTCAAAAATATGTAATATTCAAGAATATAAACGTTACCTCTAAAATATAATATATTATATGTGAAATAAATTTATATTAAATTTATATAATATATCATTATAAAAAATTCACTTAACCTAACAATATATATATATATATATAACATCACTATCATACATATATCGACAAACAAACATTCAGTTTTCGACGTTGAATATCTATTAAAAAGGAGTACTTTTTATTTCATAATATAAACGACCATCCTGTGCCACGCTCGCCGCACTCATCCCGTGCATACTACTTAAGTACTTTTTACTTCATAACTCTTCAGCTCTCTGATGTCGTAATGATATAAAGCATTTCCCTTCCTGTAAACATAACTTGGAAAATACCATTGAATATTATGCAAGAGCATTGAAGAGGTCCCTAGTATAAGGGAGAGTGGTCAGAAATTTTATTTGTATTTTTATTTCCCCATAGTATCTAATTTTTGTATAATAAATGCTATTTTTAAGTAGGTTCTTTGCATTTTTTATAAATATAGAGCAAGAAAGAAACTAATATAATTTAAATAATAAAATTCATCAATATAATAGAAATTTTAAACTACGATTATGTTTTTGTTGTTCATTAGTTCAGTGATAAGTAATTACTGACAATATACTCAGGATGAGCAAGCATTAGTCGCGTTGTTAATCTTCTCGTTTACTATATAAAATGGATCTTATGTACGGCAGCCAACGTGAAGCCATCCCTGTTGCAAAAAATATTTGAAAAATTCGAAGCAGGGAACTACTAGTATAGGAAAATTATAGTATCATAAAAGGTGGAAATAGCATAAAGATCTTTGTATCTTTGTATAATTGACATAATTTACAAGGTTAATTCTATTATTTTACCAGAATTTTACTTTCATATAAAGTTAAATGTTAATTGGTGGCTTCGAATAGTAACATTTTTGCAGAGCCTTGAATTTAATTTACATTTACGGCTTGTTCTCTCATAAGATCTCATTTCTTTGTTGGAATTCATCTGTTACTGACATTTTAATCCAAAAAGAGACCGTTTCAGCCGACTATAAAGTCGTACGTGATCGAAATAAAACAATAACCTTAGCTAGTCAGATTTGTATTTTCGTGGATTTTGAGAAAAATGTGAATATAAATAAGATTATAATAAATACTCAAAACATTCATTGTAGATCAGTGAATAAATTAGTGAAGAATTATTTTAATTCAGGAAGTATACTTAATAGCACGTAGTAGTATATTTTAATATTGATAACAAAAATCAATATATTTGTGAATCCTTATGTTAAAATGTTGGAATTCATTCTATATTACAAAAAGTTTTCTAAATCTACATGGAATCCGCCAAACATTATGAAGAAAACGATGGACGCGTTCTATGTTTTAGGGAATAAAGCTAAAATCATTTTATATACCTAAATTATTTGTTTACCTTTCAAATTATTTCTTGATTGTTTATTTAAATAAATAACTTAATTAATTTAAGTTTATTTAAATAAATAACTTCATATTTTTTCTCATTATTTGATTGTTTTAGTTAAGTTGGCTGCTTTTAAAGGCATTGCTATTTCTCTTATTTAACTATTTCCATTTACAAAACAGACAGTTTCAATTTGTTCCTTTATGAGTCTTTTAAATTCAGTTAAGGTTGAAACGAAAAAAGTAATTAAGGTCGTTTCCTGTCGCGACATTAAATGAATCAAATTGTTGGAAGAAAATCCTTTATAAAATTTCGGTGTTTAAGTTTAAGGTGACTTTGAGAGTTATTGTGGAATAGGCACTTAAAAATATAGTAGAAGTAGGATAATAAACGCGGAATGCTATCTCTGCTAATAGGATTTCATGTCATAATTTGTGTAGATTATAAATGTATTTGTCATCACACGCTTTACGATGTAACCATCAAAATATCACGACGATTTTCATATATCTTAAATTGACATTTTTTTAATAAACCGATCGAAATAAAACAAACATAATCAAAATGTAACAAAAATAAATTATAATATAACAAATAGTAAGGGAAACTTACCATAGCACAAGAATGAAAACTGCACTTGAGTCAAATAATCCACTGCTAAGATTTATTTTTGTTCTTTACGAACACATACAAAGAAATTGATAAATTCCTTTGATATTTTTTTCAAACTATGACCAGTTACATTCATATTACATAAAGTTATAGTGAAATTTAGTATGTAGATTACATAAGATAATTCCAGTATATTATTATATATGAGAATGATGACAAAAACTTAGTTCACCTCCCACCGCCTCTTTGGTCATGTCTATCATTCTGTCATCGGGTAAAACTTTCACACATTTGATGCATTCAGGAAAAACAAATACAAAGTTTCACGGCTCGGAACGATACCGACAAACGATGTTTTAATTATAGCTCGCAAAAACAGCTTTATGACCTTTTTTGAGACGGGAAAATAGTGTTTTTGTTTTAGTTACTGGTTTGTACGCAAACACCGCTCTGACAGCTACAATTTTTGTTGCGCAGTGAGAATTGAGTTGTTAAAACTATAATTTTTAACAAGCGCAAAGCGAAGGAAATATGTTTGTATATGTCAAATTTGTATGTTTTAAAGCGTGGCGTAGGCGTGAATATTATAAGCCCTACACTAGGCTCTTGTGTGGCATATGCATGTAAGCCGAAATAAAATATGCATATATGTATGTGACATTCACTAAACCTAAGCAAAACTTGAATAATACTAGTTAAAAAAATAATAAACTTGTGTGATTAAATGTTTATAAAATAATAATTATTATTGTTATTGTAGTTATGAACTAGCTCTCAAAAACTATAAATTGCATTATGCAACTTGTATAATTTTCTGAAATATTATGAAATATTAAAAATAAAATCATAATTAAAGACAATAAAAGCAGAAAGAGCCCAATATTACTCAATTTAGTAATAATTTACACTAACAAAACTAATTTATACCGAAAATGATCTAAAAAACTCACAATCACTTTTTTTAAACTGTTAACTCTATATAAAAAAGTAAACTAAAGTAAGCCCAGGGCCAGTTTCCAGTAGACAATAAATAATAAAAACAACATCTACTTTATTATACCACACAAAATAACTTGATATCCATCAGTAAGCTATATGATATTCCTTTATTACATTAAAAATGGAAAGAGATCGCACGCATAAAATAAATTATAGTTGAAATTCGAGCGAGCGGCCAAAGTGTACGCGATCTTATCACACCGGCATCGCGGTTATGACATTATTAAAGTAGACCGTACGTATCCACTGACGCTAAAAAATACGTGACCGTTTTGCACGATTTTTCCCTGTTGAAAAACAGCCCTCACAAATTTAAGACCCGCACTGACAGCGACGAATAAATTATGCTAATGAACGGTTTGAAAGCGCATCCGTTGATTCGGCCTGTGGCTCGGTGCTTTTTCCACAATTTACATACCTAATAACCGACTATACCTATTCAGTTCCTTGCGTTGTTATTTCTGAGCTAGACAACGCGACGGTAACAGGAAAGATATAATATATGAGTTTATTGTAATTTTGTTTTTGAGTTGTTGCCTAGTAATTTTTTTCAGATATGTTTGTTTTACTTTGATTTACGTTTGAAATTTCCATATGTATGTAAGAAAATGTACAACGTAAAATGTGTTTTAGTTAATAATAATTATAATAACTATGAACTATAATATAACACATTTACTCACTATACAATGCAATGTGAACAATTACCAGCTCGGAAAATACACTTAATTGCATTGCGATGCAATTCTCTTGTTTTTTTAGAATCGCCACTAAATTTTTATAACCACCACATTAGCTTTTACAAATCAACATCAATAACATAAGAACATACAGTTCAAAGACAAAATTCTTGAGATTTGTCAATCATAAAACGAAAGATACATAAAAATGCTAATGCTTCCTATGAAATATCTCATTTAAACTAAATCTCATTTCTTATAACGTAAAGAAACCTAAATGCATTTTGCATGCTGAGTCCATTATCATCTCATCACATATGATCATAAGTACAGAACCATGTATGCGCTTGACCGCAAAAGTGCGCTCATTTTTTATGTAAAATAAGACGTTAAACATTATATTTTCTCTGTATTAATTAGCCTTAAATAGAACTTAATAAATGTAAATCTGCAATTAAAATTCTTATTGTAAAAATAGGGACAAAGACTATTTTTTTATGTACTTAAAATGTATATTTTGAAATTTCCCATGACACACAATCTTGAGGGCCGTCGTGGCGCAGAGGCGTAAGCGTCTGCCTGTAAACACGGTTTGAGGGTTCGATTCCCACTCGGAGAAAATGGATTTTTATATAAATATCTATTAGTATATCGTGACATGTTCTTCGTAATTTTATAGATAACAAAAGTAATTAAATTACAGTGTTGTCCAAGTGCAAAATGTTTTTATATTTTTTATTTAAATTAGTTATTTTATTTGATCATTAATATATAATTGTTTGCTTCCACGCCTGTATATAGAAATAAATTTATCATAGAAAAATTGACATTATAAAATACTTTTAAAATAAATTTAATATAGGAAAATTTACACAGGTCACCGTTATTGAAGTGTTTATTAAACTGACATTAGTGCCTATGTTTTAAAACAACAATGACAATGTCCACTAATAAATTATTTAAACAATTTCACGAAAACATCGATAATGAAACAGAACACCTATTATATCCTATTGTTAGGAGTGATAACTTTACGAATGAACCGTATCGCATTGAGTGATGTTCCGTCCTGACAGCCATCACATTCTCAGCTTATAACATTAAATTTGATCGTATGATGTACAGTAACGTTATACATTATACAATATTACATTCCTGTCACGTCCAATATATACAGGCTTATCAAAATGTTTACCTTAATGTCACATAAAATACGCCCAATTTACCCCTGTCAGGGATTTGAGATGGAATTTAAACAAATAATAAATATTTTGTGGTTTGATTATAATTTTTGGATCTTAAAATGAACATTAGAATCAAGTCTTCGCTTTCGTGATATTGAAATATGTAAGAATTTTTGGCTTATTATTAGTATATTTTTCAAATGCTTATATTGATCAACGCTAGGGTAATAACTAAGCAATATATATAAAAATTCTTTCTTTTACCATTAAAAATTCTGCTTTCGAAGGAAATCTTAAAGTCGCTGCTATAATTTTTGTTACAACTTTATGCCCAGATCTGCGTTAAAAGACGCATAAATTATTGCCGGCTTCAAGTCAGATATTTTAGTTAATTCGTAAACTTCATACTATTCCCTTCGTCGGAAACGAGTTAAGACGTTAATTAAAACACTTTGCTAACTTTTAGTACTGAATTTCTAAAAGTACGGCAATCAGCTTAATGGCTCAATCAAAGATCAAAACAGCCTATAACGTTAAACATATTATGTGAGATTTACTCTTTCTCTTACTGAACAGTCGAATTTTACTTCAATATATATATATATATATATATATATATATATATATATATATATATATATATATATATATATATATATATATATATATATATATATATATATATATATATATATATAAATATGAAATGTAGAAGGCAAATTACAGAATAAGTCGAAAAAAGGGATATCATTGGACAGCCTCCTTGACATCATCCAGGTGACACATAATGAAGTTTAAGAAATGTTGAGAAATTATTAGTCTTTCCATTCAAAGTGATATTGTAAAGTGAATTGTGCACAACTGCTACGCTCGAAACGTCATTAATAAAAAAAAAGAAAAAAGATATTACATTTTTTTTTATTAATATTATCATGGTCAAATATAAGTTTATAAAAATATATTTCGAAACTATTCTGGTAGTGCTTATAAAAATGCTTATAAACGATTCCTTTTTCATCTTAGTAAAGGAAATGAAATATTGAATGTTAATAAATAAAATATGTGAAATCATACTATAGGTTATAAACATTAACTTTTTATTAATCATACTCTTTATAGACTAATAAGATTTTTTCCTACAATTTATATGCACATACTACCAACACTTTGTATAAAGTTGTAAAATCTCTTCTACATAATTAAATCTCGAAATAAAAAAAAATCAAAACAAATATATAAATATATATATATATATATATATATATATATATATATATATATATATATATATATATATATATATATATATATATATATATATATATATATATATATATATATATATATATATATATATATATATATATATATATATATATATATATATATATATATATATATATATATATATATATATATATATATATATATATATATATATATATAAATTATAAAAATACAGCATAAAATTGAAAATTTATTACAGAAAAGAATAAAGCACTAACTCAAGTATATAGTCTTGTTTGATATTCTGCGGTCATTTAAAGATGGCGTACCAGTCGTCTGGGTCGCGCAGAACGTTTTTAATAAGAATTTAACGCTCTAGGAGCAGTCCGTACGCCATTATTACTAAGACCACTATTCTCTATTTGTACTCGTAGTAGGTGAAGCTTACTACGGGTCAGGCGTAGTGAAGTGCGACTTAACTTATCGAATGTTATGTATATATTTTGTGTATTCTTCTCTTTATATGAATAAATCTTTGCTATAATTAGATTACCATAAAAAGTTAAATAGAGAATTTATAATTTTTTTATTATAATTAACCGGAGATATTAGTATCCTAGAGCTAGGTACTAACTCTAGACTTGTAAATGAAGTAAAAGATAAAGTTGAATAATATTATTTACATAATGTCTTCAATAATTTTGTATTTAATATTTAAAAGTTATTCGATATGTAAACTACAATTTCAAATCACTTTAATATTTTTTGTTGGAAGATACTATCTAGAACCTTCCCTATAAATGGCTTATAAGTGAAAATGTCTTGGAATGTATCATGTGAATACTTCAACGTATATGATACACGCAAAGAATAAAAAACGCAATTACCGCCCTCTTCGTGTTCCCCCTTCACTATCATTCCACGCTTCGGCTCCTTTTAATAAATAGCAATATTTCTCTTTTGAACGTAATATAAGCCGGTGTCGACTAAGTACTCCATTATTTTCACAATTATTGCAATGACTTTGTTTAACTTTTATTATTAACCGTGAAAGTCACAATATATTAAACATATACAATCGTTGTTACGAACGATTTTAAAATTCGCTTATTAGCCGTATGGAAATGTTAATATAAGGTATCTTAAAAATAACTTTAAAGCACCTTTTTATATCTTATATACAAAATTATTCGTATATAAATTAAAAATATTAAGTTATTAATTGTTTTAATCAAACATGTACAGTATATGCATTCGAGTAAATTCTAGAGTATCGACAAAGAGTTTAACATAAAAAAGCTACGTCTTGAGTATCTGTCTTATAATGAAGTTAAAGCAGATACATATACTTTTTAATACTAGCTTAAAAAAAAAAGTATTAATGTGATAAGGGCCATGCTAGATGATGAGAGAAGCTGGTCGGCAGTGGTCTCCTTCTACGAGTCCGTAATGGCGTTGAAGGAGGCCGCTGATCGGGCACGGGAGACCAGTGCAATTACAGACCCGCTTCGTCGTCGAAGGTCAGGGAGAAGAAGAAGGCTCTATGACGAAGCCCAACTTTCCCTACCTTAGACAGCCTACTGCGAAAGGGTCATAAAGATCCTCTAGCATATAGCATCCGAATACCCTGAGATAAATTCCAGGGTACCCTAAATGTTGATGGCTCGCAGCAGGCGGGCCTTTCACCGAGGCGCCATAGTAGAATGTTCAACCGATCCTATGGTGTCTCATGGTGGTGAAGAGGATCCCGCTGGGTTTTAGTGGGTAGTGTCGAGACACATACTGTATCGATGAGTCCCACAGTACCACCCACGTCATCACATGGGTGGTCTGCGAAAAAAGCATTTCCCAGCGTTAAAAAAAAAAGAAAAAAAGATACATATACTTTTTAATACTAGCTTGACTTATTGAGCTTGTCGCAAATCAGTGTATCTATATATTGAAAATACAATGTTAATGACAACGTATATTAGCGTTGGCAATTTATGCAAGAATAAATATTTAATGCAGTATGCACTATATTACATGGAATAATTAAATACTTATTGTATATTACCTGTACACATCGTTGCCCTAGTTTGGTTGCAAATATTTGTATTATATCGTGTCACTAAATGGACATAGCTAAAATAATAACGACGTATCTCTTTATCCTTACCTAAATGAGATTTGATTTAGAGGATCTAGTGAGATATGAATATAAAAACTCTACTGATTTCTTTTAAGTTGTTTAAATGTGTATTTTGATTTTTATTCAAAATAACGAGAGTTAATTGAGAAAATTAACTCAAAAATTTTCTTAACCCTTAAAAAAATATGACACCTTTCTGGGATCTATAGAAAATATTTTTTCAAATATTAACTCAGAGCTTTTAACTAAGAGAGAAAAATAGACAACATATTTAATTAAATAGTAGGGATTAGGGATTACAATTTTTTTGTCACCATTTTAGATGAAAAATAATATATCGGTAAAAGTCATTAGAAGTTTAGTTAAGGTTAGCTTAGTTTTCATATGCTTATAAATTAAATTTTGCAATTTATTCGTAAGAATCTACTGTATACTTTTTATTTACGTTTATATATGTGTCTAAGGATTGTATGATGCTTATATATACAATATATTTTATTTTTTTTTTTAAATAATAATAATTAACTACTTACGTACTTAGGTAGTATATGAAGTAAAAACCATTACCAAACTGAATTTATTGGAAAAAGGACGAAATTATTTATATTAAAAAGAGAATCTTAATAGAGCTTTAAAACACTTTAATCTCAATGATTTAAATAGTAAAATGTACATAATTTTGACTAACTTTAAAATTTATCATTACAAAATGAATAAAGTCGGCATTTCAGCGGTTTTGCAATTAACGTTGTTGCGGTAATTTACGAGTGCCGTCTTTTGCGATTCTAGGACTATTACGATTTAAATGCTAAATATTTCTGTTAAGTATTAGTTAAATTAAAAAGTTGCTATATTGTTTAACTTTTAAATTAAGGCTATTTTAATTAACTTTAAGGTAAAGCTTTTAAAAAGTATTACATATTAAGGATTCATCAAAATATAGAATAGAAACAGTTCGTTTGTTTCTTTACGAGATATTTTTATATGGATACTACGATTCAATTATAATTAGATTTAATAACGCTCTAACAAATTAATGTTTATAGTTTAATTAAGATTTACGTCAAGATAAATCCGTGTTCCACATAACTAAAAGGATTAGCGTTAGTGAAGCAATTCAGCGCTAAGCAACGACATATAACGGTATAAGAGCTAGTTGTTTTAAAGTTAATGAGATTTGACGATTTCTTAGAGTGTTTATTTTAATTAAATTAAATAGGATAATTTTACGAAATTTTGTGCTTTACGTCAACACCGTTACGGGCAAAGTTTCATTGGGAGCTTTTGTCTAATTTATTTTTATTGTTATATGAGGCAGTTTATGAGCCGTTTTATACCCCTTCGTAGTGGATTACAATCGAAGCGCAGAGTTCATGTGTATGTTTATTGCAATATTAAATGTAAATAAATGTTATGTTGCAATAATATATGTGTTGGTTGAAAAAATACTTTGTTAAGATATAAGAAGCCGTTTAACTAACAATTAATATCGATCAAGGGCTAGCAGTACTTGTTCAAATTTTATAATTAAGTCAACCGAAAGAATAATTTATAAAAGTTGAGATATTTTAATTGGCCTTCGTATACAATTATGCATCATGCGAAAACTAAACTACAAATACAAGTTTATAATAGTTTTACTTTTTGTTATAAACTTACAAATTATGAATACTTTATGATTATTGTATCGTGAATTCTTCTTAAGAAATCTCCTTCTTTCAATTCTTACGAAAATTTAGGTTAACAAGAAGTATAGATTTTTATACCGCGGCAAATTTCTTACAAAAGACGGCACATACCAACATAAACGCTCGTATCTTTTGATTACGTTGACACAGAAGTTTGATTTTTTTGCTCGAAAGGACTTGGATATAATTTCAACTACATTCTCGAGATATAAATATAGATTATGCCCCACGGACAGACAAGCAGAATAAAAATATAATATTAATATTACTCGAATAATTTGTCGTTTTATCCTACTGCCAGAACGAGGTAGTGAAATAATTTTACTTACCGCTGCGCCTCGATGGCACGGCTAATAATGTAATAAATACATAGTGTTTTTATCGTTTCAGCATAATAAGCAAATTAATCTGTAAGTCATAGTCACATTTATCTAGTCCATTACGTTTAGATTGGTACCTACTTCCTCTGCGTGAGTCAGATTTTGCTCTATAAAGTAAGTTATAAGGAATGCAAATTAAATAAGGTTTTATTTGAATATATTCGTTATATTTTATATGTTTTCAAACATACTGTAAAAAAATGAAAAATGCTGGTTATCTTAACGATAGAATGTCGTACATCTAGTTATTATATATATTTTATTCCTATTATGTGAAAAACCGATAGACGTAAACAGGTGTATGTTTAACAGTTTAATAACGCCTATAACCACAGTCCATGCCGCTGACTTGATTAGGGTTATTTTCAATTAGTATATGAAATTGCAAATTGTATAGGTACATGATGCGAGGATAGGATTTGTCAGTTCAGTGACTATACGGATGGATTCAGATTTTACAATCCAATACGTAAATTGACATATTCAAAGATATACACAAATATTTATGTATTGAACAACAAGAGTGCTTTTTATTATTTTAGTCAATTTATACAAAAAATCTACATGGTTTTTCTTAGCGTTTATTTAGAACAATTTAATTTTTGAAATTGGAAATACCGAGGCATTGTAGTACAATTCCTAGTCTCGAGAAAACTATATTGCGTTTTTTATTAAAAATACGAAGTGTTCCAACGAGGGGTAAACGAGCACTTAAACGTTATGGTTACTGCGGTGACATTCGTTGCGTTACCTACCTTATAAAATGGCCAATTCACCGCAATAACTATTAGATACGAGTAATTTTTGCTGCTCTAAAGGAAATTATATCAAAAAGTATGAGTATTATTTCTTCAACAAACATTTATATATGTATATATTTTCAATAAATTTATTGATTTAATCCATAAACGTAACTTAAAATTATATGCAATTATAGATTATTTAGTATATAGTGATTTTTATAAAATTGTACATTGTACATTGTAAAAATACTTGATTCTAAATATATCTTACCAAAACTTTACTTTAATAACAGAATAGTTACTGGAATGACCTTCTTCTGATACTTGATTGATACTTGTAAATCAATAGATGTTATAATGTTAGTAGGATATTTTTCATTGGGCCGTACCTATTAACTAATGAAGATAAAATTTTCTTTCAGATGCTAGCAAATAATGCATTAAATATTTAGTATATTAAATATTATATCTCAAAGTTTAAACCTCACAAGGCACTTATCCCACAAGAGAACTTCAATATCCGATAGTCAAAGAAAACAAAACTGGAGCGCGCATTCAAGATGCCGCCGTTATTCGTAAAACAACCGCGTTTATTCGTCTATGCTTAATTAAAGGTACAAATTTAATTCACGTACAAATAAAAGCGTGGCATTCAAACTCAAAACAAACAAGAAATTTACAATCTACGCACACATTGCAACTTCGCGTTTACAGTAAGCAACCAATGATATCCGTCGGTACTGTTACGCGAAATTTCCATTTGGTATGTGGCAGTTTGCAAAGCGAAATTATTTGCCAATTGTATGTTTAGCAGTTCAGCTGTATGTAGCCTAAACAACATCGTTATATGTGCATCGGCATGATAACGAGTTCTACGCGCGTCGTTACGGCGTGAGAATGATAATAATGCACCTAAGGGTAAAGACAACAAGTTGAAAATATCATAAAAATGTTAATCGAGGCCATTCTGTGTTATAGAAGATTTGAGGCATATATATATATATATATATATATATATATATATATATATATATATATATATATATATATATATATATATATATATATATATATATATATATATATATATATATATATATATATATATATATATATATATATATATATATATATATATATATATATATATTGTATGCTAAAGTGTAGCCGATTATGTGTACTTTACTGTATTAATTTACCGTTTTTTACCGTTTTATTGATAGATCTGTGAAGAAAATATCATATTAGATTTAGTTAGTTAAGAATAATACATCCTACAATTTAAGAAATAAAGGAAAAAATGTGACATAAAAATAAATACAAAAATATAATCTTATATTTACATCATATATAAAAATATGAATAAATAGCTTTTGCACGTACTCGTTTATATTATATTATTAGGTTTTCAGGCAAACTCACATTGGCATCGCCTGCAGTGCTATAACTTTCTGTCTTAAAGAAACAAACAAAACACCATAAAAATTCAGTGGACTGAACGTAGTTGTCCTTTTTGGCTTCCACGTGAACCGTCCGACGTAAAAGAGTCGGACAGAAACTTTATCGTGGAAGTCGATTTAAGTTACGAAGAGTGATAAATTACATTTCTTCAAATATTTTTGACTAAAAAAGGTATATTTTTTTTTGAAGTATTGGGAGATCAATTCATTGTTTATGACACATATTTTATAGAAAAATAATAATAAGGATATAGGACTTTCGTGAAAACGAAAAATATTCAGGTTTCTCTAATATAAATATGAATTCTCATTATTTCGATCATCCCACCGACAAATCTTGTTATATTTTATAATGATAAACGTAAAAGATCTGAGGGCGTACGATTGAATAGCGTTGATCATTATTTACAATTTTAAGAAAGTATTACGTAAGTAAAAGCCCAGCGATGAGTATAAAGTCCGCAAATTATTCGATTCATTTCAAAGGAATCCTACTAAAAGGAACGGAATAACTCAAAGCTTTTATATCTGGTTGCAAGCCGCCTTATTGTCTTCGACGATATATGTATTAAAGCTTGCTTTCTCTTGCGTAAATAAAATCCATTGGAGAGAGAAGTGCTTAGGACCAAGTGCAAGGGTGGCGGGCGGCAATGGGCTAGGTGTAATGCTTCATGCGAGTGTCGGGGACAATGCAAAGTAGATTGAATTGGAAAAAAGACTCAGGCTTTCGGCACTTCTGGGAATAGAGAAAAGCAATCGAAAGGGTTAACAATACGAAGATTGTCCATTGGGTACCCTATTAATATTGAGACTGCACTCTCAATTTGAACGGATGGAGAATTATCGTTTATCTTTCCTCTTTTAGCTGAATTGATTCTAGAAATAGTGATTATTAGGTAAATTGGAACCATTAAAATATTCAAGTTACATATACAAAATAAAAATATAACCTAATGATTATACAAAATTAAGTAATTTCTGCGAATGGGGTCCTATGCCTAACCATTTTATCACAGTTTTCAATCAGAAGCTGTCCGACTGTGTCACAATGGCCTCTTATAAATTATATACATTTTTATATAAATAAATAAGCCACTACAAAAATTACAATATTTTCGTTCAATCGATGAATTCCATTAAATACAGTTTTAAATTTCGCGACATTGACAAAAATGTACACTATGTAGCATGGCTGTGACGTCAGTCGATCTTGTAAGCAAATACAAAGTGAAGTGAAGTGCTGTTTGTGGTACTTAAAAAATTATATTGAAAATTTGAAAACTTTCATATATTGAAGAATGTTTTAATTAATTTTTACGTTTTATGAACAATTTTTTTCATAAACATTGAAAATTTTCATTTATGTATATTATTTTATCTACTTTTCATTATATATAATATATTAATTTTTTTTCGATAACATCTATCTTTTTTTAATTTTTGTTCAAATTTAAATTTATACATAAATCACAGACACTATGTCTATCTATGTATATAGTTAGCAATATAAATTGGAATTAAAATTTGTTTTTTTGCTGTTGAATTTATAAACAGTTTTCATATATTTGGTGTCTAAATTTCTTTCTTTTGCATGGAAATTTAATCGATTGCAGTTTACAATGCAACATTAAAAGACAGTAAGTAAAATATGATATTTGGCTTCAATCATGTTCATTTATAAAATCATGTTCGTTTAATAAAATATAAATATGGCAATATATTTATACTTTATAAATATGTAAGAAATGAATTTGTTATTTTTTGCCTTTAGGTTAAAAAAATAGTTAAATGTAGTTAAAGTAGTTCAAATTAAACATATTTTTAATATACGATAAAACAACCACATACCGCTATAAAACATAAATCTTTTAAGCTTAAAGCAAATTCTACAACAGAAAACTAGAAACATAAATAATTTTACAAACGTGTTACAGTACAACTATGTATTTAAAATTTAAAATTCTATTCTTTTCTTTCTTTATTGCTTTTAAAACGTTTAGTGCTAAACTTGCAGTTACTTTTGAATTTAGAAGAGGTTATAAAAAACGTTACGAGGTAACTTATTTTATGTACATTTTAAATTATTTTATATAAGCATTTTATATGAGATCACATTTTTTTAACTAAGTTTTCCTTTAAGAAGACATATAAAAACATGGTGAAAATATATAGCAATACCTATATAATATTATAATTCTTCAGATTAAGATATAGTTGCTTTTTGATAATAATGAAACAAAAAATTGTTCTTTAATATCAGTATGACGCATGCTATCTATAGCCTCTGAAACTTGAGGTAACTCTGACCGCAAGTACTAAGTGGGTGGGTAAGTAAATCGAAACGGTTGGTGTGATATAACATATCCCAGCTTATTCTGAAACATTTTGTTACCAAGAAATTTGCAGTGATTTATTTCTTTCTTTTTTTAGCAGTATTTTTCATTAAATGGCCTAAATAAACATTAAAACAGCAATTTCCATTCGAGTCAGGTGTTATTGAGATTAGCAACTTCAACCAAATAATTTTCAGCGTTACACTCTACTAGTATTGAGACTGCACTACGAGTCTAGTACTAAATACAATTCAGTGACAAAATTTATGAATGTATTTTTATTACACGTCTTAACTAAATATAGTACGCTGCAAGTCACTGCTTAGTTATGCAGGAGTTTGCACCAGAGTAAACAAGTTACAAATCTTTGCAAACTAAAAAATAAATAAATTTAAATGAACTCGTAAAGAAATGTCTATTTTGTGAATGTATACGCTCACAAGTGCTTACTTAGAACACTATTCCCACTCGTCCCGTAAGTGACATAAATATTTATGTACAAGTACTCCGACGACGACGATGAGAGCTTACTGTGATAAACTTGGCTACTAATGTTTCGCGAAGAAGTAATTCTTAACGAAAAATTAGGTGAAAATTAAAAAGGTTTTATTATTGTCTTATATTAAGTATTTTAAAAAATCAGTTTAAAATATCATATAATTTATCTAAATGATTAGTTATACAATTATAAAAGTTTTATACAATTATCTAATCCATGGTGTCAGTGGCATCTTTCTTCAATCTTTCCAAATCTTTCTTTGAGTCAAAATTTAATCCGAAAATTGGTTTTACAACTCAAATTATTTTACTAAGAACCACAATTCACCACACAAATAGGCTAAACGAATAATAAGCTGAGTACGGTTAGGTTAAAAGATAAGTACATCACTCACATACAGTGATACATCACTCTGCAGCAATAGGGCAAAGGCTACCGTGTCAGGTACGGACAAGGCTAAAGACGGTTGTATGCAGACGGAAAGTCAGCTTTACTATACGGAATATTGACTCTCTAACTGGGTTAGGCAAAGAACTTTTAGATCATTGTTTGCTTTACTTAGGAAAACTCACTAGACGCAAATTTCGTAACTTTGGGCAGGGTCTCAGTAGTGAAAATGAAAATGCTGATAAATATATCAGTCCCTGGAGGTAAACCAACCAGACGCCCATAAGGGTGAAGGAACGGTTGTCGTGACACAGGGCATGAGGGAAAATAAATTGTACACTGAGAATATTGATGATCTATCAAAGCAGAATAGTAACAGAACGCAAACTGCCATTTATGCCAGACAACACAAGAAATAAAGTTTTTTTTGGTATAATACCTTTAAATGCTTAATTTACTTTTTAAAACTATTTCTAATAAAATTCTTTTTGACTGAAATTCAAAAGATAGGCAAAGATGTACACAAATTATTAAATAAGTAAAAAATTAAATAGCTTCATGAACGGAGCAAGGACAAACTTTGTAATTAATAGTAAATGACACCGAATATTATAAATTCACGCGATGAAAGTGCTGGAAGTACTGAAAAAAGTCAGTGTAGTTTCAACTAAGTAAAAGTTTACAACTTACTTTTTTTTACAAATGAATAATTTGTACTTGTTTTATGTTTTATATATTACTTATTAATTATGCTTATAGTTGTTCGCCATAATAGACAAAAAATATTTATATATTAAAACAAAGTCTTATTTTTATATTAGTTTAACGCTGTGTTTAGAATATAACATATAAAGAGTGTCGATGTAATCTATCCTTCGTATTCCGCACAAATTAAAAGTGTACTACATCGGCTAGTTGATTGACAGAGCTCCATCGCATTTTGTCTTGCTGTTGTCTTTGTACACTTGATATCTCTGACAACGCGTTGTGATCGTGTATATAATTCTATAGTTTGCATTGGAATTGAGTATAATCATCCACCTCAGAACTCACCTAACCTTACCTCAGAAAGGGGAGGGCCCTTTATTTTTTTTTACTTATTAATTAGATTATTAAAACAAGACCAAATACTTCGGAATGGTTTCTGTATCATTTGAAAAAGTCAAGTTATTACTAAGGAACTTACGAAATAGAAATGTATTTAAATAGCAATACTTCTGCTGTAAACCATGTTAACAAAGGAAAAAAGCAACGTGTTGACAACTTGACATAAATACCTTTCTTTCTTTGTGTGGTCTCTACGGACAATATATTTTCTATTTCATTACTAAGTGGAAGGCACATATTTCATTTTAAAATAAAAGTAAATGCATATGCTCTTAACACTAGCACAATGTTGGCGCATGAGCTCAAAGGGCAATTTTGTGCATTTTATTTATGACGTACCTACAATCCTCATGCTGATTTCCCCTTAGAAACATAAAAATATTTATGCGCCAAATGAGCTCTACATTCGCTAACTATTTTTAGTGTTTGTATTAAAGGCTGAAATGAAAAATTCCTCACTGAAAGAAAGCTCTGTGTGTCTGAAATATTCTGAAATATTTTGTTACCAAGCAATTTTGCAGTGTGTTGTTTATATCTTTTTTTATTAGGCAGACAATAAAAGTGTAGTGATGAATTATTCTATTTTAGGCTTTTATTCGTGAATTTATATTACGAGGATGTTTTACTAAGACAAAACATCCGTATGAGCATTCATGCATTGTTTTCTTAAAAAATAAATATATGGGAATGGAATAAATTTGCAAAAGATTTCGTTTTGGTACGTAAATTTTGTTTGTGTTAAAACACTTTATGTTGCTCTAAGACGTTATGTATATTTTGTTGTTCAATGTTATTAGGGAATAGTATATAAACGTAAATATATACAACATACAAAAAATAATATTGTAATATATATTATTTCAAAAGTGTATTTCCAAAGCAATCAAACTGCTTCCATAGTAAACCAGGGAAAAACGATCGGTGATATTCTTTTTTAGCTTCACGCTTTATCCCGCATATTGCAGGGTAGGCAGAGGGAACTGCAGGAACCATATAAACCTAATGTTAAGACACTCCGTTGCTTATTCCCTGCTTTCTCCGTCCCCGCTTTATATATTGCTTCAGTGGCATATAAATATAAACACCTTATGTTGTTATTCAATGTTGTTAAGGCATTAGTATATAAAGGTAGATAGATACAAACATATAAAAAATAATATTGTAATACATATTATATCAAATGTATATTTCCAAAGCAATCAAACTGCTTCGACAGTAAACCAGGCAGAAACAATAGGTGATATTTTCCAACCTATTACAGCTGCCGCGAGGTGCGCCGTCATTGCAACGGAACAATTTGTTGTTGGCTACTTTTAAAGGATTTCAACGTTCCATGTTTCCGCTTACATGTATTGGCGACTGCAGGTGAACGATTGAAATTGTAATTCTTAAAATAGCCTCATATGAAGCACATAAGTAATACAAGTATATAGGAATAAGTATACTACTTCGCCTTCATGGTTGACTTCAAGAAAAAACAAGAAAATAATTAAGCAATGTTTATTATATATGCGGATCTATATTAAGCAATGTTTATTGTATATAGTGGTCCGAGATATTTCTGACCTCGAAACCAAAACTAAATGGACCAGCCAATACAAAAAAATATAAATTCAAACCGACAATAACGTATAATGACGTCAAACAAATCCATCAACTTTATTCTATTAGAATTCAGTAATCTTGCTAACGTTTTTTAACTTTTCATACCCGAGCTTTTGAGGGATCGGTCCTGAGAATGGATTTTATGTAATATATATTAAGTTTACTACTATAATAATATTTAATATATTAAACGAAAGCTCTTATTAATGCGTATAAAACGAAAGCTCTTTAGAATTATTATAAATCCAAGCAAATGCAACAGAGTAATAACAATATTGCTGCCATAAAGGATAATAACAGGTACGCAAATCTCTACTCTACGCGATGTACACTAATGAAATGAGTTTTCCTGAGGTAAAACTTCTAGCTTTCAATAAGAGTTTAACTCCATTCGCAGTTGAAATGATCGTAACTTTTAATTTTTACAGTATATTGTCGCAGCAGTCGTGTAGTCATTAACTTATTTGAAATAAACTTATTATTTTAATATTTATCTAAGGTAATTACGATTTTAATTAAAGTTCGCAAAAACTTAGCATCGTAGAGCTAGGTTTTGTTTTGAATTATAGAGTGATTCAGATATTAAAATAAAGTTCTAGAAGAAAAGTTCATAGTACTTTTGATTTTTTTCTGTATGAATTTTTGTCTAATAATATAAGAATATTACTGATTAATTTGAGAAATCTTTGAAATGCTAAACATTCTTTGAACGAAATATATTATAATTTATTTTTACTTTATTTCTTAATATAATGGTATTTAATGTTCTTATAAAAGATGAATCCTTTTACTGAAATATCGTTAGACCTATCGAAGGTTTCAAATTAATTTGTATTATTAGGAAAATTTAAATCTAACATAAATGGTAAGTAAACCGTTTTTTATTATATGTGTGAAGTATAATAATATACGATATAATACTAATTCGTACATTAGTATTATATCGTATATTAGTATACTTCACACATAAAATAAAAAACGATTTACTTACCATTTATGTTAGATTTAAATTTTCCATTTTGTTTAATTTTTTTCAGGTTCCGCAGCATAGGAACTATAGAAACCTAGTGTTAAAACACGCAGGCCCTGCACTTTTCGCCTTTTAAAATATTGCTTGTTGAGTAGCAGAACTGCCCAGATGTGAAAGAAAATGGAAATAAAACAATCCATCCTCCCTGAGTAACAATCGAAACTCACAAGCCGTCATTACACAGTCACAGGCAGAAGCTGCGTCTTTGCGCCTTGACGCTTCTTATAATCTCGTTTGGTCTAGTAATTAGTCTAGTTATAACTCAGTATATTTCATATTTTTACGATAAAACCAAGAATTTTATAAAAGATTTTATAATAAATTTTATAAAATAATAATCTTTTACTAACTGACCTTTCTTTTCTCTTCCACCGTCATGTCGAAAGACTATAGGACGGTTGTGTTCTCGTCGCCAGAGCACAGTGGGGGGCGGCACGCCGGTAGCGCTGCAAGCGAGACGCACGCTGCCCCCTTCTCTAGCGGAACTACCTTCTGATACTGAATCTACTATATCTGGTGGTATCACAACCGACAAGTGGCCCATCTGTTTAATAATCATATTGAATTAAAAAATGATATATTTGAAAACTAAAATAAATATTTTTGAAATTCTTAAAAAATCTAGTGGCTATTTTCTTTCAATACAAAACACTTACTTTCTTATTATTATTGTAAGTACATTTAAGCTTCAAAATTCGTCTTGCATATAGCAGGTATATAGAGCCATACTTTCCACATCAATTCAAATCAAAGCAATCAAGTAAAGAGTTTTGACTAGTGGACTCAACGCTACACTGAGTCTCGTAAAGTAGGCATATAAGGATAAATTAATGTGACACATACTAAAATAGTGTTCACAAGTATCGAAAAATATATTTTGAAGGTTAAAATACAGGATTCATTAAGAACCTGATTTTACTTATTACTTATTATTTAGACCTGAAAGTGGAAGAAGCGAAGTTAAATGCAAACGTCATAAAAGCACTGAAATTTTGGCTCTAGCCATTCGGGAATTACACAGAATGATATTAGTACATCACTTTTGAAAGAGAGTGAAGTACCTTGGGGAGTTGGATCAAGAAAGAACTTTAACGTCACAGACAATTTATGAGAAGATCTCCCATTCCTAGACGACAAAGATTTACCTTTGCTTTTTCAAGCACTTTATGGGCTTAGTAATGTAATTTGAGAATTTTATATCCTTTATAGCTCAAATGACGTTCACGATTGGAGTACATTATTTTGAATTTTTATTTTAAGGTTTTCCAAATTACATTTTCGATTTAAAGCAATGTACTAAAATGGTGTAAAACGATTCAATTATAACGATAAAACATTATAATGATAAAACGATTCAAATTCGAAACTCGTTTAGAATAAGCTTAGAATAAGCTCTTGCTTAGACTATCACAATAACCATGTATGAGAAACGAAATCTCCAAGGATGATTTAAATTTTACATTACTTTTCTTTACTCCATAAACGATAGTAGTAGTAGTTTAAATAACGTAGAATTGGTATAACTTACAGTTTCATGGTAACAAATATCTCTGAAGATCATTGTATATATAAGTAAATAAATCGAATAGGTTAATAATTTAAAAATCTCGTTTTATTATTAGGTTCTAACGATCAAAACTGACAGATATATCCAATAATTAATAGTGCAAAAATCTAGTGTCAAATTAATTGCCATTTTACATTCTTGTTGCAATAAACACGTCATACAGAATTGATTTAAAGCTTAATATTACTACGATGTAATTTACGAGCACTTTTTATTATACCAAAAGTCTGGTACTGGTAATAAATAATTAACAATTTCTTCAAAACATTCAAAAATCTAACTGTTCATCTGATTTCTTCTTGTCTCACAAAACATAAAAATATATAATATGTAGTACGTCAGTCTAATATAGCATAACATATAGCTACATATGTCTATTCCACACTTTATTCTTAATGGTCTCTTTTATGACATATATAAAAGAGATTAATAGTTAAGTTTCCTATGTTGGTGCAATTTACGACGATGTGTTATTATTTTGTAACAATATAATTGGTGAACAGATCAGGAAAGTTGTAAAGAGATAGCCTTTACTTAGTTTTTTACTGCCGCAGTTAATTTGGTCAAACTAACAATCTCGTGTGAGCGGATAAAGCGTTGAATTAAAATTCAGAAATGCCTATCTACTTTGAATACAAGACTAAAATAAATATATATTTATAAAATTAGCTTTACATTTATTTGTAAGCCAATAAGAATAAGGATAACAAAATAAAAAAATAAAGTATAAATGTGGTGTAAATGCGGTCATCGACCATGGAAATGACATAAAGATGTTGGTTGGTGTACAAACATATCTCATCAATCAGTACATATGGCTTTATAAATAGGTACATATTTAAGCAAGTAAGGGTAGCAGAAATTTGTAAAAATCTGATCTCTTATCTCATGAAAAGAAATCTAATTCTGTTGCGTTAAATTTTTATTTTTTTCTCTAAATATTTTTTCTATACTGTATAAAGTAATAAGAGAAAAATAAGAAATATTTTGAATAACAAAATAAATTCAGAAATTACTTAATACACTTACACTATAACTTATATTGTGATAAATCACTCACGCAAGTGTACCACATCGTTTTATACATTAGGAGGCAGAGTACAACCTATGATCACTTATATTTTAATGTCTATGATACCATTATGATGTATCTTAAGTTTTGGGTTCGACTCTTGCTCAGAAAAATAAATTATTTTCATTTCATTTAAGAAGAAAATGCAATGTCTCGAAAATAGAACGTTCCCCCACGTAAAAGATTAGATTCCCTGTCTTAGAATTAGATTCCCACTCGCTACTCGTCTACATGCCAGATACAGCTTAAAACAGTTGTTTATTTATTTATTTTATTTTAATACATCATATAAATAAAATAAGCAATTTCTTCTTCTTCTCTTTAATTATGGCGTTTCGAGCGTGCCAGTTGAGCACAATACACTTCGCCAATGTCACGTTGAATGGAGAACACACAAAGGAGAATGTACTGGTAAAAAGGAGACAATAATAAGCAATTTTTACCTGACTCTTCATAGGATCTGTATTGACTTGACACATATAAGTGCCGGAGTCGCTCGCTTGAACATTACTAACGTGGAGCTTCCAAGTGTTGTGATTATTGTAAGTGACGGAGAGGCGCGGGTTAAGCGCCACCATGTTTGTGTGAATCGCCAATATTGCCTTAGAATCGGATTTTATCCACGCCACCTGTAAAAAATGTTTAAAGTTTACGTTGTTATAAATAGTTGCAAGTTGTATGGCAAAATACATACATAGATATTAAATATAATTTTGGTCAGGTTACTAAATAAAAAAATGTTGGTCATGTTACTAAATACTAAATCAAGAAAATAATTTAAAATCATAAAGATGAATATAAATTATTTTCAAAAAATTCTGTTTATTTAACCAAGACATTTCAATTATAACTTCTTACAGGTATTCAATATTTTGAAGGCTTTATACATTCATCGTGCGCTTTGATAAAAAAATCGATTATATGTCACGTCACATGTATACCTGCGTAATATCAAAATCCAGTACAATCTATGCAATTTCGTTTATTGACTTATTTATAAATAATAAGATTAATTTCACTTAAAAGTCTGCTTTTAATTTAGTGAATATTATTGTACCGATAAAGTGTCGATTTAACTTAATTTCCTTTTGTATTCGATCCATTACGAATAATACTTATTTTTCATCGAAGTATAACAACTATTATCAGTAAAATAAGTACATTTTAACATTTCACTTTCCTAGATTTATTTAGTAACTATTCAACTTTGTGTAATTTAGCAATATGTGATACTTACCCAAATGATCAAATTTTTATTTATTTAAATCAAATTAATCAAAATTTTACTCAGTTATATTAATAAGTTTTTTTATTAAAATTCTCTATGTAACATGTATACCGTTGATTCTAATCGCTATTTCTTTTGTATCCTAATTATTAAATTAAACACAAGCAAGTATGTACAAAGTAATTAATAATTTTAACTCGTGCCAGAAATTATACGGCAAATTACATATAGTATAGCAAGTAAAATATTTCCTTAGCAGTGGAGTCTAATTAAAGAATGCAATTAGAAGCAGTGTCGGCAAAACAAAACACGCCGGGGATTGCATACGAGCGTGAAATTTCATTTAATGTCTAGGACTAATGTCATAAATGGCTCGCAATTCCCCCGGCGCTTCTCCAAGTTTTAAATCGTTTGTATTGTTCTTGGTAAGAGGCAAAACTTAATGTGACTTAAACGCTGTAGCTATGGCGAGCTGTAAAAGTAAGGGCGTGACATATAAAATTCTACCGTGTTTCAACAGAGGAATGTACGGCGTCTCACCCAGCAGTTTCCACGTATTTTTCATGTGACATCTTCCTTTGTTGCGGTCGGAAAATAAATTAGTAACAATTTCATTGTTTGTGGGAATTATTTCTGACTAGCGTCGGAGCTAGCGTTCTGGCAGAACGTTGTGCGAGTTACATTATTTCGAACGTACTCTCAACACCACAAAGTCACACTGTTATTACCTGTTTTTGAATGTTATTGCACTATTCTGTCAGACACAGTTACAAATTCGAAATCCTATTAAGTGTATTATACATATGTACGTACTCATGAACAAAGGACTATGCTTATAACTAGACGTGTAAGAGTGTATTTACTTCTATTAATATATATTTTACCTATTTTTAAAAAAATAACTTAAAATCTCCTTTGACGCAACTCAGGAAAATGATCTAGATAAAAAGTTTTCAATAACATGTCAGAATCAGTCAGTCCTTATTAAAAAGCGAACATGTACTCGTACAGCGGCTAAGAATAGTTTCTAGAAACAATAGCGCTCGTTCATTCAAAACAGTACCTATTGCAGATCACAAAACTTTTAGTACTTTCGGTAGTGGAACGAAAGCTGGTTCTGTTTCAACTAAATGCTTTTGAATCGTTTTAAACGTTGAGTTTAATTATTTGTGCTCATTGGTTTTTGTATAAAGCGTAGGTTTTCTTTTCAAAGCATACTCTGTAATTGTTTATTGTAGGAATGTGATTGAATTGGTAGCATAAATTATTTACTACTACTACTACTAGTGTGGTGTGCTAACAAGCTTTGTTTTGAATGTACGAGATCGAGAATAGGTATAAAACAAAAAAAATGTACATATTTCAAAAATATAGTTCAATTAACGCTTATTAGTAATCAGCATTTGATTTTAGTATAATTCAAGTGGTATAGCCAAGCTATACCAACACCAGTCGCTCAAAAAGGCCAGGCTTGAACTGGCCACGACGCTTTCACAGAACACCGTTGTGAAACAGCAGCATATTAATGCTGCTGTGTTTCGTCAGGTAAGTGAGGAAGAGAGAAAACCAATGAAGGGGGTTGGTCTGGGTATTTGGTTAGCAACATATCTACCTCCTCTCAGGTTGTGGATGTTTATGGGCGAGGATGTCCACTTAATATCAAGTGGCTCGCTTACCAACTTAAAATATATTAAAAAAAATATGTTTCATAATTTTATTCAACTAATTGAATTACAATTTGATATGTCGGCGGAACATGGAAGGAGAAAGGCTTAACTCTAGATTACCCACCCTGGTATATGCGCAAAGCTAATAATAATTTGTATTATTAACATTTTACTAACTTTCTTTAAAATATGCTTTTATGAACTAAACTTTGAACTCACTTGTTTGTATAACTAAAGTTAACACTAATTAACAAATGTAAACTCCAAAGTTTAGTGCTAGTATTCATAAAAGTCTAATAAAAGCTACGCTTAAGCTAAGTAAAGTATAGTGAAAAATCTCAGAGTTTAGAAATCTAAATTTTTTTATGAAATTATATCAATATTTTATATTCTCTCATTGTTCTTTTTTCTATTATGTCGAAATATATCAGGTTACTTGTCAGTAGTACAGCGCACAGTGTACTTCGTTTTTGTTTTCATATAAGAAAAATAAAACAATGGAATCATGTTCCGCCCATTACCCTTGTACGTAACGCGAATATTATTGGTAAACATAATATAGATGGGAACGTCATAATTTTAAATAATAAAAGGTGCTGCTAGCTCAATCAATTTCAATGATAATACAATAATATTGTAGTTAATTCAAGATTATTAAAGTTAATTCAAATAATACTCAGTGCAAATAAATATTTTAAATGTGAAATAAATCGTTTAAAAATGACTGAACAAAGATTTGACGTTAAAATAAAGAATTGAGCTTCTGAGAAATCGCCTGTTTAATTTATTTTAGGTATATATTGTTACAATTTATTATATTTAATATTAATTATAATTATGCCATTCCGAATGATGGAAAAACGACATACATTGTACTATGAGGGAGATTAATTACATCACATTAATAAGTTTATGACTCTGTCACAGTGAAAAAGCTAGCAATTTACGTGACATGAAATAAAATGTGCTGTTTATAAAAGAAAATTAAAATTTTATTTCCGTATTTTCAGGGCTTTTTGCGTTTTGAAGCGTTTTATTACTATAATTTATAGGTAAATGTTACAGCCTTAATTAAATATCACATTAACGGGTCATTTTGTATTAGTTTCCATTGTATTTTTCTATGTTATATATAAAATATTTACATCAAAAATTTCAATAGGATACATTACAGATGGTAATAGAATCTTACAACAGTATACGAGTATGTATGTAAAAAAAAAAGAGTTACAGTATTTGGTTGGCATTCGACAATTGTTTAAATATACATTTTCATCTTTCCCAACGATGCTCTGCACTACAACACAATTACATATTAAAGTAAAAGAACAAAACTTAATTCAATTATTACTTAAGAGGAAGTAAGTTAGTGACAAATTAATTTAAGTGCATGAACACGACCGGTCACGTCTGTAGCCATCTCGCTACTATAAGTTCTGATTGACAATTATTTACTTAATTAATGACGTAAAACAAAAGTAGGCAGTGATGCGAAGTCAGGAAGCCGCTTGAAGAATTTCACATTGGGAAATTATTTTTTGTTTTAAAATGACTACAAATTGTTTTTATTGTTTTTTTTTATATTAATATATATGTATATATGTATATATGTATATATATATATATATATATATATATATATATATATATATATATATATATATATATATATATATATATATATATATATATATATATATATATATATATATATATATATATATATATATATATATATACATATATATATATATATATATATATATATATATATATATATATATATATATATATATATATATATATATATATATATATATATATATATATATATATATATATATATATACATATATATATATATACATATATACATATATACATATATACATATATATATATATATATATATATATATATATATATATATATATATATATACATATATACATATATATATATATATATATATATATAATATCTATATATATATATATATATATATATATATATATATATATATATATATATATATATATATATATATATATATATATATATATATATATATATATATATATATATATATATATATATATATATAAAGAAATAAATTGGAATTACAAAGAGAAAAATTTAGTAACAGTATTATTAAATTGGTTAATAATTTTATTATATTATTTTATTAACTTAATGGCATAAGCCTCAATGAATTCACTCATTTAGCTAAGAAGTCCATATATAAAAAAATACGCACGAACGTTTTATAACATTATTTAACATCTATAGGTTAACTACTCATATTTTTAATGATTGCGCATTTCAGAACATTTTCAATGCTGCATTAATTAAATTACTCTATTTTTATATTTATAAATTAGATGAAATACCTATAATTTAATCGTTAGGTAAGTTATGTATTTAGGTACATGCGGTAGAACGTGCCTTATAAATCATATATACAGATATGATGAGTAGAAAATAATAAGTAGTTAAAGCCATGGAACATTGTCTCAGCAATTTGATTGTGATTATCTGAAGATATGTTCTTCTATTCTTCCTATGAGAGTCCAATAATTACTTCTTACCAAAATTAATATTTATATAACATTATCTTCGTAACTTATGGAAAAATTGATTTTATATTTATAAGTTTAAAGATTTTGCTATATGCAAAGATTCACAACCGAGCTATTATAAGGAAATGATCATTTCGAGCG
Source organism: Dione vanillae (assembly GCA_037178615.1). NCBI lineage: Eukaryota > Metazoa > Arthropoda > Insecta > Lepidoptera > Nymphalidae > Dione > Dione vanillae. The sequence goes on along the minus strand of JAZFAU010000052.1, from coordinate 316,192 downwards.
AGGATGCTATTTACTTAATTGCCCTAGGAAACATCAAAAGTTGTAACAACTATATAGAAATTTCAATGTGATGAAATCTGAATGTATAGTTTAATTGCCTAAGAACTCTTGGAATGGTTCCAAAACGTTTTATTCAAGAAAAATAGATTATATAAATTAAATGTTAGAAAACTTTTTTAAAAATGTGCTTCCAATAATAGAAACTATGTTAAAATATTTATACCATAGAAAATTTGGAAGATATTATAAATATGTAATTTAACTTTTCATTCAGATTTGCGATGAGTGGTTTTTGTGGTCATATCGTAGAATTGACAATTCGAATGAATGATTGTGAATTATTTTACATGATGATGATATTTTGATCAAAAAATATTTTTAGCTTCAGAAAGAATCAATTAAATGAAAAATATATTCGGTGACCTCAATTTATTTTACTTGTAATATTTAAATAATAATTAAAATGGGTTGGGTTATTTTATTTATGTTTTACTATATATTTGAGACATTGCATGTTGAGTGACGGAACTCAGCGCTTTGTCTTGTTTTCAGAGCGTATAAAATGAACAGTTTTCGCTCCCTCCGAGTGAGAACCGAACCCACAGCCGTCTTGCCTCACGGCAGATTGAAGTATTTTTTATAGATTTATATTTAGAATATTACTTAAGTTTCAGTACGTCGAATTCTTTTAAAAGTTCACATAAACTTCTAAGAAAATTAAGATTAGCATTATTTATAAATAATAATATAATACTTAATATTATGAGCACATGATTGTCACGTTCATTAAGCGAATAATTATTGAATTTGCCTGTAACTTACACCAGTATGTAACTGTTGTACGATTTAATCATATAAGATTAATATGGTATCTTTATGTTGGTGAACATATATCACGGTCTTACTAACTGGAAATAAATTTTATGATAATATTAAGGAAAAGTAATAAGAAAAATTTAATTTAGTTTTATTGTAAAGTGCCTCGATTAATTGAGAGTATTTTACGTATAGCATATACTATATTATATGGTATGTTAGCTGAAATTTTTTTGAAACGTTAAAGATAAAACTAGAACAGCCAGTACCACATAACACCGAAATCATTAAAAGCTTAGAGGTAAGTAAATACGTATACATTTAAGTGGCAGAGGCTTACCCTATAATTGGAGAGGTGATTGACGACACAGGTAAAGTGGACGTCCCGACCTTGCGTGACCGTGTGGTTTTCTAGCGCTTGTAGGAATTCGGGTTCCACTTCGGCTTGGATTGGCATTTCACCTAAACAGAAACAGTGGAGACTAAATTACAACTTTGTTTACGTATTTACCATGTGAATATAAAGACAAGATAATTTTATATGTAGGTATACATACCAACTTATTAAATTATTTAGGTAATATATAATATAATTTAGTTTACAAAATAATATTATTTAATATATAGTCTATTTTAACAAAATTATTATTATTGTGCACCTTTGGATTTTATAATTTAATAGGATATTGAATGTAAAAAGTTGCAGTAAGCAAACTTTAATATACACAAAAGCAAAGTATGACAATGTACTAATGAGAACTAAAAATTTATAAAGAAATCCTGTAAGTTATAGGAAAGCTTCATTTAGTCTTTTTATTTCTATTAGCTATACAAAATAGAACGGCTAAAGGAATCAACAGAGCGTAATATCTACATCTGAAAGATTTTGTTATAAATTAATATTCAATTTTCAGCAAAGCTCGAGTCTTAACTTGTCGAAGTCGAGAATTGTAGAATGATTAGCGGAATATTGAGCTCGAGTTCACAAGTGGAACTCCGAAAATGTCTAAGATTTGCGCCATTTCATATTCAAAGGTTAATAAAAGATTTAACTTTAACAACGATTTATAGTCTATTGTTTGTTTATTACTCATTGTCTACAATAATCTATATAACAATATAAAATTGACACGTTTTAATTTTCTAACAACTGTGTTCTTTTAAGTACCATATATATATTTACAGGCAAGTAACTAAAAATATTTTAACATCTCTCTCTCTGTCTGTTAAGGTTTATATTCGAAACAAATGTATTGCTTTTTAAGGAACTTGAATATAAAGGAGGATTGTACATATATATATATATATATATATATATATATATATATATATATATATATATATATATATATATATATATATATATATATATATATATATATATATATATATATATATATATATATATATATATATATATATATATATATATATATATATATATATATATATATATATATATATATATATATATATATATATATATATATATATATATATATATATATATATATATATATATATATATATATATATATATATATATATATATATATATATATATATATATATATATATATATATATTATATATATATATATATATATATATATATATATATATATATATATATATATATATATATATATATATATATATATATATATATATATATATATATATATATATATATATATATATATATATATATATATATATATATATATATATATATATATATATATATATATACAAGGTCAATAGAAAAAACACGTAAGTGAGACAACAAGGTGAGTGGAGCCACGAACGCGTTGCTAGTTCAGAAATCAATTAATTGTGAATATAAATAATTAGTTTCTGAACTGAAATATTTGATTATTATACTTTTATTTTGTCGTGTCGCGTTTTATAAAGAAATCATTAAAAAACAGGCTATATCAAAGTAATAGCTCTTCACATTCACATACAAAAATGTTTTTGTAACAAATAATAACTTGGAAAATTATTTCCTTAGCAATAACAAGATGGTATCCTATTTATAAATATGTTATATGTAAAAATGTTTCAAATTAAGTAGCAATATTTATGCGCAAACAATTTTCTCATCATTAGAAACTTGTGCAAAATAAGAAGAAATGAAACTCAAAAGTAACTAGCTCTAACGTTTATTTCTTATGTAGAAAGTACCTAAATTGCTTTTCCAATTATTTCTAGCTTACCTGTAACAAAAACGCTTAAAAACGTAGTCAGCCAGCAGGCTGCCTTTGTCGACGGCGAAAGCATGTGTTTGTCGATGATTGTCTGAAAGGGAATAATAAAAAAATATATCTTGTTAAAAATGATTTTATCATATATTTTTCATTCAGTGTCAATTGTATTTCATGGATACAAATGGTGGTTTATAAATAACCATACAAAACTAATTCGTGGCTGCCTGTAACAACACTATGCTTTTACGGTAGCAAGAATATTTTAATACTGCTACGTTATAAAACGTATTTTGTATTATACTCTTTATATATATATATATATATATATATATATATATATATATATATATATATATATATATATATATATATATATATATATATATATATATATATATATATATATATATATATATATATATATATATATATATATATATATATATATATATATATATATATATATATATATATATACATATATATATACTTTAAAATGATTTAAAATAGTGCTCACAGAAGGGAGACACGATGTGCAGTCAACAACGCACTTTTCTTAGATTTGGGATACAAACACACAACTACAAGTTTAAAGTTTTTGTATATTATAATAAACATGGGAACCTAGTGTTAAGACACTTCGTTGCTTAGTCCCTGCTTTCACCGTCCCCGCTTTCCACCTTTTTCGAGGCATTGCGTGTTGAGTGGCGGAGCTCAACGCCGCGCTTTGCTTAGTTTACCAGAACGAAGAAAATGGAAATAGAAAAATCCATCTTACCCGACTGGGGATCGAACCCAGCCATACCCTGCCATGTGCGGGATAAAGCGTGAAGCTAAAAAAAATATTGGTGCGGGTTACAGCAATGTAAAACCCGTTCGTTCAACAAATAATCGTGTTATTACTAATACGTGCTTATATTATACAGTGTTAATTAAACATCGACTTGATTTTGGTATAATTTTCCATTCCTATTTTGTTATAAATAGGAATTTATCCACTTTATATAGTTTATATCCTAAAGAACTTGTCATAAAAAGTTATTTTCTAAATAAATTAAATTGTTTATAATATCAAAAATTTAATTATTTCAAGTCTATTTAAAAAATTATCAATTTTAATTGCGTTTACTAAAAGTGCTCGCTTAATTTGGCGTAACGCTTCTGTTTTGCCCTTATGCCGCTTTTTATTTGAACACGGAGAGGTTAAGTAAACATCACCACAGTAAATTAATTTTCGAGACTACCAGTGTTATTCTACGTATTTGCGATTATTGTTGAGATAAATTTATATTGTTATTTGCATTTACGGTTTCGTGCATTAAATATATTATTTAACATTTAAGTTTAATTTTGGCACTATGGTTTTTTTAATTAAATATACATCTTAATATTTATTTACAACTTTGTTGAGTTACTGTGTTAAAATTCAGGTAGGTAGGTGGAGGTATACATTTACTTAATTGCTTACAGTCTTTAAAGATATAATAACTTTTTTGTACCTTGCCTGCAAACTACAAAATGGAACGAGCATTATTGCCAAGAATATATTTTTTTAGAGATTCTTAGAAAAAGCTGATTCGATTATACTGAGACTAGGAGCGGATACAGAACACATATAAAATCATTATATTTAACCAATACAAAAATAATTTAGTAATTCACTATTTAATTAATATTAACTATAACGATTATTAATAAAGTGTATAAAAATATTATAAATATATAAAAAAATGCATTTTTTTGTTTACTTCTATTTAAGTATCTTATTTTCTCGTCGCATATTATAAAATATATGTTGGAAACTTCATTGGCTGATATACTGTACTCATGTGTTAACTTTACGTATTTTAAATGAAAGTAAATAAATAAAAACGTATAAGACGAAAATAAAGTGACAAAAAAGAATTCGTAATACAAATAATACGATCCCTGATTAGTCACTAGCAAAGCCAGCTTACATAACTTGATTACGTGTATAATTACAGGCTATAGAAAATCAATCAATGCGCCACAAATCGACGACCGTCTGTAGTTTCATTTGATTTCAGTGAATCGGCTAAACCCGGAATAAAATTAAATAGTAATGTTATATATCTAAATGTTGTTTACTTTTAGTTTGTTTTCTCACCTAACGTGCTGCTATTTATATGGTAACGAAAAATATTTTTTTACTATACCAAATGCATTACATATAACAGCCTTATATAAAACATATGCATATAATTAACATATTTGTGATCCACGAATATCAAGTAGCACAATAAATGTAATGTTGGTAACACCTAATTTATTTAATATTAAAAATATAAACATTTGAAACTAATATATTAAGTTATTTGATTATAGAACATTGAAAATATATATCTGTTATCAGTCTTATATACTTACTATTGCTATTAAATGAAAGAATTCGTTTGGCTAAATACGCTAATCCCAGAACAAATAGTTAATTTATACCTTTAAATATACAAGAAATATACTCTTATGTTATAGGTATACATACGTAGGCAACTTTAACAATTTCTATGTTACTCAATTACTTCTGTAATCGACGGCTTTTAATATGTGATCAAATTTCTTATTTATGTGAGCCACTCAAGATTTCATAATTTTTCAACTGACACAAGATTTCAACTGGAGCTTTCATTATTTTAATTAATTATCACCCATTTTCCAAGTAATTCAATTTCCAAACATTAGCATTTGATTTCTATGAAAATATACATAGGATTGTATCTTAACAGTTTTGATTAAATACCAAGTTGGACATATGTAAGTATTTCTTTTAAATCCAGCTTCTATTGATTTACGAAGTATTTTTAGTCAAATAAAATTTAATATAATATAACTGAGATAAGCTAACTTAGAACAAATATTCACACGAAAAGCACCTCTAGAGAACTAATTGCAGCCCTATCCGTATTGATGGCACCAACAAACGGGGATCAATGTAAATTATCCGCCCCGATCCACAGAATGCTATTATCGTACATCACTATAGGTTTTATTTGTTTTAATTTGTTTTGTGAAATATTTTTAACTATAATATTTATATAATACAAAAATATGTAGTTAAACTACACCAGATTACTATGACAAAAATCAAATCAACTATATATTGTGCAAAAATTCAAGACTTTTTACAAATATAGAAATTGTGAATAAAATGGATTTTCCCAGCGATCACAGACTTCTCAGAGAAACTACGACCTTAATCAAACAAAAGGAAAAGAGAAGATCAAGAGAAGAGGAGTTCATTTAAAAATTCAACACATTAGAGAATTTAAATTAAACTTATTAAAAATAATATGAAATGGCAGCCAGTGTAGGCCTACAACCGGTAGGGGGGTAACATGTCGTGAAGTTAAAGCAGTGTAATTGAATATTTTTTTAAAATGAAGTACATAGTGAAATATAATAATAATAATAATAATAATAATATTCTTTATTTTAGTAACAGAGACTCATTATAGTTAGTAAACATTGCTATCTTACATACTAGGTTAGTTAGTTTTACATCTTTTTTTTTTTAAATAATAATGTATGGACAATACCTACACATAAATCACCGCTGCACCGTCCCGTTTGCAACGGAACAGCAATGATTCATGTATAGGCAATCCAGTCTATTGGATATCATGTTCAGGACACTGTTGGCACTACCTCGTACCCTGCGCACCAGAGACCCGCATCTTTTTCTCATAAGTGCATAAAAGCAGTCCACACGCGCTTCAGCGAACATCCCTGAGTCGCTGCAGCATCGAGGCAGCCCCAACAGTACCCTGAACGCGTTATTGTATTGAACGCGAAGAGCGTTGTAAGATTTTTGAGTATATCTCGCCCACAGGCTGCACGTGTAAAAAGATGTACAATATGCTCTAAACAATGTTATTTTAACGTTGGATGAGCTACGCGCAAACCTGCGAGCAAGCATATTCGCCCTCACCGACAACGCTCTTCGCTCTCGTTCAATATCAGCGTCGTCTTTCATATAGTTATGAAGGAAAATTTTATGCTATGGAAATAAAAGGCTTATTAAAAAACACTCTTTGTCGTTTATTTTGTTTTTTTTAATATTCTTGTCATTAAAATATGCTTATCGCTGAGTAATAGTGTCTTAAAAAAGACACTATTTCTATATTCATTGACGTTTAACAACTCTCTTAAACTCCCTTATAAGGTGTTTGAGACCTCAAATATTTAAAATTTATCACAGTTTTATGTATTGCAGAATATTTTAACCTTGTCTTGCTAGTTAAGCGGCATGTGTCTGCATCAAGTGTTTCAGTTTTACAAATTACTTAAACTCTATATATTTCAGTTATTAAAGTAATACATTAAAAAAAGAAACGGTAGCGTACAAACAATCAGTTTTTGCGAGAATGTATACCAAATATCGAAAGGTATATGATTTTTTTAATACATATGAGATTATAATAATACTTTGAGAACAATCTTCGTAATAATATTTAATAAGAGCGTAAAACCAATAATAAGATTTCATTTACGATACAAATAAAGACGTAAACCCACTCCAATGGTTAGACACAAATCTCGCGTGATAATATAATTGTTATATACAAAACACAACAATACATTGATAATTAGTTCGTGATTGCCTACAACATAGAAGTAATGGAAGAAATATTATTTTCCGTTTATTCCTCAAATTAGAATTTCATATACAATATGATTAAATTAATATTTAGAGTTAGTGGTTTATGTAACATTACGTTTTCTAAGATAGAAAATGTAGTGTTACATAGCTGTTGTTTGCATTTTTACGGGACAATCCATTGGTGGCTAACTTGTTTCAAGAAATTTATTTATTTATTTTTTCTTCACCCTTTATCCCGCACATGGCAGGTTAGGCAGAGGGAACTGCAGGGAACGTGGGAACCTAGTGTTAAGACACTCCGTTGCTTAGGTCCCTGCTTTCTCCGTTTCCCCGCTTTCCGCCTTTTTCGAGCCATTGCGTGTTGAGTGGCGGAACTCAACGCCCCGCTTTGCCCAGTTTCCTGAGCGAAGATAATGGAAATAAAAAAATCCATCTTCCTCGACTGGAGATCGAACGCAGAAACCGTCGCGTTACAGGCAGACGTTGCACCTTTGCGCCACGACGGTCCTCAATTGATTCGAATAAATTTGTTTCTTATTATCTTCTCATTTATATGTACAGTGATTGCATATACAAGAAAGGAAAAGTATAAATAAAGAAATATTTTATTATGAACACTAGTAATATGTATATATCTTTTCGATAGTGCAATGTATCTTTAAATATATGAAGAAAATAAAGAATAACGAACTATTAAAGTTTGATTAGTTGTGTTATAAAAGAAAGAACTTTAAGCTTTTTTAATTTAATATATAAGAAACTAATTTAAGTTCATTTTACTGTTACGTAAAATATTACCGTTAAATATAAATAATAAGCTATAACATATGTACGTTATTTCAATGTATTTAAATATAAATTTGCCTTGTATAAATCGTTTCTCAGAACTGCCAAATCAAAGTGTAACTTCTAAGCGAAATTCACCAAATATTCAGAGCACATTGAAATATTTTAAAGGTCAGAATTCACAACCGTTAATGAGATGATGTTCATTTTCGTGTGAAATATATGTATTATATTGTAACTAACACGGTCAAAATGGTTTCCAAACATGCAAGCAAGATTGTACTCAACAGGTACGATAGGAATTACATAACTAAATAACTGAACCTATTGTCCTATTTCTTTTCAGCTTGTTCAATACACTTTAAGATTATCATATTTTGTTTATATATTGTAATTATTCTACTATTGAAATAGAATTCAATAAAATTATTATACATTTTTTTTTATATTTACACACAATATTTTAGGCATACTAATTAAATATGTAATAAGACCATTTTCTTTTACTTAGTACAAAAACTAATAAATTTGTGGAGCATACCTTAATAAATCCCAATTCCAGTTAGAATCTGTAGCCATAAATTGTCAAATAATCGAGCAACAAGGCCCCAGCTATTGTCGGTCGCTCGACATCAAGTCATAATTCGAAGGTTATCGGGATTATCACCTACTTCGAAGTTCATACATGACCAACAATAAAATTTCCTTTTGCCAAATTATAAAGGAAGTCATTAAAAAGTTTTTTTCATGGAAAATGTTTTATAACAAAAATATTGCTTTATTTACGTTATTGTTAAATTAATATTTTTCAAACAACGTAGCGTTAGTTCTACCGGCGGAAAGCGGATATGGATTAAGGCTAAGTATCATTAAGTTTCCTCTGCTTTTCCCGTTCTTCAGGATAAATCGTATTAAAGTTAGCTAAAAAAATGTTGCTACAATATATACACATATAGCGGCTAAAGATAAATGATACTGCTTTCTACAAGCGTCGTGACCTCCTGAGTGAAGTAAATAAAGTCACATATAGAGGTCTCCCGGGTCACAGCCATTCATGGTGTCTGTCCGTCGACATATCATCCGCCATCATAAGTCATGACAACAATTTTCCATGTGTCACCGGCAGCCAACCATAGATGATAAATTACTTTTCACTAACCGACCCCCATTTAATGTATTTTTACGTGTTATGTAATTTTTAGAGATGATAAATACTATAATCATATGTCAAGACATAACAAACATAACAAGCCGAAGTAAAATATTATTTTATTTATACGGGATTTTTAATAGAACCGTCAACATACTATACAATTTTATTTCCACTGTATGAGACTATTAATTCTATCGGAAAGTTCAAAGCTTCTTTATTTATTTTTAACTACAGCTTTGGTAGCTGTAGTTAATTAGTAAGAAATAGATATTCTTGCAATGTTCTTTTTAGACTGTACCCTTTTTTTAAATTGAGCAAAAATCCACCTACTATCTTAGACAATGAAGCTTGGAGGCGTCCTACGCCTGAATGTATAAATAAATGAAATATTCTTAGGTAACTAAGCAAGATAGATACTAATTATCACAGTAGGCAAAGCGCGGCGTTGAGTTCCGCCACTCAACATGCAATGCCTCGAAAAAGGCGGAAAGCGGGGACGGAGAAAGCAGGGACTAAGCAACGGAGTGTCTTAACACTAGGTTCATAAGGTCCCTGAAGTTCCCTCTGCCTACCCTGCAATATGCGAGATAAAGCGTGAAACATTAATACATGAACAATAAATGTTTAAATGAAACAACGAAGACTTAACTGGTAAATTGAAGTACAATAATATCTATATCTAATATATAGTTATTATTCTACTTTAATTCATCAGCTGCCCGAAGCTCTTCTATATTTTTGTATACGTTAGTTGATATCAAGGTACATAAAAAAGTATCCATCACGCTGAAAGACACTGTTATCTTTTTGTTTAGCCTCAAATATTCCAAATTCCAAATACTTTTGGCAATATGTAAATTTTCTTGTCTTTTACATCAGATGTTTCAGATTATACGTATTTCTTTAGCTTTACGCTTTTTCCTGGCGAAGATAATCAAGTGTCAAGATTTTGAGATATTGCTTGTCGAGTGGCTCAATGTCGCCATTTATCTCAAAACGGGAGCGGGAAAATGAAAACAATTTATATATGATCACTCCCTCGGGGTTAGATCGAACCTAGTACTATTGTTTCTACCATCAGAACTATTGAGGCAACCTTAATTTTTTACAATGGCTCAAGTAGCTCTTTCAGTTGTTATACATCTTGAATTTTTATATGTTAATGGACGATGCCAATCACTCTCAATCACTCTTAGTAAAGCAATTACTATATGTTTTTTATCAGTTGTTTTTTGTTGTGTCAAAACTTTTAAGCTAAGCCACATTCTTATTGAATGTATAAGAGGTTTAAAATCAATTTAATTTTCCCAACTATGCAAAGTAGTTTAAAATTTTGACTTTATATTTTATTATTTTATAATCTATTTTAACATCATATTTATATAGATTTCTGCCATTTTAATCAGTTATAGTGCGCATATTTCAAATTTCAAAATGGGATCGGTAATTTGTAAAATTTGTGTAGCATTACCTAACTAACTTAGATAAAAAAATATTTTTATTATATTTACAAGATCTAAAGAATTGAAAAGACTAACTTCAGTAATATTTTATTCATACTTTCATAAAGTTTATTTCTGTTGGCCACCTAAAAAAGGCCTAATCTTATCTTACTATGGCCGAATTTTCATGTCAGTTTTGCAATTGTGTCCACTGAGTTACAACCTAAATGTTCATTAATTATGGGAATCCCACCACAGTCTAAACCTCACATTAAATACTAATTACATTCGGTAATTGCATATTTGATTATATGGGAAACAAGGATAATTGACGTGCTATTGAGGTGGATTAAGTCGCATTGTATAAAGCTCGGTGCTTTATTACGCGTTCGATGTTTCATTTTGGCTAACAAAATTCGAATGTTATAATTAAATGTGTTTGTATTTATTTTCTATTAATTATACTGATTATTTACTATTAATTGTTATACATATGGCCCATAGAAAGGATATTTGCTCACGATCTCTTTGATCTTGTCGACTGCTACGTGGCCAGGCTTCACTACTCGTAGCTTCCTTTTCTTTAAAAGGGATACATTTTGTGTTTGTGTAATTGTTATAATATAATTTTTAAAGGTGTAGATTTGTCAATTGATATTGATACGTATATGTTAAAGCTATAGCTTTAATACGCGAATCTTAATAAATATTACTTTAATTAAGAATACAATAATTTATTTACCGAAGAAAGTTATATATTATATTGCAAGAAGTTTATTGTTCGATGTATACCAATGTCTTTGTGGTCAAAGTCACCTTGGACGCATTGAATATTTTATTTTTACTGTGGAAATTAAGATGCAGATAAAAGCAATTATGAAATTAAAATATAGTGTACAAATATATAACCATTCTTTCCACGCGTTAATATATTATAAATTATGTACGATACGATATATACCTTTGCTTATGGTAATTATTGTTATTTCGCTTGTTTTAAGTGTTTTATATAAACAATATTTTATATAAAAACAAGCAATAGACTTTACTAAAGTTTAGTAATAATCTCGCGTCAGGAACTTTATGATGAAGTGACTCCGCTTACGGAAAGAATTATTTGGTTCGGAGATAAAATGAAAATTTTATCGCAGCTGTGGAAATTAAAATGTTCATTATGTTTTATTGTTTCTTCTGCAGCAGTGCACTGTGAAATAATGAAAATAAATGTTAGATATGTACAAAATAATTGTCGTTTTAATATAAAATACCTTTTTCTAAAGATCTATTTGATTCGGAAAGCAGTCGCAAGTCATTATTTTAGCTGTAATTAGTGACGTGCCTTTCGATTTTATTAACTAACACTTTACTAAGTGACGAGAGTTGTATTTATTTTAAAACTTTTACAACCTAAATACATATACATATATTCGATGCATATATTAAATCAAAAAATATATGATGTAAAAGTGAAAATTATATATGTAAAATTATATACATATTTTTTATAATCTGAGCTTCTAGTTCCTCATATACGCAAATTGAACACATTTATTTTTCTCAATTAAAAGTTATATTCCTAATCAATCTGACATGATTTATTCTTTTATTTTTAATATTTATCGGCAGTTGTCGTAACACAAAATAAATATACATATCATTTTTATTTTATACTATTATTAGCAATGCTTATTATTATACTTATTTATATTACAGTATTTTAAATTAATATTTAAATTTAATCTCGAATTGTATGTATATGTGGAATAAGGATGATAATTGAAACCTCTATTATATGTTGCTTTAGCCATCAATCTATTACCATACTAAAATTAAAAATGTTAGATTCAGTGGTTAACACACAAAAACTCACTTAACAGGTAATACAACAATAAAAAAAGCTATATTGCAGTTTCGTGGAGCTTTCATATGATAGAACTTCGTTGTTGTTGTTTCTTGTTCTTTAATTGTTATAAAGTAGCTAAATTACAGAATCTTTACATAAACGTAGCCTATATATTATTTTTGTTGTATAAACTATATTACTTAGAAATTTAATTGAAATTTGTTCAGTAGTTATAACACGAAACTGGCACAAACATATACTATAATCGTCACAAATTGTCGTTGATAATATTTTTAAATAATTAATATGTTACAAAAATAAGTAAAACTGAATTATTGTACAATATTATAATACCATCATGGTAAATTTCTCAACAATTTAAATGTAATGTAAAGCGTTTCAATACACAAAATGCTGTATCAGCGTAAATTATAATTTCATCAAAATACGTTGAACAACTTTCACAAAATCAGGAAACAGTGAAACGAATATTAAAACAATTCAAACAATTTGTCCAAAATTAACAAATCAACAAGGATATTAAACACCTCGACAGGGACGACTTAATTAACAAACTAACCTTAGCATATTGAATGTATAAAAGTGGCACCGCTATTCTATATAGAATCTAGTATGGATGGATTTTTAATTATTATCAAATATTTTGTGACGGAGGAAATTTAAAGTATATGTTTTCATAGAGTTGAATTTACAAACGTACATATCTCGTAATTATAAGGTCCCGTTATGCAATATATTCATATAATGCTTGATTTTGTATTGCAATAAAAATTAAAAACTTAACAGTCATATCTTTCGTAGCTATGGGCAAATTATATAAATATTTAAGTATGCAGCTACGAAGGTAGAGACAGATTTAGGACATAAAGTGATATCTGATGTAGAACCACTAAGAAAATTTATTCGATATAGCGAAATATTTTGTTTTGTTATAATATAAGATTTGTGATATCTGATTATTGCTGTAGTTGTCAAATAATTAACTATATCAACTTTAAAAATTGTAAGCTATGTTAAGCGTGTTATGTCAATGTCTATTTACGTTAAGTGACTAAAGCACATTCGATTATGATTGATGTCATTTCTGATATTTTCTAGTTCTTGGTGAGCAATAAACAAGATGAATGAACTGTCCGACACTAATGTCCATTACGCTAACGTACGTTTTTTGTATATTTACAGTAAAATGATATTTTGTCGACGGCACAGCGTAACTATGTAACTAATGTGTGTAAAGTAACTACAGTTAGTTATATATAATATACTATATAAATCTGATATACACCGTATCTTAAGTAATTACCCACTTTTGTAATCATTTTACGCAAACTGTTCAGCATATTCCCTCCCCAATATATTTTTATGACGACAAAGTGTCAAATTGAATATTAATCTGTATAATGCCCTGAGATCGACTTTGGTAAGTATCCTCGCTATCCAAAGCGAAATAAGTAACAGTAGCAACCAGTAACCTTCTGATTTACCTTATTCACAGCAGGGTTGCGTCTCGTGAATGCAAAAAATGGTTTTTGCAATTAGTCTGGACTTGATGAAAACTTATCGTCTTCCCGAAAATTATTGTTACTTAATTCGCTGTCAACGTTTTTCTCCAATAACATATCCGTAAATTACTAAATGACAAAATTTTAGAAAGGTTAAAGAAATACTGATTTAGTTAGTTATTTTTACGTGAACTACATTGGATACGTGGTTAAATATATTATATTGGTCCAGCCTTTTACTAAATCAAAATGATTGAATTGGGATAATTTCATTTAGACTCACGCACAAATTAACACTTTTTTACGTTCTGTTATCGATATATTCACTAACCAAAATGATTTTTTATATTTTATATCAATTTAGGTTTAAAATATAAAACATACTACCAACATAAATACCTTTTTATCATCAAGAAAACTAAAATCCTATGACAATCATCATTAATCCAAAATTGTTTATTACTAAATCAAGACTGTTTTGGTGCAGAGGCGCAATCTGCCTGTAACGCGACTGTTTCTGGGTCCGATTCCCAGTCGGAGAAGATGGATTTTTCTATTTCCATTTTCTTTGCTCTGGAAACTAGGCAAGACATGGCGTTGAGTTCCGCCACTTAACACGCAATGCCTCGAAAAAGGAGGAAAGCGGGGACGGAGAAAGCAGGAATTAAGCAACAGGGTGTCTTAACGCTAGGTTCCTGCAGTTCCCTCTGCATACCCTGCCATGTGCGGGATAAAGCGTATTTTTTAGATAGTGTTGACAGTAGACATTGAAGTTGAGTCAAATTTACTATTTACCTATTAAATTTATATCCATAATAAATAAAATAAATAAAATTATTACAATTATTATTATAAATAAATAAATAAAATTATTATTATTATTTTACCATTTATATTTCTCTTACATTTTAAATGTGAAAAAGACAAAGTTTACTTCTTTGTTTTACTATAAATAGTTTCATTACTAACTTCTTTTGCAAATATAGCTTGTGATGTTTTTGTGAGGAAAAAATAGCTGCATCGCCGTCATAATATTCAAATAAGAGATTGCTTTGTAAATTTAAATAGAGGACGAATTGATAAACTAAATATAAGCAAGCTCTCAACGTCGTATCTCTTTTTCTCAGGTATATAGTTTTATTTAGTCTAAAAATTGTCATACCGTATATTAAAATCGTAATAAATATACTCTATTTTAGAACAACATTTCTATTCTTTATTTCTCATTAGAATTTCCTTCTCAGAATTATTTGGTTTTTAAAAGTATATATATATAGTAAGAAATATTTGTTATTTTTTCTTTGCTTGTACATTGTATTTAAATTACAATTGATCAACAAAGATAGCTATATTTATTTTGAACTCAGCTGATTTCTTTGAATTAAAATAAAAAAAAACTTAAAATATAATAATATTGCAAAAGCAAAAGGAAACCGTTTCGTAACATCACTTCTGTTCATTCTTGCACATTTTTTTAACTGGCTTCAACAAAGATTTTCTTTTAGTGACTACATTCTATATAACGAGTAGACGAAATTATAACTTCACAATTATATTTATATATTAATTTTATAATATATTTGTTTATTTAAAATGACTAAAGATTTTATTAAATTATGAATCGTTTGAAAATAGGTTTGAAAATAGGTAATAAAATTATCGTTTTAAATGTAAAAATATAATTGACACAAGCCATAATTTACGTAAAAACTTCCTTGGTTTGTTCAAATGCAACGTTGGATAAAACTGGAACGTGGATTATAAAATTTATAATTATTTTTATTTCTTAACTAATATAAAACGTACCTATTTTCAAAAAGTGTAGTAATATGCTTGCTGTTAACAAAATATACTAAACATCACTTCAACTAATATAGTTTCTTATTTCCGCTTATCAAAATCCGAAGATACTTTGTTTTCAGAACTTAAGGAGAGCGTGTGCATTACGAGATTTCTTCTATGATTTTTTTTAGCTTCACGCTTTATCCCGCACATGGCAGGGTAGGCAGAGGGAACTGCAGGGACCGTGGGAACCTAGTGTTAAGACACTCCGTTGCTCAGTCCCTGCTTTCTCCGTCCCCGCTTTCCGCCTATTTCGAGGCATTGCGTGTTGAGTAGCGGAACTCAACGCCGCGCTTTGCCTAGTTTGCCAGAGAGAAGAAAATGGAAATAGAAAAATCCATCTTCTCCGACTGGGGATCGAACCCAGAAACCGTCGCGTTACAGGCAGACGTTGCGCCTCTGCGCCACGACCATCCTCGAGGTCCTCTTCTATGATAAGACACTTAATAATATATTAAAGTGTAAATAAATATATTCATATTGCCTTTCTATTGAAATCTTCATCTTATGAAATTGACACCAAGAACCGCCCATAAGTTCCGAATTGTCGTTTTCATAATTAAAAAGGTTGGGCAATTTATTGTCATTCATGTGAAATATTATAACAAGATACTGTCACAGATGTAAATTGATAAACTGTTCTCCAACAAGAGGTGTGAGATGAATTTATAATCTAAGATGTATGTATACCTACTTCGCAATTTATGTTTGTATAATATATGTTTTTTCTGACAACATCCTCATTGTTATAACTTAGGTTATTATTAGTAAATAAATATTTTCTGAGCTAATTTTAAGCTATATCAGAAATAAAAATCAATTTTTAAAAAGTGTAAAATTAAGATGAAAATAAATGAATTATATACATTATGGCTATTAGTGTATTTATTAATATAGTGCATCTATATGAATTAAGATATTTTTAAAAAGATACAAAATAAAGTCGGTATTATACATATAATAATTAATTACAAGATTTCCTTCTGAAATTCTTCGATCAATTCTTACATTTCAGTAATATTGTGTAAGCTTGAAATTAAAATACAGTGACGGTCAAATGAACAAATAAAGATTGTCAATGTATAAATAACGATATTGGAGCCGACTTTGACGATGCACAAGTTAATTAAATTGTGGACCACATTCATAAACACAGTCCAATAAACGCCATAAAATATTATCCGCTTAATTATTGTGCAAAACTATGTAAAACCTCACCTAATAATATATGAATATTATTATTTAGCGCATCATTACATAAATTATAATAGCTTAATCTCATTTGAATACTATTGGAATATAGTGCAACAGAAAATTATGATAATTTTATATATTGAATCCTTTTAATATGAATTATGAATATAATTAAAAAATTGTTTAATCTTTTTTAGTAGTAAATGAGTGTTGTACATGCCGTGAGGTATCTTTAATTAAAAGAAAAGCTTTAAAAAAAATTTATATCATACTATATAAGAATAGGCTTTCGTCAATAATTTTATGTGTATTTTATAAGATATATTTTTGTGATAATATATTATACATTTCTTTTTTATTTTAAAAAAAATCAATATTTGATATCAATTACAGAAAGATATGACTTACAAACGACCTGAGATCTTACGTTTCTCGTTATTTTCCTTATAAGTTACTTTAACAAAACGCACAGCTTATTAAGAAATCTACGTAATTTATTATTTAAAATAATCCATTCTACAGTCATCAAATAGATTCATTTAATATTAATGGTGTTGTCAATTTGTACCGAATCTACAGAGTGCTCAGAACGCATTAGTACGGATTCAGGAGTCATTTGGCTTAAGGCCGTGCGTGCCAGATTTCATTGCGATTGGCTGAAGCTCCAAGGTAATAGGAACAAAACATTCTGAATTTATTTGTTATATAAGCTTCATTATTACTATTATAATAAAATATATTGTATTAATTAATATTATAACATAAAAATATTTAATTTTCAATTTTTATTTTCACATAAAATTTCTATAAGATTTAAAAAAGGCTGCAAAAGTAAGTAGCTCATTACTTAGCAGTGTCTACTTAATTATTGTTAGGCTTTTATGGTGATTTACTTAGCTAGTCATTGCTGAAGAGCTGACCACAACTAAAAAAAGAAAAAGGAATAAAATCGACATATACAGTCATATCGAAAACCCTGAATGTATAAAGATAGCGATCCAAAAAATATAAAACAACACATTTACTGTTGGTTTTGTACAAGCGATGCGATCATCACAACTTCAAGAATCAACCCAGTACCTAAACTAAAATTACTTTTAATCTACATGAGGTTTCCGGAAATTATTCCCTACCGTATATCAATAACACGTCATGGCGTTAATTAAAGAGAAGCATCGAGAACAAGTAGAGCAATTTTGACGTAAATAAATTAGATAACTTTTTAAATATTTGTCGGCAAAAAAAATAGCTTTGAAATCAATCTCAATAAAAATAATATATAAACAAATACTTGTTAGACAAATATATATATGATACAATAGCATATAACCATTACAACAACTAATAATAGCAATACACTAATATAAACATATATTTAAATTAAATGATCAGCTTCAAAATATAACGTATTTAATAATGTTATTATTTAAATTTCTATCAATTTTAATTGTTGTTCTTTAAATTAATAGAAAATACAGAAAAACTTTAATAGATTCTGGGTTTTGATAGAAATTTTTGAGAAGTGAATGACCCAAATGATCTTCATAAGTTAAAACTTATGAAGATCATTTGGGTCATTCACTTAATTAAAATTAAGTGACAGCATGATATACATAGCGGCACTGTACCTCGCATAGCACCGCAAATGACAACATGATATTCTATTTTCTGATAATTCTGATTTTCCTTAACAAACGCGTGCCAACATTTCGTTTTATGTGCAAATATGATTAGAAATATTGACACTAAGAATTTTCGTGGAGAAAGAGATATTTGTTTATCCCCTACAGCTTTATATAAGCACGTTGAATACTTTAAGAAGATTTTCTTACTATAAAATTGTTTATTTATATTATATGCTTAAAATATGTAACAAACATGTATTAAAAATAATTATTAAAAAGCTTAAAAATATAAACTTGTATCCCTGAAGTTGATTAAATAGCAAATCTATTAGATATATTAATACTTCAAACATATTGTATTTTCACTAAATACGAACACGTGCAATTTTCAAGCAAATCAAGATACAGTTGAAAATAAAATAAAATATTACTACTGATTTATATCTGAAGCTCTAGTAGAATTTGTTAGACCCCTGAAGCTTACACTTGATTCACATGTCTTAAGCACTCAGAGTTCCTCATCCCGGTGTCCGTACATGAATTGTACGTAGTGTCGAGCGGTGTCTTCTCTTATGGAGTAACACTGTGTAATATATTAAATGTATCAAGACTCGTTGGGTATAATTAATGTGATATACAATTATGGTTATATTTAGTACTAAGTATTGTAGAGTGATTCTTCATGTCCAACATATGTATAAGAATTGAACCGAATTAAACTTAAAAATATTTTTTCAGATTTTCTCCCACTTTTCATTTAACTCATTCATCTTTGCCTTATTCTTCTTTAGTTACACTTAGCCTGCTGTATAACAGAATCGGCATCAAAATCATATTGTAACATCAGAACTTATAGCTATGCCGCCGCTATACTATATTATGAATACAGACGAAATACTGCCTACTATCAGCAATACGCTGTTTTATTCCGTTTCTGGTAAATATGCTTCCATGATATTTAACCATTATTTCAGTTAATTTAAATAATTTTAACCTTCTTCAGTTTAAATATTACAAAAATATACCTACTTTATAAAATTGTTTACAAATATTTTTCAAGCACCAATGTTAAAGTAATATATAAACGTGATTTCAACGAGACAGGTGACGAGTACACA
Source organism: Dione vanillae (assembly GCA_037178615.1). NCBI lineage: Eukaryota > Metazoa > Arthropoda > Insecta > Lepidoptera > Nymphalidae > Dione > Dione vanillae. The sequence goes on along the minus strand of JAZFAU010000052.1, from coordinate 296,022 downwards.
CTATACAGTGCCTTTTATTCGTTATGTCATTTCTGTCACCATCGTGTCTTTGTTTGGCATCAGTTTGTAACACCGTTGATATATCGATAGGTACAAATAACAATAGTTAGACAAATATATATAAATATTGCAATATGTTTTTGTAATTTTTATACATTTTTTTCATGAAAGATTAAAATTGTTTTATTTTATGTAGATATTATTTTGATTAAAAATCAAAATTTTATCGACTATGTTTTATGCTCGGAATGCCTTAAATGTAAAAAAAAATTATATGATTGATATCAAATAAATTTCCATGTCGCTAAAACTTGTTACATTTTACAAAGTCAGATATTTAAAGTTTTATTTATTTAAAAAGTCAAATAATTTTGCTGTGACTAGCTTCAGGCTTTATCCTGCACATGGTAGGGTAGGCAGAGGGAACTGCAGGAACCATACGAACCTAGTGTTAAGACACTTCGTTGCTTAGTCCCTGCTTTCTCCGTCCCCGCTTTCCGCCATTTTTCGAGGCATTGCGAGTTGAGTAGCGGAACTCAACGCCGCGCTTTGCCTAGTTTCCAGAGCGAAGAAAATGGAAATAGAAAAATCCATCTTCCCCGAGTGTAAATCGAACCTACAAACCATCGCGTTTACAGGCAGACGCTACGCATCTGCGCCACGACTAGCTACTTAATAAAACTTAGGAGGCTTTATTTCATACTTATTTCTCTTAAGTTTTAACATCAGAGATCTTTTAAAGTTACAAGTTTGGAAATCAGAGGACAATAGAACAATTTGTGACTATCAAGCTATCCTTCCACGACTAAAGCTTCTAAACAAATTATCGGCATTTTGGAATGTGTTGTGATGTTACGCTGTTTTTGTTAGGTAATTTTCTAAACCGGCTACGCATTGCTATTTAGGCCGGACGACCGCACGGTATGGATAGATTTATAGTGTTACAATGTGTCTCTTAGACATATGAAATTGATTTATACAATAATTGGATTCTAATAGATGTCACATAAGCAAGATTGTGTTAATTCATTTCTGTCGTTAGCGCAAAAGGGAACTAGCACAAAATAAATTAGTTTCATTCAATAGAAATTATCATTTAGTAGAAAATTGAACACTTTTTAGTTATCTATTAATAATATGTTCATGTAATAATGTTTTACAAACAAACGTTATTTCATGTTGTTTACAGATACTGTATATACAGTAAAGAGTTGGCCTAACTTTCACCTTACAATAGCGTTTAGCATAGCTTTTACACAAACGTTCCCCCTTGCGTTCACGGGCGCTACGTAAAGCGGCTTTTCACTACTTTATCGAATCCCATTCAATTTTATTCCGTTTGATAAATTACTTATATTTTCCTCTGTACTTTAATATAAAATTGATATATGCTAGTTTTAGTAGGTTTTACGCTAAATATGGTTTGTATGTAAATTGTATTTTCACGTATATGTATATATTGTATACTGAATTTTCCAATTCCAATACAATATATTTACTGAAAATGTGCCCTTGACTCGTTCATCTTTACTCATGAATAAGTTTCAAATGCACTTTCCAGAGCAGGTGAAAAATGCAAAACGATCATAAAATTCGAACCCATAACCAATTGATCTAATTTACCAATCACTCAGTTTAATGTTTTTTCCTATTCGAATTAGAAATTAGTATAATAATTAGAAATTCTGAAACCTATTAGATTTAGAGGATATGTTGTGAAGTATGTTTAATTTTAAATTAATTTTATCAAAAAATCTCAATAAATGTGTAAACTTTATAGTTAAATTTATGCTTTATAGTCCATTTTAACATTAAAGAGTAGCTTTGTATGCAATACAAAGCTATAATTTATTGTTCTCATAAATGCTATATATGATAATAGTATGTAATCCAATTATTGAATACAATTACACAATTTCTGTTATTCAATTCTCCTTTGAATTGAGCATAAGTATGTGATGTGACGAGAAGATTTCTATTCAACGTTAGCGTGAGTTTTTTCTTAACATTTTTTCAGATATAATCTTATTTTTATATCAGGGATTTTCGTATCTCAAATTACAAACACAAAAAAATCTTGAGTGTAAGGAATTATTTGGTCATTAATGTTAACTGTAATGTTCCATTATTTTATTAAACTATATCAGAGTTTATTATTAATAGTTTGAAAAAGTATATTGATGTATAACATTATCATATTTAAGTTAAGTATCTTTAATATACTACATTATAGATATCACATATATAACCTTGTTTATGCGAAAAAATATAAAGAGCCAGTATTAATAATCAAGTTTATAAGGCATGTAGTATAAGATTTTCTAGTTCTTTCTGAACACTTTAGATAAATTATTGTGTCCTAGAATTGAATAAGTAACATCTTATAGGCATTGGATATCAGAGGGATTCGACACACAAATATCTGTCAATAATTTTTATACTAGCAAAATGTCATATGCGTTAATAAATATTTTTATTATATAAAAAAATCCACCAATATATCCATTTACTTTTCTCTTTGAGTATAGCAATTGTGGATATTAAACAATTTTTGTTCACATTCCGCAAAAATCTGAATCCATTCCTCCGGAGCTCGTTGTGGCGTTTATTTGAATTTCCCCGTTTCTGACTCAACGTAACAGATCTATGCGAGTGAGGCGTCGCAGTACTACATAGATTCTCTGTGTCTATCATTCGGATTATATTTCAAATGCGGAGTCAGGATTCGTGAATACGTTTATTATATAAGAGACGTGAGCGACTGCATAGTATTCTAATCATATAAAACTCCTGAAGCTATTTTATACAAATATTAAACTTGTGCAACAGGTAATGTTATAAGACTCTATGTTCTCCATTCACTATTTAACCTATTTCGAAAATAAAGGAGTTATCAGTTAGGTTGGATTTTTTTTTATATTGGTGTATGTTAGCTTGAGATTTTCTTTACTCTCCACTTAGCTCCATAAAAAAATGTTCGTTTTGGGTCAATAGTTTTCAATTCATAAGCACTTTCTTTAACTTGGACGATGCAGCTTTTAGAATACTTGACTTATATTTTAGATCTGTGGGGTTCTTTTTTTTCAATGAAGGATTATAATCATTTAATCATAAAAATCTAGTTTAACCTAGTCCTTTGACTGGTCTTAAAATAGGCCATTTGGTTTGGTATCAATTTTACAATTAAATGAATTACGACAAACGTAACAATAACGTAATTGCCTCCTCTCGAAGCCTTGTTTTTTGCTTTTTAATTATTGACCTTTTTTTTTACGGCTTTATAGCATTTTTTATATAAAATGTAAAATGGTGTGAAATGTAAAAATAATAAATTTTCTTCGCTCTGGCAAACTAGGCCGGTAGTTCCGCCACTCAACACGCAATGCCTCGAAAAACGGCGGAAAGCGGAGACGGAGAAAGCAGGGACTAAGCAACGGAGTGTCTTAACACTAGGTTCCCACGGTCCCTGCAGTTCCCTCTGCCTACCCTGCCTTGTGCGGGATAAAAGCGTGAAGTTAAAAATAAGTCCATAATAATAATAATCATTACCAAAATATTAATAAGAATAATTAAATATTCATATGAAAAAATAGAAACTTGAATAGCTTTTTAATGAAAAAAAAAAAGAATAGTTGAAAATTGAATTGAAACTGAAGACCGTCGTAGTGCAGAGGTGTAGCGTCTAACTGTAAACGCGACGGTGTGTAGGTTCGATTTCCACTCGGGGAAGATGGACTTTTCGATTTTCATTTTCTTCCCTGTGGAAACTAGGCAAAGCACGGCGTTGAGTTCCGCTACACAACACGTAATACCTCAAAAAAGGCGGAAATCTTAACACTAGGTTCCTAAGGTTCCTGCAGTTCCCTCTGCCTACCCTGCCATGTGCGGAATAAAGCGTGAAGACAAAAATATACAAAAAAAAAAATTAAAAAATCGAATAAGCATAAATTACTTACAAAAAATAAACGACGTATATATATTTGTTTCTGTATGCGAGTGAGGGAACCTAACAGGTTGACAGAATTTGACGATTCTAGCGTTACTTCATCTTCACCTTGCGAGTGTCATAAATGAAATGATAATATATTATTAAAATAAAAAATAGAGTTATATCATGGTATAGAGCAAATATTTTTAGTATGCAAGAAGAACGTCAAATTTATTTAAATACAATACATACATTCAATCTTATTTCTCGATAAAATATATAATTCTTAAGGTATATCGATTACAAAATTCGGAATATTTCGAAATAATTCTGAAAGCTCTAGACTTATTTAAAGCTATTCAATTCGTAATCCTAGATTAAAACACACTGGATAACTAAAATGTCGTCGTACGACGGAATAAATAAAATGAATACACATAAACCAGGTTATTTTAGTCTCGGAACTCATCTATATAAAGTGGATAATAACATCGTGTATTGTATGATAGTAGGATTTATGGACTACTTAGTATGTACGTTGAAGCGTGGGATCTAATCAAAGTAAATAGTTAGCAAACTACTGCAATTCTCTTTTTATCTCTTATTTAGTAATCGTTCTAAATAAAAGACAAAGGTACAAGATTCACAATTCGTTAAAAATATATATCTTTATACATTCTATTTACTTATAGAAAATGATCTTTTTTGAGTTTTTTATTAGGGTCTAGATCATTTTGAATGTTAAATTAATTCATTTGATAAAATAAAATTATATATGATTAGGCAAGGCAAAGGAAACTGCAGGAACCGCGGGATAGTTTTAAGATATTCTTTTCCTCGCTTTTCGTCTTTTTCGAGGCAATTCAATAAATTATTCAACTAATAAAGCATGGAAAATAATCACAAAATTCAACAGATTACATTTGACAGAATATTTTTTATCTATAAATATTGGACGTGTTGCAAGGATTACTTGTTTTTTAATTGCCATCTATTTTAAATTTAATAGTAAAGAATGGAAGATTTTTGTAATGTTTTTGTTTTATAATTTAGTATGTTTGTCAGTTAGGACGGCAAGTTGTAATATTTAAATACCACTACAATGGCGCGAGAAACTGACACTGACCAGAAACAAATACTGGTAAGCTCTATATGTTTTACGATACTTGTACCGTTTTATTTTTGTATGGAAAACTATAGAACAGAAAGCGAAATAAAATAACAAAAACTTTTTTATTTTATATAAAAAAATAAACGAGTATGATAAAACATCATAATTGCATTTTAATTTAATCAAATTATTATAATTTACTTAATAATGCTATTTTATAAGATTAAATTAATTGTCATGAAATATTTGAAAGCAAAGATACCTATAATATAGTTGACAAAATATTTATCGTTCATAAGGAATTTACGTCAACAAGAATTTACTTTGAAAATGAATTCATAAGCTGACCCAAACTTCGTAAGGGTATCCTTTGACGTACCATTTAGTCCTTAGTCAACTGATACATTTTAAACAATCGACTTTGTACAATATTTTTACTAATTTTAAAGTGTGTCTTTTTATTTTAAAATCTAGATTTTTTATAGAAAACTCATTAAAATTTTATTTTATTAGATCAATATAAATTCCATTTGCTTAATTATTATATTTAAATAGTTTTTTATTAAGATATGTCTAATATAGAAAAATATATTTTTAGGTCAATCTATTCAGTCTTCGATATCAATATCCCACTAATAAAATATACTAAAGATGTACCGACCAATCATAAAAGCCGACTGGCCCCGATTGTAGCCTGCGACTAGTCGGTTTTATACTACATTTGTATAAAATATATTACTTAAACATAAGTTTTATACGCTTTTCAATATTTTGAATATGTCGTACATATTTTAAAATGTTTTTCATCTTTTCCAGCGACAATCAGTTTCTAATTAACATTAAATTACTTAAAAACCTTCTTAACGTTGACTTTTTCTTGGGATAAAAATAATTTATAATAAAATATCGTTAATTGTATTTATAGATAGAGATGCCCTGAGACCATTTTTGCCTTTATTATTTTAATAATCATTCGTAGAATTTTCAATTATTTTCATATTATAAATAACTGGTTTTACCCACTAGTCGGCCGACTACATTCTATTTAATTGACATAAAATAATTTCCTGAAAAAAAAATATAAAATAAATATAACTATTACCTTTTAGGATTTATTTTCAAAAATATTAACAGATAAAAGAAACTGATAAAGCATCCACGCAGATCAACAATTGTATCAAACTTACACCGGTTGGGTTAAATTGGTTTTCATTAATGTAATGTTTACTGACTTAACCCTCGGCTCGGGTCTTTTAGTGGGCGGTCAGTGTAATCCAGATGAGCATGTAAACAGAAGTGTCGTGAATGCTCATGGGTCACAAGTTGATGCGTCACGCAATATTAGTATGATTGATGAGAGGATAGCCGCTTGAATCCCGGGTTGAAGATTTAATATACTACGGTAGGATTAGTTTGCAGAACAGATATATCGTTAAAAATATAAAAAAATTCTTAAAGAAAACATAAAAATTTGAACGCAGCGGGACTCGAACCCGCGCCCTCCTGCGAACCGTGCAGGAGGGCGCGGGTTCGACTCCCGCTGCGTTCAAATTTTTGTATGTTTTCTTTAAGTATTTTTTCTATCCTCAGTGTGGATTAACACTTTAAAAATCATTAAAATAATTTCAAAATTGTTACAATTTATAATAAATAGTTTTAGCTAAAAATTAAATGGGACTTTTTTTTAAAAAAATAAGCCAAGTATTTTATTTTCAAGGGTCGTCATTGGTACAGTGGCACAGAGTCTGACTGTTTATGTAGCAGTTACAAGCTCGATGCTCTTGCTGAGGAAAATAACGTCTCTACGCCTGTAGTAACAACAAAGTCGTGGCGTTGAGTTCTGCTACTCCAAAGGCATTGTCTCAAAAGGTTGAAAGCCGGGAAAAATATCTTAACACTTATATAGTCTGTTTACCGTTATGAGATTGAGCGTGAAGCTTAAGTTATGAGATTTTTAATAACTAAATATTAAAATAAAACAGAAATACATAAATAAATGCATACATATATACACACATATAAAGGTTGAAAGTATACGCACATATAATGTTAACAAAAATATAAAATAATAATATGCATACAAAATTATTTCAAAAACTGAATGGAAATAAAAGAGAAAAAATATTTTTATAAGTAGTAACAACATATAGCGTCCATGTTAGGCAATAACTGTGATGGATGGGAGCGACGCAGTCAGTGAGAGCAAAATTCTTGCATTTCAAACATCAATGATATCTATAAAACATTTGAAAATATGTTTTTTTTTTAAATACGAATATATGGTATATATTCAAGTATATATAATATTTGGAAGATTTATAAATGAAATTCCATAAATATGACAATTATTGATACTTAGCATTACAAAATAAATTTATCTTCACAATAATTATTTTTTAAATAATAATTGAACGAAGTATCTCTTAATTATTTATTATTCTATAAAAAATTGTATTTCACAATTTTATTTTATATTTATTCATATAAGAAAAGTTCTTCTTCATGTAAGTAAAAAGAAAATAAAACAAATCAAAAATAAAGTAAGAAGCATTAACAGCAGCAAAAGTGTTTACATCGTTCAAGAAACATAACACATATTTCATTTATATCGAATGTACCGCCGTAAATAAGCTAAGAAAGGCAAAACTGTCACCGAACTACGCTGAATAAATGAAACGAGACAATACGATGCAATACAATTGCAATGAAAAGACGCGGTCCGTGTGTTCCATTTCTGAACAAGAGGAATGGGAGCTCGCAGGTGCATACAACAATGCATTCGAAGCGACAATGTATGCTATTGCCACGCGATTACGCTACACTCGACAGGAGTGGCTGAAATTTTACCACAGCCGAGATTACGCTGTTTGTAATCATCGTGAGGCTAGGTGCGGTAGTTGTAAAAAATGTTTTTAGATTTTCTCTTTTTCTAAGTACAGATAAATAAATTATTTTACTTAAATTAAAATAATATTAATATTAATATACACATATTTTGCCAAATAAACGAGTACTTATGAGTACATTTTTAATTGCTATTTCTTCCGCATTGTATCCCCTTTTGGAAAGAAAGAATTGTTTATTTAAGACACGTTCAAAGTGTCTTAGATAAAATTTGAAAATCGAAACGATTAACATGATGTTACAAGGGCTTATTTAATTTTTGTCTACATAAAAAAATGCTTTCTAAATAAAAACTTTCAAAAACTCTTCAAATTAATAAATTAAATATAGTAGGTTGAAGTTATACTCAGTCATATTTTTTAATGTTACCAAAACTTAATACACAATAGATGTCAAAAATATTATATAAATAGGTAAACACTGACCGAAAGAATTAATAAAACCGTTTATGTCATAATTATGATAAATGATGACATACTAGCAACATATAGGTAGTTCGTACAAACAACTTTATATAAACATGTTTTCTTACTAGATTTAACAAAATTAGGAGACATGTTTTCTTACTAGATTTAACATAATTCAAAACTTTACTTAGCACTAAGTCCTAATGATTCAGGAGGGAGAATGAATAAAAAGTATCAGTTCAAATGTGTACGGAAAGACATTAGGATATTAAAAAGAGCGAACAAAATTATAAAACTATTGTATAATGTCACCATTTCTCTAGTTAAAAGGTATAAGTATTATAAATATCATAAAATGAATTAAAATAAATTAAATGGGGAAGTAATTGTAATTTGACAAGCAAAAGCACACATAAATTGTTGCCCAGTAAGAGATATGTTACTTATTTTCAAAATTTTTAACATTAAATACGTTTCTCTGAAAATCTGATAGTAGAAGAAACTCAAACTTTTAAGTCAATGTATACAAAAGACACATTTTTATGAAAAATCTTAAAATTGATACATGACTATCGTGGCGCAGAGGCGTAGCGTCTGTCTGTAAACGCAACAGTTTGTGGGTTTGATTCCCATTCAAGGAAGATGGATTTTTCCATTCTCATTTTTTCGCTCTGGCAACTAGGCAAAGCCAGGCGTTGAGTTCCGCCATTCGACATGCAATGCTTCAAGAAAAGCGGGAAGCAGGGAATGAAGTGTCTTAACAAGATTCCTAGGCTTCCATTGGTCCCCTCTGCCTACCCTGCCATGTATAAAACAGCGTGAAGCTGAAAAAATATAATTATAAAAAATATATGTTTACATTATATAAAAAAATAAATATCACAGTGTGTTTCATGCTATAACAGTCCATATAACGATAAATTTAAACATATCGACTTTACAAGTTGTTCTTTCTATAGGCCTGTAATCATGAAGCTGTGACGAAGTCCTAGGACCGCGAGTATTTCTGCATTTGACCAATATTTTTCTACAAGTTTGTAGGTTTTAGTAATTATTAACGAAAACAAGGCTTTAGAATATTTTATTTAAGTATTGAAAAACATTATACATTTAAAATTAAATTATATATTAAGTTAAAAGAAGTACGTAGTATTGAAGCAGATTTATTTATAAAAAAATAGATTAGAATATTTTGTATAGAGAAATAAAACTAAAGTAGCTTTTAGTAAACTTCTAAAAAGGGAAAAGCTCTACTATATATAAAATATTCAAATCAAAACGGGATTAAGCAAAATGTGTATATCAAAAGAGCAAATCGATAAAAGCTATGAGGTTGTACGGAGCTACTTTTGTATAAATTATAACATTACTAGAGAACTACGCGGCAGACGACATGGAATTCGAAGATAAAATAATTTAACTGATCTATTATAGAAGACATTAACTGTGATCTGCACTTTGACACCATTCTGGGATCTATTGAAATATTCGATCAATTATTTTATCAAAATTGATTCAGCTCTTTACGAAGAATACGGTTACAAATTCATTCTCTACCCAAAGCACCAGTACCAGTAGTATTCTCTACCCATAGTACTTCACTTCAAAAGTACTAGCAAATGAAACTGTTTTAACAATTTTAGTAATGTGTCTGATAATAAGCAAACTTGATACTATTTAACTACCATTATTAATTAATTGGATATCAAACATCCAATTTAATTTTAATTATGTACAGTAATAATATTATATATTATTAAATTATGCATAATCTGCATTATTTTATAAAAGCATTTGTCCTTTCATCAAAACAGTTTATGTATTTTTTATGTTTGGAAAAACAATGTGTTGTTATTTTGGTAAGTAAGATTTATAAATAACAAAAGTTCAATGCATAAATAACTTTCGAGGGACTAACTTTAAATAATATCCATATAAGCAAACGTCGATGATTTAATTCGGTGATAGCGGAAACGTTATGTCCAATTCAATCCCGATGTGAATTTGGTCCCAGTCATAGCGTTTGGACCAACAATGCAAACTCTGGAGTTCCTAACTTTACCACCCCCACCCACTTCCCGAGGGATCTAGCCGGAGTCAGTATGTGGCTGAATTTCTGAGACCAATTTAGCCCTATTTATGCAACACCCGAAGTCCCCTGCGTTTACGAACTGACAATGTATTAAGTTTAATGATCTTAAACATCTTGATTGATTCTAGGATTGTTTCCATTTCAGTTTAAATTGAAACTGCTTTCTGTCACGTTTATATATATATATATATATATATATATATATATATATATATATATATATATATATATATATATATATATATATATATATATATATATATATATATATATATATATATATATATATATATATATATATATATATATATATATATATATATATATATATATATATATATATATATATATATATATATATATATATATATATATATATATATATATATATATATATATATATACTAGATATTTATTAGGTGATATTTTTATTAGGTGATTTTAGCAAAATTTCATTAAGTTTTGATTTTGTGTTCTATAAAAATCACGTATATTTTATATTAATTACAGCTTGATATGAGCCTTATATACTTTTAAGAAAATGGGTTCAACTAAATTATGTTGTAAGTGTTCCGTGTTTAGCTTTCGAGTTTAGTAAAAACGTTTTCCAGAATAAATGAATTTTAAAGTTATTATTATATTCAACCCTTTTTTTGTCCGTAAAATATGTCAAATTGTTAATAAAACATTAGTTGATGGCAAAATGATATCCAATTTCAATATGTCTAAATTTTAAATAGGTTAGTAAAGTATTTTAGTAAATTGGTTTTTAAAAATAATTGACTTTTAGCAAAATACCTATTAATACGCTGTGCGAACTATAAATTTTAATATTTTTTTTATTTATATATATGGTAAGTATGGTAAGTATTACTATATGACAGATGACATGTATTAAGTATACTTTAATATATTATTACATTCAGAATCAATTACGAATGTATGTATACTTAAAACATATTTCGTTGAGATTTCAATAAATTTGTACTTTCTCTATTTGGCACTAAGTAGCTTGCTGAACTTCAGTCGCGGGGCTGATTGCGACTCTTCTGAAGTATCGTCGGATTTTTCTTTTACTTTTCTTGTTATCTCAACTGCACAAACTTATTTCACCGTGAGAAATATAACTCACCAAACTTTTGAATTACGTTGCTGACTTGCGTTATTGATTGTTCAATTTTTAAAAAGTATTTAATATATATATATATATATATATATATATATATATATATATATATATATATATATATATATATATATATATATATATATATATATATATATATATATATATATATATATATATATATATATATATATATATATATATATATATATATATATATATATATAGGTAATATTTTAAAATTAAAAAGTCTATACTACGAGAATTTTAACTACAATAAGGCATTATTACAAAATCCAAATATCTCAGACGAAAAGAATTTTATACATTTGGATTTGTCTATTAAAATACTAATATTGGTAAAATCAGAAAAGAACCAAAGGCAATACATAGAAGAATATTAAAAAGGCCGTAAAACATCATTTACTTCAATTGTCGACAAGACCTTAGATTACTTTTGTTTGTATTGTATTGTATGTATGTATGTATGTTCGTGTAGGTATATATTTTTGTATATGTATGTAATGTATATATTTATGTATAATTTGAAATAATATATTAGATAATCTTATTTATTGTCTTATAGGTATCATGTATTTGTTTATGTATACTTGTAACAATTCATAGTTCTTACCTACCTCTTTTAGTGTAAAACCTTTCTTTTCGCCCTAAAGGTTATCTGGAAGAGATGGCTACTAAGCCATAAGATCGCCTTATATGTATTTTTCTCATTTGTGAGCTATCATATTTAAATAAAGAAAGAATAAAAAGAAAGAATAAGAAAATAGTACTATTAGTTATTTATTAGGTGTTTATAAAGACGGAAAACACGATCGTGTAAAGGTTTCGTTTTTTTAAATAAAAATACACAATTCATATAATTACGTATTCAACATTTAGGAATCTGCAAGTATTTAAAACAATTTGTTAAGTTAGAGTTTTTAATTACACATTACAAGATTATAGTAGAATGGTAGATAGAGTATAGAGTATCCAGAATACTCTTTTGCAATTTCTTCAATTTTTGACATTAGGTATTCTCTGTTGAGTAAAGTGCTGAGTAACTCCATTAATAACTCAGAAAAGCAACTCCAAGTAGGAATCGGCCCCCGAACCATCGCTTTTACGAACTACTGCTACTACACTGCGCTACAATGGCTTCATTAAAACTTTCATATGAAAAATTGTAGTAACGTTTTAGCCAAACAATTTGGATAATCAGTTTGTGCTGTGTGAAAAATATTTTATTAAAAGATAAATACATACATGTACGTATTAAATATTTGAATATTTATTTTTTATCGCCAATTGCCAAATAAAATGTAAATATTCAATCAATGTAAATATCGTCATTTTGATAATTTGTCTTTTATTCTGATTTATTTATTTAATATACCATCCTTTTAGTAAAGCAAGTTTAATGCAAATAACTTTTATTTTGAATTTTCTGTTATATTCTTATATTTTATACTCATGCAGCTTATACTTACTAATTAGTACCAGTTACGGATTTACGCTACGAGTGAATTTCATAGAAACAATATTACAGACATGAAGTAGCTTCTCTCTTTAAAATCAATATCGAGCATATTTGCATGGAGGATGCTGAAGTTAAATTCTTTACTAACTTTTTACTTTTTAACATTTTACTTCACATAGTATCTCGTATATAGTACAGTAGGCAGAGTGAACTTAGTATTAAGACAATCCGTTCCCGGCTTTCCTTATTTTAATAGATTGTGTGTGCATGGCGAGCCTCAATGTGCGATTTGTCAAGGAAAAAATGTATTCTCCTCGTGTAAGAATTGAGCCTACAAACAGTAGCGTTTACAATCAAAAACTGTACCTCTGTATACCTGTGTCTCAACCATAATGTATATTTTTAGGCAATATTAATTTTATTTTACATTAAATCAATTATGAAAAAATATAAGTTTTTAAAACTAGTTGAATTCGAGTTATTTTTGGAGGACTAAAGGACTTATTGAAATGACCAATTTTCTAAGCTACCCAAAAACATTTTTTCTGCGTAATCGGCTACGTGCAGACAGCAACATATTGTCTCATATAGTAAATTTATATGTAGCATATTGTTATGACATAAAAATTACTGCGTCCATAACTAAGCGCGCGCGTAAATGCATACTCTTTGTTCATACAAACAAAGGCATTCTTGCTCTGAAAGTTAGGAGCATCAAAAAACATGAATTAAAACAGTTTTCGCCTTTAATTATATTGGAATAAGACCTATACGCGTCTCTGGTGAGTGCCGTGTACACAATAGCTGAAATGCACGTGCAAATGACATTTTTACTACCAACTGTGTTTTCGCTTTGAAGTGAGCTAAATAGCTCTCGAATATTTTTATTGCGCTTAATATTTCATATATATATTTTTGCATTCGGTAGTATAATAGCAAACATTAAATAATTTAAATAAGGCTGTAGCCTCGCTACAAACCAATTTTGCATACAAACGTACTATACGTATGTATATCTAAATATACCAAGGAAAGTCGTAACATCTCGCGGTGCTGATGGAGATGTGAATAGTTTAAATTGCTTTCGACTGATTGTTTTTGTTGCAATCACGAATATGTAGTCAATGCTACGAAATTATACCATGTAACGTTGGTAATAAGGAAACTTTAAAGTATAGATAGGAATCAAATAAACAATTCTTTTAATACTAGTAGTAATTTTTAAGTCCTTTAAATATTATAAATAACTAATGAAAATCGGACTTTCATAAACATATACAGATCGACTTTTATAAGCGTTGTTAAAATCAAAAAATAACAACTAAATGATTTTGACTGTTGCGATGTTATAAAATCGTTATCTTAAACTACAAGTTACATATTTAGTACGATACAAAGTTTTGCATAATATATCGACGAAATACTTTTGCATAATATCTATTTGGTCAAGAAGCTCGAAGAAGAAGAAATAGATGAAGGGAGATGATAATATAATGGATTACGAAATAAGTTTACAAATTGTAAATTTAATTCATTATCCATCAAAATTTGTTAATACCCTTCACTACATCTGAGCTAAAGAGTCACTTGATATGCCTACACGTACTTGTATGTTGTTTTATATAATACATATATCGTTGAATGGACAGCAATATATTGTCATTGCAGAGTGAATTTACAGTTGCGCTTTATACGTTTACTTCAGCTAAGAAGGACGAATAGATGTTCCCGAAAGCTTTGTTGTACTACGAACTAACGAGACGTTCTAAGCTTTGATCGGATATGAAAACCGATTTGCTTGCATAAGTATCAGGATTTTAATAGGTTACCTTTATAATATTTTTTAAAGATTATATTTAAGATATATGGTTAAATATTAATAATGAAATTTTGAATAACAATTACTTTTCACTAGAGATTACTATTAAATCTGTTATAACGTTAAGGAATACTAAAAGATAAATATACCTAAGATTGTAAAACTAAATGTTGATTTTGTTTTTTTCGCTTCACGTTTTATCCTGTTTATAATGAGTAGGTAGAGGGAACCGTGGGAAACTAGTATTAAGACACTCTGATTCCGGCTTTCCTTGAGTCATTGCGTGTTTGCGTGTTGAGTGGCGGAACTCAACGTCGCGTTTGCCAGAGCAAAGAAAAAGGAAATGGAAATATCTTTTTTTATAGTTTCACGCTTCATCCCGCACATGGCATGCAGAGGGAAACGCAGGAATCGTGGGAACCTAGTGTTAAGACACTCCGTTGCTTAGTCCCTGCTTTGTCCGTCCCCGCTTTTCCCCTTTTTCGAGGCATTGCGTGTTGAGTGACGGATCTCAACGCCGCGCTTTGCCTAGTTTTACCAGAGCGAAGAAAATGGAAATAGAAAAATCCTCTTCCCCGATTGGGAATCGAACCCAGAACCGTTGCGTTACAGGCAGACGTTGCGTCTCTGCGCTACGACGGTCCTCATCTTATTTTATCTTATTGTTTATTTAATACAATTTAACTTAATATGCTAAGACATTTGCATGCATTATTTAAAATATGACCTTTTTGATATTGGACTGTAATCACGATCTTTACTGCATAAAGGCCATTCAAAGTATTCAAGTTAATAATAATAATTGGATTTCATGAGAGCGTAATTTAATCACAAAATCTAGCAACTATCTAACCACATACATGTTATTGCTGTTAATATTGTGGTTTTCATTAATAAAACAGTATGCACCAATTCTAATATAACTTTTATAACGTACTAGTGGCTTCAACTATATAATAGTATTATTATATACAATTTAAACATATATATATTTTTTTGCTTTTTACATTTTTCATAGTATTTTATTATTTTTCATGAAGATTTACTCTACATTCGAAGTTCTTTACGCCTTAATATTTTACATTAATTTTTATTGCTAAATACAACATAGCTTTTTTGGTCAACGAGGCAACCTACTGCTGAGATAGTTCGTTCCATTCACCATCCGGCAAAGTTTAGAGGCTCAACTCAACGCTGTTTTTTGTCTTTTTGTGAGAACTAGAAAATGAAATAATTAATTTTCTCAAGAAAGAATTGAATCCACAAGAGTCGCGTGGACAAAGAAAAGCTATGTCACTGCGGCGCAGCATGTATATATAAACTAAAAAATGTTGCTGTTACTATGCTGCATATTACCACATATTTTGTGAACGAGAGTTAAAACTTCTTACTTCGTTGCATTTATCTAATTACAACAATGTGATATAAATGAATATTTTCAGCTTTAAAATAAATAAATAAATATGCAAATATACTATTCTATTTGAAAAAAATATATAAATTTAAGTGTAGCTTATATTTAATACAAATAAAACTATTATTTGCTTTTAATACAAAGTTGTAAATAATTCCTTTCACATTCGTTTGTTATTTCACACATGTAGCTAATCATCAAAAAACATCAAAACGAAAATTGTTATGTTTGGATATTTGTTACTGAATCACATTGTAACAGCTGAATGGGTAGAATTCGATACCAATTAGGATATTTTGTTCACTTTTGTTCCAAATTGGTTGATGAAAAAAATGGTGTTGATATTAACGTAGAGTACGTTTACAATATACTTTGTTTTTAGGAACACGTTGTATCTCGCATTTAGCAGGATTGGCATTTTGCTATATAAAGATAAAACACTTTGTATCAAATTTTTATCTTCTTACTAAAACAAAGAAATAAAGAGGCTTAATTTCCCTCAGTGAAAATGGAACTTATAACTGCCAACATGTCTGTGCCACTGCACTATGCTAGGTTTTTTGGGCTTTTAATCTTTAAGGTTTTTGTATATTGCAGATAAAAATATGTGAAAAAAATAACACTGATATTACACTCATATTTTTTAAATATCCGACTGTATTCTACGATATAACATCACGAGACTCATATAGACACATTGTTTAAAATAAACCCTGGTTGTGATTTGTGTGCCTTGATCCAATATATTATGTGCATCTTGTGTGGCATATATTACGATATTTATATACCTAACCCAATTAGTACTTTTCATCTATGTACCTTTTAACTAACGATACCCGTGGATTGAAATCTCTCAGAGCCATTTATAATCATTTACTTATAACATACAGGAAAAATAAATATAATATATTTTTAACCGAGACGTGAAATGAGTAGAACTTGATGATAATATTTTTTTTTATTATAAACTTCCGTTGTCAAGAATAGGGAGATATAAAATATGAAAAATCTTCATAAATAATTAACACTTGCTTAGGTGTTTTATACATTTTAATTAAGATAATTTGCTGCTGACACTAAAACTAATATGAATTTTATATTTTATAACTGTAAAATTATAATTTGTTTGAAAATAGAACAAAATTATAAGTTTGTATTTATATAAATAGATATCTGAAAAATATCGCCACTGTACAAAGCTATGTCGTGCTATGAATGTCATAAATCTTTATTCCATTACCTCTTGCTGAATTTCCTTCCCTCTTATTATTAAGGTTTTGTCCTCTTTTTATGCTAATTTTATGCAAAAGTGACCTTTTATGTGAAGATATCTTTTATCATTAGAATTAAAATATAATAATTTGTCCTAATTTTGCCTTACATATTTTATTTCGGCACACTTTCGCCTTTTGTTTCTAAAATTTATAAACAAATTTCATTAGTATTTCTAAAACATAACGATTTCTGGTAACAAAATCGTATATATACTTAACTTTAACTTAATACTTCATTAACACAAGCTACTTGCAAAAGGTAGAATTCCTAACTTAACCCCTCGAAGGATCAATAGAATGAGATCATATAAAGGTAGAGTAAATCCTTTAAGAGAAACTTTTCTGAATGTACCTTTAGAATTCTGTTAATAGTGACGATTTGGGTTATAAAAAGTATATGTAAATATTACTTAAGTGTATTAGAGAAAATATAAAATTAAAATACTTTTAAAAATAATGTATATTTCTTAATTAAAAATGTATAATGTAAGCAAAATATTGTTATACATTTTAAATAAATTAACGAGTTTTTATTAACGAGTTTTTATCGTAATAATATAAAACTTTATAAAGTTTTCAAAACTTACTTCCTCAAGCCAACGAAGACAAAAAAAGCACGACACAATCATGAGTTTATAACAATCGTCTTAGAAAGCATCCACAGAATCATTCTAGCACTTTTATATAACATATATAACGATTACATTAGTTCATATAAGTTTATTATAAACACGTGGGCGAATGCGCGGGAAATCGACAGTACGAGTTTTGAAACTCCAGCGAGCGACGCCACCATCCCTCTCCGAATCTCACAATGTACTGACTGTCACCGACATCCCAAACGGCGTTTCAGCCGCTTTTACTACCGACGCTTTCCTCTTTTGCCTTACCTATCTAGCTTTCACGAATTGTATGTACAATGAACGTGCACACACCAAAAACAACTTAGTAATAACCGCGACCCCATACATAAGTATTCTTTTGTTGTGTGCAACGATTGCATATATGTGAGAATGCCGAACAGGATGCATCTTCACGGTTGCTTACTATTGCAACATTGCACACAATAACTTATAGATAAATCAATTTTTAACTTTAAGCTTTAATATTAAAGTTCAAAAATTGATAGCAATAGAAAAAGTTATGACTTTTTAGAAATAAGGCACACTATTTGCGCATGGCCGTTGCCAGTGTTTTGTCTATAGAACTACTAAAACTATAGTCGTCCTTATTGTTCTTGAAGTTTTCATGTTAATACTAAAAACTTGTGTAAAGCTCATTGAAAATCTTCTTACCGGCGTAGTATAGTTAAGGAGGTTTAAGATTAAAATTATACGAGATATATATTTTGAATATACTTTTATACCATTAATGTATTTTTAAAATTTGTACGTTTTATATTATAAAATATTGATGATTAATAACTATATACATTCTTTTTCTAGTAGTCGTAGCGCAGCGAATTGCTTATAACTGTAAACGCGAATGTTATAGGTTCGATTTTTCACTCAGCACGCAATGTCTCCAAAGGTCGAAAACGGGCAAAGTCAGTATTTTAACACTAGATTTCATCAATTAATCAATCAAAAACTTTTATTGCACTTATTCAGTTCACATAGACTCTTAGAAAATAATATGTAACATTTTATAAGTACAAAGACGGCTTTATCACTTCAAGTGATCTTCTTACAGGCAACCTTCTGATCACAAACAATTTATGCTATCCAAAATGTTTGGGGGATAATGCATAAAGATATTTTTAAAGATAAAAGATATACATACACAATTTATTTTTTAAAAATAATTTGCGGTAAGCGTAAAGCATTTTTTTTTTCGAATTCATGATTGAGCTAGATTTGAACTGGTGCATTTTTCACATAGATTTACAAAGTAAACGGCATAAAATTGTGTATTTACAGTAACCTATTTATTTATATAGATATATTTGAAAATAAATATTCGAATGGAAAATTACGTCCAAATAAACGCAAAAGAAATATTAACATGACTTCAAACAACTTCAAAGAAACAGCCTAAATTATAATAACACCCTCACCTCGATTTCGTTTCCATTAATTTATTAATTAGACGGATCTTTTAATGCTTTGTTTGTTATATTTAAATGTATTCATAATAAATAAAAAAAGGCCGTACCTTCCGTATGCGGAAAGCAAAATTATTCTTTTTTTATCATTCTTTAAATCTCATGGACAAAGAAAACCAATGTCTGAAATAAATAAAATTCTATTTGCGACATAACTTAATGCATTGGTAAAGAAACTCAACGATGTGATTTGTTTAAATGCACACATATAGTTAGGTTCCTAGAAAAAACATACTACGCTTGTTTAGTTCTATAAGAAAGAATTGTGTTAGTTGAATCTGTTATTTGTGTACATATAGTGGGGTCATATTATTAACAAAAATTATATTTTAAATAAATATTGTAAAAAAGCTTTTAAATTTTACAATATTTACGTGTGTTAAAATAATCATCTAACATATTATTGGTGGATTGTATATTTTTTATCACGGATTACTGTAGTATTTAAATGTCGAGATTCCAAAAATATGTATTCCGATACATAGTACGTGACAAGTATAAAACAGTCTAAAGGAGATCCATATAAAAATAATTGTTATATTAAACACTGATGAACAAGCTCAAGGGCTAGTTTCAATTTCAATATATATTTTGCTGTATATATTCAAATTGAATTACAACTATTTATATAGTAAAATATTCATAGCTTAAAAACCGACTTACTACTTTTATGAGATTAATTTAAAGTAACAAATTCACTAAATCCCTCAAAGACTGATATAACTTACAAGCACAACAAAAGTTCAACAGATTAAAAGAGAGCAAAACTTTTTCTTGTAACGACGAAATATAACAAAAGACAAGTAATTTAGTTGCTATATGATATTGCCGTGAGATAAGAGTATGGAGCACTCTTTGCGCCGTTTAAACGTAGCTATGAATAACAATTTACCAAAGAGCCGGCAGCACAAACACTTCAAGTGAACTTTGTTCTGAAATGCCCAAACTCTGAACAATAGCCGCACGTGGTGTTACGAAATCGGGATAGTGGAACTTTTCTTTCATTAAGTTATAGTGTCGTATATAATCAATATTGCTATAATTATATAGTACGCGACTTAGTGAAAATTGCGAACAATATATTTTGTAAATATTTCTGGAAATTGTCTTTTTTAAACATGAATTCTTCTTTTACCGTATATTCTCTTTTGTATGTTCTCCATTCAGCGTAATATTGACGAAGTGAATTGAGCTCAACTATCACGCTCGAAACGTACTTACACAAAGAGAAGAAGAAGCAAAAGGAAGAACCCTGCATGTTTTTTTCAGGCTAAACTTACGTAATATTAGTTTAGATATTTTATATTTTAAATATACAAAGATTATACAAATATTATATATTTAGTAAGTATTTATACAAGAATAGTTTTTACTAAAAATTGAAGTAATAAAAATTAATATAGGTTACGTACTTAACTATGTATCTCCACTAAAAATATTAAATTACTTTCATAATGAAGGAAATACAATATTTGACTAATTATTTTTAATGGCGAGTATATAGCAAATAGCGTTATTTAAATTTAATGAACATTAAGTTATTACTAAATATGAAAAATTAATTATTAGGCTAAAAGATTTCGAAGAGAATTAAATTCAGCGTTTTTAAAATGCCTTAAGATAACAGTAAGTGAACACTTTGAAGTTAACACCATAGTTGAACAAATGAAAATGTACTCCTTGAGATACTAAGTGAGGCTCCTAAATCATTTCAACACACTAGCGAGTTAGCCAACGTAACCTCACTTCATTAGACGTCTGAAAAGGTATGATATAATGAAACTTGCTTACAGTGGCCTATATGTTTTATAACCACTAAAATGTAGACAGGTTGCTCTGATTTAAGGCTCATGCTATATCTCTTAGGTACAGATTATTATCAGATACAGATTATAATAAGGCTTTTTGTCCTATATTTTTTTTATTTAACAATACAAATAAATTAAAGTAGGAAATATTGGTTGGCTAACTCCAACTTTAACAATAAATCTAAGAAAATCAAAAAAATGAATTATTCAGTTTTCAGGTACTTCTACTATTAGAGGTGGTTTATTTAATTCCTTTTGTTTATATACTACTAAGAAACTTGCTTCTTGTATAACAATGGAACATCTGAATTCTCCGAAACTTAGTCACTAAATAAGAAAATTATCATAATATGGTTTGCGTGTAACAATTCCTAAAGCGGTTGTATAAATATTTTAGCATGAATAAAAACCATTTATACCTCCTTTCTCAACTTCCCGACATCGGAATTCGAGTATTCTATTGCTTGACACGTCTTTACAGAAGTTGTTTTGTGCAGGCGCGTGTTAAACTTCAGATAAAAGCCTGACTTTCGATTCAAATTTATTGTTCGAATGTTCACATAAGTCGTACATTTTGAAAGAAAAGAATGTTATTTCTTTTGCTTTCTATAGTTAAATTAATTTTATATTTAGTTTTCTATTGACTTGACATTTAGTTTGAAAATATCCTTTTTAATGTATCATCACATCATCCTGTACGATTGCAAATTATTTTTTCTTTATAGCAGGCAATATGCATTTACGTAATACCAATAAGTTGAAGAATATGTTTAAGATATATTTTAATACTAGCTTTCACCTGAGATTTCATTCCTATTTGAGTCATTAAATAAATATTAGAGATTATTGGTATAGAAATAGATCTATACGAAATAAATTTTATTGCTTGTAATCCCAGCTATTGTCAATTTTTAAAAATTACTGCTCATTATGAAGTTTGAAACAATTAATATATAATTTATTAGTAAAACTATAGCCAATTTGAATAGATATTGACGTGGGGAATACAAGAGAGCGTTAAAATACTAATTATTTTAATATCCCGCTTAAAAAAAATATAAAGAGTGTCCTATGTTACACCTAACACCTCCAAAAGAATGTGTACAATTTCATAATTTGAATAGTTTTCGCGTGAAAGTGTAAACAAACTTACATTCGCATTTAATATTAGTAAGGATTATAGGTATATTTTATTGCTAAATTACACTTTCATTTATTTCATTTCTAGGTCAATGGGAACTAGCCTTGTAGCTTTTAATTACGCGGTAGTTACTATTATTTTTGATCGTGTGACTTAAAAGTATTGCATTTTCTACTCTAAGAGAATTTAATATTTTAGTATTTATTTTACCTTACTAGCACCACATAATTTTAAGACCATTATTGTGACGAACAAGAATGTGATTCCTATAAGGGATTTCGTTTCCATTTAAAATACGGAACCCTAATAAAAAATACTAGAATCTTCCATAAAAAATAATTAGTTCATAAACTGCAAACAGATATGTTCTAGCTCCTTCCATTCATTAATTATAATACATAAGTCATCGACAATACTGAGAAGTTCAGTAGATACATAATATAAATCCAATTAATCATTGTCTCATATAACTTTTGGAACTCGTATTATCTTAACATCGCTTTATTTTCTTACCAAGGGTTGAGTCGTAATTATCTAAACTTTTTCGATTGAAGTATAATATAAAGAAATTTATCACTTCCAAGTTTCATACATATCTCATTTTCCTCATCTTCTGCTATCGTAACTTTAATTTTGTTAACAAAACAAGCAAAATGCGAAAAAAGTCAGCCGTGGCTTTGAGAAAATTTTAAGACTGTAGCGTTTATAAAATCTTGAAAGAGGCCAAACTTGAACGAACTCAGAACACTTTTTTTTGAAACCCCAAAGTTAGCATAACTCTTTGCCTGAAAGATAAGTTTTTCCAAGTATTTTTTTCATGATACAACATTCGTCTCTTAAACATAAAACGAAATTTAGACATTTTGCTTATATTTACAAGATATAAGGCAAGTGGCTGTTTGAGATTTTAATTGGCAACAGATAAATTTATTTATATCACGAATTAGGATTAAAAAAATAAAAAATAGTATATAAATATTGTATGTTTTATAAATTTGTATATAATTTAATTGAATAAGTACGGTTATTGAAATTTAAATTATTGATTAAAATTATATTTATATTTATAATATACTCTCTTATACTATAAAGACTTAATTTCGATACAAATATACATAAATATAATGCATTAACACGTTGATTATTAAATTTTAATGAACTCAACAATTTATAATTAAATGTACTTACTTCAAGTATATACCTATAGTGTTAATATATGTGCTGTTATGTTTTAATCTAAGTTTTATTAATATCAGAGTTGCCGGTAAATATGCGCGCAAACCACACCGCGATCGTGCATTCATTTAGATGAAGCTAGTTACTATCGTTAATAATTTATCAAATGCAAATGATATATTCCATGAATACAACATTACTTCCAATAATATTCAAACTCATACAAATATTAGTAGTATATAATATATAAAGAATATTATAATAAATAGTGATATTTAATTTTACTTTAAATATTTAGAAAACGTGTAGAAATTTTAATGTATCGGTATTAATTATCTATATACATATAAGTAATCCGTCGTGGCGCAGAGGCACAACGTGTGCCAGAAACGCGACGGTGTCTGAGTTCGATCCCCAGTCGGAGAAGATGGATTTTTCTATTTCATTTTCTTCGCTCTGGCATCTAAGGCAAAGCGCGGCGTTGAGTTCCGCCACTCAACACGCAATGCCTCGAAAACGGCGGAAAGTGGGGACGGAGTAAGCAGGGACTAAGTAACGGAGTGTCTTAACACTAGGTTCTTATGGTTCCTGCAGTTCCCTCTGCCTACCCTGCCATGTGCGGGATAAAGCGTGAAGCTAAAAAAAAAAGAATATATGGATTATTCCTCTTTAATAGCCGTAGACAAAAAATTCGCGATATCATGTCTGTCTTCCAGGTATAATCCTTACTACATTTTTTTGCGATGCTGCGCGCGTATCGTTAGTATATTGTAATAAAATTTTACATGCATTCTGTACCATATATATTTGGTTAAATACGTATTTCGATCTACAATATTGGAATCATTGTCAAAAAAATAATAAACCGTCCAAGCAATATAACTTATGTCCCAACACTTTTAACACAATTCAATTGATAAAAAATAAACTCGCTCAAGTTGAACTTTGTATGTAAAGGAAACATGTATGGTGCTCGTTCCCTGTGGTATTATGAGGAGTTATTTGCTAGCTGCTCGTTAGTATGACGACATCCTGCATGTAATGATATGCCGGGCTACCGACTCTCAGCAGATTATTAGGTTACCACATTATTAAAGTTATCATATATGTATGATTTTAACTAAAATACTATTTGAAATTTAAACATTTTATCAGATTTATATTATTGTTCTTGTATTTTCTATATATCTTTTAAATAAAACAAACACTCGTTTGAAGTATGAATTCATTTCGTTCACAATTTAATTCTTGAAAATAACAATTCTGGTACATTTTTCAATGGGTCTTTTAAAACTAATATAACAGAGAGCTCAATTTTCAGGACGTACATTAAAACTCATTCAGTTGAACGTAGAGCGTCGTAATAATCCGCTTTTGTTTACTCCAACGTGGATATTCCAAAATTCAATTTAAATATGATGGCTCGGAGCACAAACACGGAATCAGCGGGAATTAAATGACGTGCGCCGATTGTCCGGGGTTCCGTTATGGTACACGGGGCGGTAATTATTTCAAATCATTCATGTGGTGATATATTCATATGTTTATTTATTATTTATCTTTTTGATTGTACGATTGGGGGTCATATATTTTGAATGACATTTAAATTAATATTCTATATAAAAGTATTTTAACAAATATTGACTTTGAAAATGTTACGGGAAAAGATATCTTCAAAATTTCTGTTATTTATAAATATATACATAAATTTATATTTATATACATAATCATATATTATGTATGTATAATTTACTATGTAGGATAGGAAAACGTTCTACTAAGCAAAAATAATAAGAATACTAAAATATTTTTTTCTGTATTTAGCAGTATAGGCTCAACGGTTCAAATCTTGACTTTACTAATTAATATCTGGCCTTTACTTAAGTAAATTTAATATTTAGCAGTTGAATGACGGAGCTCAATATTTTACCTTATCATATTAGAGCGTTGAAAAAAAAAAACATTTTCCAGTGGGGATTGATGCCACAACCATCGCTTTAAATTACACCACTGTACCGCGGCGCTATTTCTTCATCTATAAATGTGTAGTTATTACATTTGAGTATATTTTGAGGTTAGACAGAAATTAAATTTATTAATTCCGTGTTTTTTTTTAATTATATTCAACGAGTAAAAAATTATAAAAATGTTTTTACTATTAAAATACGCAACTACAAACAAGAATTTATTTAAAAACAAAAGCCATTGTGGCACTACTCATTACAATGAAATATTAAATCTAGAAACGTCGTAATAGATTAATTCGTCTAAAGAAACTAAAGAATTAGACTTTGAAAGACAAATCCAATCTGAACTAGCTCGCTTTGTCTTGATTCGTAAAGCAAGTGCATCGCAAGTAAAACAATGAATAAAGTTCGAAATCCAGTGCTAGAGTGCGGATTAATGACGACTCAAGTGTTACGGGACGTAAATCCAAGGGGCGCTCATATTATAGAATATATATAAAGGTAAAATAATAAAAATAAATTGTTATTTGTTTAGAAGATGAAGCTACTGTGTGTAATGTGAAGCTATATGCAGTAATATTTATTTTGTTGCAACTTTATATATGGTCCTCCAGGTGTTACAGCTTTTTAGGTAACCTTCCTGAACTTTTTTCCTCCATATCCTCCATATTCTTCGACACTGTGTTATTGATGATCTAGGAGTCTCTATACATTTATGTACGTATTGCTTATTTTAAATTTCACTGTAAAAAGTTATATGACAAAAAAGTATACCCAAAATTTGTTAAAAAATAACATCATCCTTAACAAAAATAAAACTTAAAATACTTGCTAAATGCTGTCTCTAAGCACTGTTACTCACGTTCCTTTACCTCAACCAACTGTAGGTATGACGAGGGCCAAGGAAGGTCTGGAATTTGAAATTCCACGTCACACATGTCCGCTAACCGCTAACTTGTCCGCAACGCCGGTACAAAGGCTGTATCACTATCCATTACGTCCTACTAGCAATACAACCAGGGACATTGTTAGATACGCCGGGCTCATGCCGTTTACACATACATTAACTTGTTAACTTAGATATTTATCAACGTACGTGAAACAAAAACTTTAAAGTTTCAAATTGTTATATCCGTTCTAATTTCAAGCTTGATATTTCGAGTGCGCTACTCTAATTACTAAGGGAGTCCGTCGCTTTAAATTAGTTGGCAAAACTGTTAAAATAGCAGATCTCTGAAGCCATTAGTGCTTAAGCTTATAATGTAGGTATACCTAGAAGTTTTGCTAAATGTACCTGAATAGTTGTTATCTTATTAAAAGGAATAACAGAATATTTAGTATATATAAAATACCAAATATACAGATTAATATTAAATACAAACTAAATTCTATTTTATCTTTAACATTATCTAAAATCTTCATAATTTTCAACGTATATTTATTTACCTAAACAAGTTGAAAATATGGGACAGCCGACAATTAATTATTAGTTTTGGTAGAGGAAAAATACGCTTCGCTAGTTTTAAATTAGCTCCAGTCAAGTGATTTAATATTATAAACGGCCCAGGTGATGGAAGCACATTTTTAAATTTAATAAGATCAACCGCGGAAAATTAGTTCTTCTGAAGGATGGAACGACGAGTAACACTACATGCTTTCATGTCTTTTAACGGTACGTCGGAGACACTAAGTATAATAAGCTTAATTAAGCATAAAAATAATGACTTCGTAAGTCACTGGTTCAATTAAAAAAAGCAAACAGATGTTTAACTTAACTCTAATACACTTTTATTTATAAAAATTACTCTATACATAGATAATTTATTCTTTATTGACAGACGAAATTTTTTTAATTCATATTTCGCATAAAAATAGGCAATACTAACTTAGTGACAAGACATATAGTTCTATACTTTACTCCTGATGTGGGAAAATTGAATTTAGCGGCGGAATTTACCAAGACTGAGAAATAAAGATCGCCAGAGATTGAACATACAACCATCGAGTTGACAGTCAAACGCTGTACTACTATGCTCAGATAGCCTTACAAATTTAAGGTATTTAGTGTAGCTATATCAACTAGGTCGCCACTACTTGAGAAGATTGAGTGAATACCTATCAAATAACTAAAGGAGAATCCTTAATTACAAAGTTTGTAACATAATAGTCCATAAATATACTTCAGATTCAGATAATTACAAACTCATTAAAGTAGAAAATAGTCTAAGATTGCATTAAAAGAGCTTAATCTTTTCTTAGAATAATTTAAAACAGAACTTCATTTTATAATTAAGTGAAGTTCCTTTTAGTATTTCTATTTACACTTGTGGATATTAAAAGTTGCAAACATAAATATGATCCTACTGCAATAAACAAAATGTCTTATTAGCTTTTTTTAATTATTGAAGTCTTAATAATAATAAGGCTATGAACAGAATACGATTAAACGTCAATGTTAATACTAACATACTACATAACGTTGTTGTTTTAAGTAACAATTTATAAAAATCTGTGTAATGTAATGAATAGTGATAATTTTTTTTTTTTTTTTTTTAGCTTCACGCTTTATCCCGCACAAGGCAGGGTAGGCAGAGGGAACTGCAGGGACCGTGGGAACCTAGTGTTAAGACACTCCGTTACTTTGTCCCTGCTTTCTCCGTCCCCGCTTTCCGCCGTTTTCGAGGCATTGCGTGTTGAGTGGCGGAACTCAACGCCGCGCTTTGCCTAGTTTACCAGAGCGAAGAAAATGGAAATAGAAAAATCCATCTTCCCCGACTGGGGATCGAACCCAGAAACCGTCGCGTTACAGGCAGACGTTGCGCCTCTGCGCCTCGTTTAAATAGAGAAATAAAATTAGCGTAGCCAAATTTAAATAGAGAAATAAAATTAGCGTTTATGTTTCAATAATAACATAGTATCCAATACATATGTATATCGGATTTGTTTCATCAAAATGACAGATAATTTAACAAGCTATGAGTGTTTCTTATGAAAGCTTAAAAGTCACTATTATTAATTACGCAATAATGTCGAGATTCACTCATACAATACAAATGTTTCCCCGCTTTTTGCGACATAAAGTACTTATACTTAGTTACAGGTACAGTTATATCTGGCAACATTGAATATCATGCTGGTAATTCTTATTATACACGTTTTTTTTTTTCATTTTATTTAATTTATGAAAAATGATCTATGGGATATTTAAAGCTATTCTTCATAAAATTAACCATTTTTATTGTAATACAACGTTCGTGAGGCGTATTCTAGGCTATTATCAGTGAGCTATATCTGAATTTCAATCGTATACAGAACACGGTAGGCAGAGGGAAGCGCAGGAACTGCTGGAATATATTGTAAGAAACTCGTTTCCCCGCTTTCAGTCTTTTCTTTACCAGAGCTAGGAAAATGAAAAAGTCCAGCCTCTTTGCGTCGGAATCCCACCAATATATTGTCACGATAAGAGGCTAACGTTGCACATCTATATACGGTCACGACTGTATACGGTCCTCAATACAAAGATATGCTTTGTTTTAAATATATGCCTTACAAATATTTAGTACCAAAATTAGCTTTAATAGTTACGTTCTGATCAAGTTAAATAACGCTACACGACGCATTTTTAAGGGGCGAATAAAAAAACAGTATTCATAAATTTTAAGTAGAACTATGCATGCGTGCGCTGTAGGTACTACATTAAAAATTATGTTGTTCAGTAGGTTATATAAATAACGGCCTACCCTTAACGAATGTTACATGCAGCGTACACTATTTAACCTTTTTTAAGTGTCATTAAAATTAAACGGCATAAGTGAAAAATAAAATCGAGCATAATTTACGGGCATTACATTAAAAGCGTAATGGTATTAAATCGACAGAACGTGAAAACTGCAGCGCTGGGAGCGGCGTTTACAATTTTCCTGACGTTATATTTTTATGAATAGTAACTGTCTCATTAATGCAATTGTACATTTTGTTACCGGAATTTCACAAAACCACTGATTTTATGAAACATCAATTTAAATAAACGCTCAAAGTGTGCTGCGGTGAATGATGGAGTAGCGCATTACAAAGACATAATATATTTACAATTTACTTCTTTTGTTTGTGGTATTTTATAATAATTTCAGAAATTAAATAATTATTTTGCTATTTACTATTTAGCACACATATTCACGGTCATTCATAATTTTTAAAAAGCCAAAAGATAATATGCTAGTGATATTTAATGACATATGAACATAATTTTTATTGCTTTGTACTATACTATGTACTATTCCCATTTCTGCGAACCGTGCAGGCGCTCTTACCACTGAGCCATGCGTTCTACATCATTTCTATCCTCAGTGTTGATTAACACTTTAAAAATCATAAAAATATTTAATAAAAATAGTATACTATCACGCCAAACGATTGTTCTTTGTAATGGTCTTTGGGTAGCGGAAATTTGTAAAAATCTCCCTACGGAGATGCTAACAACGATATAAGTTGTATAAAAGCATATAAGAATTTCAACGCGGCGTGATGTAGAACGCATGGCTCAGTGGTGAGAGCGCCTGCACGGTTCGCAGGAGGGCTCGGGTTCGAGTCCCGCTGCGTTCAAATTTTTATATGTTTTCTTTAAGTATTTTTTCTATCCTCAGTGTGGATTAACACTTTAAAAATCATAAAAATAAATATAAATATTTTTGTAAAAATATGTTAACTAATAAATAATCAAATAATAATAATCAAATCAAAACTGTTATCGAGAGCTTAAAGAAATGGAAATAGATAATAACAAAGGCCTTAGCCAAAGATCAACCGCTCCATTTCTATTCCATAAGTACTGTCACAAGCGCTTCAACGATAAAAATCATAGATAACGCTAACTTGATAGCCAACAACATATATCAACTTTAGACTCTTGATCTACAGTGACAATAGAAGACATCGATGATATTGTTTGTGATTTGCGTTTTTTAAAGTGTCAAGTGAAGAACGTAACGACACATATTGTAATGTTGCAAGGTTAAACATTGTGTGTTTTCCATTCAACGTGACATTGGCGAAGTGGATTGTGCTCAACTGACACGCTCGAAACGCCATAAATTAAGAAAAAAAGAAGAAGTGTAAACATTTATAGTTTACTAATTTGATTATCACATATTAAAAGTATTCACTTAAATAAATAAATATTAATAAAAATAGAAAATGTGAATTTGAGTATATGTTAAAAAACGTAGACAAAAGTAAAATAAAATTATTAAAATTATTAATCGATATGTTCAAAACATTAATGTTGAAAATAATGCGTAACTAATAAAACTGCGTAATATAATCGTACAATTATTAAGTGATTATTATATAACAATCGTAATTTAGTTATTAACTTGCTAATTTACTTATAAATCAGTAATTTGAGGGTAAAAAAAAATAATTTTCATATTTTTTTGCCTTTTCTGCAGGGTTTTGTACTTCAATAGGTGAGCGTTGACTATTCTTCTTCTTCTCTTAATTTATGGCGCTTCGAGCATACCAGTTGAGCACAATTCACTTCGCCAATGTCACGTTGAAGGGAGAATGTGCGGTAAAAAAGAAAAAATATTACACAACAGAGGGATGCATATTTATAAGAGATCCAGTTTTAATCCTTCACAACAAATATTAATCTACGTGGGTGTTAGTTCATACCTTAATATTATTATACTTAACATATTTACATAAAAATTTACATAAAGGACTAAATACAAACATTAACAAACACTGAACATTGAGAGCACGAGGGACTTTGTTAGGAAGGACATCATACAAGGGACAGCGTTGACTATTAACACTGACAGTCGCATGCGATTGTCAAAATGAGCAACATGGCTGTAATTTAGCGATTGACACTGAAGAAACGTTCAGATTTCTTTTTCTACTCGGTCACTTCGTTGACATTTTGTTTTTGCCTACGATTTTTCTATTGGTTGGCTTAGATAACGTGACTTATTTTACTACGTTAACTTCGTACAACTTGTCAGCTTAAACGATTGTCAAGTTACGTTTTGGCTAAGGCTGCAGAACATAGAAATAGTCTTGTCGGAATTTGCATATTAAGTATGTATGTAAAAAAGCTAAAAATGTAGGACAAACATTTTAAAAACAAATAATGTAATAAAATTTCGTTTATAATAAAGTTCCTTGTTTTAAAACTTAATATACTATACTTTATATATAGCAATATAAAACAATTATCTCCATGAATTTAAATATTTTATATTATTTACATAACAAATTGGAGATGTGTGCATTTACGCTAAATTGTTATTACCCTAAAGTACATAGGGGTTGACGTGGCGAATTATTATATTGTAAACACGACGATCATGGGTTCAATTTTCACTCACAGGAAACAAATTTGTAACAATGTAAAATGGTAACAAGACGATGTGTGATGTGGAATTCCGCTACTCAGTACGTCACGGCTGGACAGACAGACAAAAAGAGAAGAGTAGGCTCACTGTGT
This sequence comes from Dione vanillae, assembly GCA_037178615.1. Classification (NCBI taxonomy): domain Eukaryota; kingdom Metazoa; phylum Arthropoda; class Insecta; order Lepidoptera; family Nymphalidae; genus Dione; species Dione vanillae. The sequence continues at coordinate 263,781 of JAZFAU010000052.1, read as the reverse complement.
GCCTTGCTATATGCGGCATACAGTGTGAAAATATAAAAAGGTTTATTATTAACGACTTGTAAGATATCATAAATTTGATAACCAAGAAAATAATAGTTAACAATTTCTTCTTGTCTGTTACTGGAACCATTAGGATGTATAACATCTTGATTTTATGTATATAAATTTAGCAGTATATGAGTGAATAATTTTATTCTTATGATATAGAAAACTATATTAGAAAAACCAAAAAAATAACTTTTCTGGTAACGTACTAAATGGACCTATAAAGCAATATTTATTAATTATCAAAACTTAAAAAACACTACAAGCAATAGTCTATTAAAATAAACGCATACACAAATGTTACAAAATTAACGTAACGTGCAAAAATTACTTGCAAAATTTGCTTTACGCATATAACTTCAAAGAATAAAAATGAATTATACCATTATATTTTCTATAACATCAAAAGGCGAAATCCTTACCGCACTTCAGAAGATGTTTACAGACCGATAAAGGGACGTTACCCAAAGCAAATAAGTCATATGTTTACCGACATTTTTTCACGAAATGTCTATCGTATTTTTATTTATCTTCTACCATCAATCACAGGCTTTTATTTTCTAAAATTAGCTTGTAAGTATTAATATTCATGTGTTACTTTTGAAGTTATAAATGTTTGCGTCCCACATGTTTCAATAAAGAAAAAAGTATGTAATATCGTGTCAGCCTAATTATTTAACATAAATGAACTTGTCAATAAAAAGTGCACGTCAATAAAAAATGGATCAAGTGCGAGTTGGGCAAATTTTACTTTCGATTCATTTTATATGAAATTAGTAAATGATTTCTATCTTTGTATGTTGGTGACAGGAAGTACCGTTTTCAATTACGCGATTTTCATACAAGTATTGGTAAAACGAAAAATTGAAACTCATATCTTTTGATTGATAGCAAAACGTTGCTATAGGGATTCCATTTTTTTGCTTTTTGAGGTACATACCTCTAATTTTACATCATTTTCTCACAAGCATGACAGATAGAGAAAGCCTTGAGACAAATAATCCTTTATTGTGCGTTCGTCAAACTTCATCAACATTTATAATCGTTTAATGTTAATCTCTAATAATATTTAAACTAAGTTTAAATAAAAAAATAGCAAACTATTGTTATTTTTATCCATTATAATCAGACAATAACTAAAATGTGCTGCTTTAAATACTGTAAATCGTACAAAATCTGTGTTAATATAATTGAATAGTGCGTTATCCAAGCGTGATATTATGCAATATATTTCAATAACCACTTAGCAATATTCATACAATATTATTTAGTATGAATTATTCAGTCATCATGCCTTTGTATAAAGGCAAACGCTCACAGATATACTGTGAAAGCTAAAGAACTATTATTTTAAATATTAAAGTGTATGCAAAAAATTTAGCGAGACAGATCCAATAAGCTGTTGTGGGTAAGGCTTTAAAAACACACCAAGTCCCAGCCAGACATTTTATTTTTCTATTTTTTCGATAGTATTTTTGCTGTCTAATGTTAGTATTATATTTTTTTATATTTAATTTAAATTAATATCTAGCTATTATAACAACAGTATACTATAATATTAATAAATTAATTACTGATAATACATTAAACTCAACATTTCGTGGCGCAGAGGCGTCTGCCTGTAAACGCGACGGTTTTAGGGTCCGATTCCGACTTGTGGAAGATGGATTTTTCTATTTCCATCTCCTTCACTCTGGAAACTAGGCAAAGCGCGGCGTTGAGTTCCGCCACTCAACACGCAATCCCTCATAAAAGGCGGAAAGTGGGGACGGAGAAAGCTGAAACTAAGCATCGGAGTGTCTTAACGCTAGGTTCATATAGTTCCTGCAGTTCCCTCTGCCTACCCTGCAATATGCGGGATAATAAAGCTTGAAGCTAAAAAAAATAGTGTCATTTTTATTTTTTCCAATGCTTTTCCTATTTGTTAATTTATACTTACAATGTAAAACACGCCCGTGTATATTAAAAGTCAATATATAAAAAAGTTTAACATATATGTACAAGCTTTCATCTATCACAATATTTATAGATATTCAGAACCTCTGATAGATATATTATGTACGTAAGTAACGAAGTGATAAGACAAACATTTTCTAATCCAATTAGATAGAATTCATTATCTACCCGAACGTGTTTCTCGGGCAATAGTGATCTGTCGAAAGAACCCTTGGTGCCCTAAAGGGGCTCTTGTAGGCGATTAGCGTTGAAGAGCGCTTCACCCCCTTCACCGTCGGTTAGGTCGGTACGTGCGTAGCCCTTCACAGTACCTATTATTGGTTAATAGCATGAATTATTGCATTGCAATGTAAAAGCAATGGGTTTAATTTGTTTTGTTATTATAAATTTTGTTTTATGTTCTCTATTTCCGTTTTATATTGTGAAATAAATGACATTTTGTATGCTGACTATAAAAAGGCAATTGTTTACATTATTTTAATGGATTTATAAAAATATATTATAGTTTTTTTTAAATACAAAAAATATTTTGAACTAAAACTTTCTTAGGTTTAAGCATAGTGCATATTTGTAATCTAATATGCTTAGACCTGTATCTATGAGTTAAGAGACATATTTCTTAAGAGTCTCACAAACGGCTGTTTGCGACAGGTTTAATTAAGATCCAATTTAGTATCAAGTACCTTTAGTGTTAATCTAAATGTCCTCAACCGGCCTAGCGCCTTATCAATTACCCTAATACTGTATTTGACTAAGTATAGTTATGTATATCGTTTTATTAAAAAGCTAACTTATAATTTTGATGACCTTATATATTATATATGTACATAATATGTATAGATGTATATATATATATATATATATATATATATATATATATATATATATATATATATATATATATATATATATATATATATATATATATATATATATATATATATATATATATATATATATATATATATATATATATATATATATATATATATATATATATATATATATATATATATATATATATATATATATATATATATATATATATCTGGGGTTTTAGTGAAAATCATTTTTAAATCCGTTGCGTAATTTACAACATATAATATGTGCATTGGTTGAAGGTGATAAGACTAAATAATAAAATCTTATAGTTATGATGTTGTCATGTAACATGTTATTTTAAATAATGATGGTGATATAAAAGCAGAGACAGTCAGACAAAGACTCATCAATATAATATGTAAATGTGTTTTCTGTTTAACGCCTATATTTAGTCTTTAAAAAACAAATTATTAGGATAGTACTAACAGATTTTTATAGCATAAATTTAACCATAAATCAGTTCCGTTAACTATCCAGTAACACAATTAATGGGTCTTTTTTACCAGACAAATTTTTAAAACGAGACTTTGTCCGCTTTGTGCACTACAATTAATATTATATACATATAAACGCACATATAAACGTTATATCTATTTGTAAAATCTTTTTTACTATAACGAATATATCTAATTCACACATTTAAGGATGTCAAATATTTTTGCACGCAGCCCAAGGGTTCTGCATCATTGATGCGTAATCTGAACCTTTGTAAATTTAACCAGCTATTTGCGAACCTTTTCTGGTCGTATTTATAGCATTTGCTATCAATGTTGGAAGATGACCGACTCTGCTAACACCGACTGTAAAAAGGTTTTAAAATTTGTTTAATTCTAAATGAATAATTAATTACATAAAAAATATTTAGGTATGTATTTATATGGAAAGAGAGGTAAAGGGAGACTTCAATTGACCTTCGAGAACACATTGTCGAAGATACCAGAGGATGGTCACGTAGAAAGCACAATTACCGGGAAGATATTTAGATGAGAGGTTAGTGTCAGTAATTATAAGATTATTAATTCAAATTCAAATAATTTTATTCAAAATGAGAATACATGATTCATTTTTTGACTGTCAACAACTCTACCACCGGTTCGCTAAAGTTAATGCCTCAAACATGATTAGAACCGTCAATAATTTTACATTGATTCATTTTGATAATGACACATAAGAGTTTGTAAAATTGGAACATTGTTCTGGAAATAAAGCGATTTATTATTATTATTATTATTTATTTGAAACAGACTGGAGCGAGCATCTCATGCCCAAGATGTGTTGTCATTTAAAAAATCATTAATCAAGTAGTAATTTTTAACACACAAACGTCTTTTCACAATTCTTTTAAATTGTGATATAGAGCATTGTTGGACGTTTTCTGGGATCCTAAGAGTACATACTGCCCCATGATAGAATTGCGGACTCGTTGCAATCTAGTTATAGGCGCTGTAAGTTTAAGCCTATTTCTAATATACATATTATGTGAATCACCGATTTTCTCAAAATCATTAATATTCTTTTTAACGTATATGACATATACAAAGATATATTGAGATACAACGGTCAATATATTTATTTCTGTCAATTTTTGCCTTAAAGAATCTTTAAGTCCTAGATTATATATTGCACGAATAGCTCGTTTCAGCAAAACGAAAATTGATATAACACCAGCTGTAATACTCCATAGTATGATGCCGTAAGACATAATACTATGAAAGTAGCTAAAGTAAACAATACGAGCCCTTTCCACGTCAGTTAAGGATCTAATTTTTTTAACTGCAAAAACTGCTGAGCTAAGTCTATTCGCCAATCCATCAATATGAGCTCCCCACTGTTGTTTAGAGTTAATGGTGATACTGAGAAAAACCGTAGAATCAACAGGATCAACGGCTTCACCATTTAAGAGTACATTGGTTTTCACAATTTTCGTGCAAGGTGTTCTAAAAATAACACATTTAGTTTTCTTACTGTTGAATACTATATTATTATAGCACTAAACTAGTGTACTACTTTTGAGGGGGCATTGTTTACATCGTCAAATACATTTTGTTGTCTTTTCATTTTAAAAATTAATGAAATATCATCAGCAAACAATACTATTTCGTGGCTCCTTTTGACTAAATATGGTAAGTCATTTATCAATATTAAAAACAGGAAAGGACCAAGAACAGACCTTTGTGGTACTCCCATAATGATTGATAACCCAGGGGATCTCTTGCCATTAACATCCCTTCCTTCTGAAACCTGTTAGACAAATAAGACTTCAGAAGATCGAGAGCACGTCCTCTTGTGTCGTAATGATGTAGCTTTATGACCAACGTAGAGTGCTGAACGCAATCAAAGGCCTAGGACAGGTCACAGAACATACCAAGAGCATTCTGCGACTCCTCCCAGGCCTCATAGATATTCTTTAGGAGAGCTATTCTAAAATCTGCAGTAGAGCGACTCTTAGTAAAACCATACTGTTAATCGTGCAAAAGATTACATACACGAAAATGCTGTGATATTTAATTTAAAATATTTTTTTCAAAAATTTTACTAAATAAGGATAGAGTAGTACAGCAACCGGTCGAAAGTTGTTGGGATTGTCTGTACTACCTGATTTAAAAATGACTCAACAATTTCTTTCCAATTGGCTATTTTAAATTTGAAATTTACATTGCATTCCTCTATGTTCCCTCTAAGCAATGATTCGGCGACGGTTGTGGAAAATATAAGAGCCTTGGTTGTAGAGAAATGAAAAGAAATATCAATGATGTAGATATCTGAAATACCATATTAAATTAATTTCAGTAATTCTAACTTTCTAATAATTTGTTGGTGGATATTAACAGTAATGAACTACATACAGTAGACAGTACAACGTAAATAAAAATTAATCTGGAACTGGAAATAAATTATATTATTATAATCTTTATTTAAAATTCTATTTATAAAAGACATTTAGTGTAGATAAATACAGTAATAAAAATTTCAGGAATTTTATAAATACATTTAAAAACACATTTTACTTTTACAAATGCAAGAACATATTATAACTTTGAATTATTATTTATTATTAAAAGAATGGCGCTCGTTGCATTTTTGATGATCCCATATTTATATTTCCAACTGTGGTATCGCAGCTCGAGGCAACAAGCTCAGATAACGCTGCTGCTTTTGTGTACTTTGGCGGCTATTTACAATACCTTTTCTGAACCTGAAATTTTTACCTAAATAATGAAATATTTTTTGGCAATAAAGAAAACTTAAATATATTTTTACTTGTAGATTTTATTTAAAAGTGATACATATACATATAAGTCAACAAAAGAAATAATGTTAATAAGCACTAGTGGGTTACCCTCGCACATGAGCTTTGTTTTATAGCTAGATGTTAAAGTCAGAAATCGTTTTTTGTTCAAAGACAATCTTTGAGACTGAAAAAAGCTCGCGCAAATGTTTTTCAAACAAATTCAGTTGGCTAACGTGTAGAATTTGTATAATTAATTGTCAATTGAACTGTTCACATCGACTATATTTTTCACCAATCTATCTTTTCGAGATTTTTATAATAGTAAACTTCTAGGACAAAAACTCCTTTCTATACGTGTGCGCAATTCAAACGCATTTTAAAATAATGTATAATGATAAATATATACATATATATATATAAAGAAAAAATATTATTCATTATGTAGTACTTCAACCGTGCAAAGACTTCATATATTATGTTATTGGTGCCAATATAAATATTGTATTTGTATATTTTATATGTTATTCATAAGTTAAAAAAAAAACTATATTAAATTTTAAAATATAACGTACCAGGACTCTAATCTTTTCAGATGTAAAATATTATACATTTTAAATAAATTGCTAATGGACTTACTTATCTATATAAACTACAGAAATAATAATAATATTATAAAAACTATTCCTACGACATAAACCAATATTAGTGGAGAGAACGAATATTACGTTGTATCTACAGTTAACAGAAGATAAAAGTATTACACTTATAGTATTTCTTGTTCTATATGAGCTGACTTTCCCATTCAAGTGTCCACAGCGGTTGAAGTATTTGCTTATAAGTTTATCTGTCAAAGATATATACTTGTATTTGGTAATATTTACGTTTACAAATTGTTTAGGTGTATTTCAGCGCTGGGGCAGAACTTTGACATTTAGAGTCCATTTTTCACACTAAATTAACAGATATCAATCGGTTTATTTTCCTTAAACGATTAGTCTAATAAAAACCTCTCAATAAAAAACTCAATAAAAAGATCTGTTGATATTTTTTTGATATAGTAGAAGCAGTAAAAATTCTTTAAGCAAACATTAATAGACGGAGATTTTATTTTAAAAATTCTGTTATCACTTCAAACTTGAAGAGTATTGAAGAAGATCAAGTCGCTATATTAAAATGATTTGGCTAAATTACGATAGTACAGTATTATATGTGAATTATCCTTAACTATTCAAAACACAAATACCGCATGGTTTATAGTAAATTTGATTCTTGCACTTAAAGCCTTATCAATAGTCAAGTAGCTAGCTGTAATCAAATGATATATGCAAATGATCTGAATATATACTCTTAGTAGAATCGGAAGTGTTATAGCAATTGCGTGTTGCTGGCTCATTTGCATTGAAATTTAATTAAGAGGAAATTAACTTAGTTCCTGCTCATAACACTATTTCCGGTGTATATTCAAAGCTTCAAGCTTCTTCATAAAACTTATTATAAAGTTTTTATTCTTGGACGTATCATTATTCTTATACAACAGCCCTTTTTTATTCACCTTGTGGTTTTGATCGGGAAATGAAATGGTAGATATATATTATATCGTATTGAAATATACTTGTATTCCAATATCACAAACGGCTTTATTATTTCAATCTTGAAAATTCCTTAGGAATAACTTATTGCTAACATTATAGAAACTTAATTTCTAATATATTAGTTAAATAAGTTAAATTTTTGCACTACTTAATTTAACAAGTAATTCTACAAATATTAACATGCAAATGGTATGATATTACTTCAGAAAATGAATTTTCTCAGAACATTGCCACACTCCCTAATGTATATTCGTGTAGCAGAGAGTGTCTCAATGTAGAACAGACATGATTCTGATCCACTAGCTTTCAAGGCAACTGCGCTTTTGACAGCGTGCGAAATTACAAGCAAAGAGGCGAAGAAGTGATACGAATGCGGCTCACGATTTGCAAGCATAATGGGGCAATTTCCTAGTCATTTCCTGCTGAAACAAGTATTCGACATTCTGTGGTGTATAGCTTTACCACTTTTCACCGACTAAGATGTATAGTGCTGTTTCGTTTTGCAACATCGTCACGCATTTACGTTATAGAATTTATACGTACATACTATAAATTAGAGGAATTATATTTTTAACTAATATACTAATACACGTACTATTTAACTTCAGTAAAACAGCCACCGTGGTTGCGTTAGGTTTAACATAGCGAGGCGAATTGATGAATTCCGCCTCTCTATGTCAAATGTCTGAATTTTTACTGATCGCAAAAAAATGTAAGTAAATACACTGCATGCCTTACGATGTCCAAGAGAGAAACTTATGTAAATACACAAGTTTCTCTCTTGGACATCGTAAGGTTGAAATACGTAGAGGCTAATAATTTTACTAACTAAGCACTAAGTAAAGTTCACGCTAGAACTAATTGCTATTTTACGTAATTGCACATACATTAATCGCCTATATTATATCAAATATACGCGTCACTCATTAATAGACAAAAAATGCATTGTATTACAACACGATACAATACGATATACGATTTGTAGACGAGCTTTATAGTAATACTTGTAAATTATCGTATTGAAAAATACATAAAAGCAGATAAACGAATAAGAATTAATTATTTTCTTTTAGCTTCACGCTTTATCCCGCATATTGCAGGGTAGGCAGAGGGAACTGCAGGAACCTAGTGTTAAGACACTCCGTTGCTTAGTCCCTGCTTTCCCTGTCCCCGCTTTTCGCCTTTTTCGAGGCATTGCATGTTGAGTGGCGGAACTCAACGCCGCGCTTTGCCTAGTTTCCAGAGCGAAAAAAATAAAAATAGAATAATCCATCCTCCCCGTGTGGGAATCGAACCCTCAATCCAACGCGTTTACAGGCAGATGCTTACGCTTCTACGCCACGACGGTCTTTTATGAACGATATTTTTTAATATAAATATTATACTATACATACAGAACACAGACAAACACACACTTTATGTATTAAGTAATATTATCGTTATAAAATATGGTTAGATAGGATTTAACAAATAAATTAAGGTTAACGATCAAGTAAATTAACAACTATCTATTATGAGTTGAGATTGTGTCTGAGAAGATTTTAATTACTTCTAAGCGTTCTTGAGAGTCATCGGTAAATTTAATAAAACATAACCAACGTAGAAGTTATGATTCTCAGCGGCAAATCGATTGTAGGGGAAGGTTGAAATTAATCACTAGTATCTACAATAGCTTTACAAGCGTTGTACGCGAAGAGTACAGAAAAGTTTTCTTGTTAAAAGTTCTATATTGCTAAGTGTGGATAATATTTCTTGAATTCAGTTTTTTAATATTGAAATTGTAAGTCTTTTAGTAAGTAAATTTAATTTATTCAGATTCGCAATATCAAATATTACACAATCATTGTTTAGCTATTCTTATATTTATAGATATTGATATTTATCACAATATGACCAATTGTGATTTCTGTTTCAGTGTTTTATTTAAATAAGTACTTGCTCCTGGATTTTTTCTTGTCCATTTTACTTGATTGTTTGGCTATCGAAGTTGACAGAGGTAATTTAGAGAACATTCCTGTCTTTCCTTCTTCCTTGGTTATGTTTTCTTGGTTATAACATAAATAAACAACAACATAATAACAGAGCTCAACGCAATTTATACTAATTAATTCCTCAAAGCTAGAATTGAATCCATAACTATCTTATACAATAATACGTCGTATCACTACTTCACTACAGCCCAAACGATTATTTAATCATATACATTACACAAACATTTTAATAAAGTAATTTTGACTACGCCAATCATAGGTTATCATAGCTATAAATATTTAAAAACGATTTGTTGTTCACGTCATGAATTAATTAAACAAAAAGTGTCACAATGTAAAATCATTATATGGATACTATAAATATCAAGTGAATTTTATAATACTCCAGTCACATTTGCCACGCCAGACAACCCTGTAGCGCAGACCTCGTGAAGACAGCCGGAAAATTAGAAAATAAACACTGACTTCCAACACTTTATTTTTTCACACGCACGAACTCAAACATGTTCGAGACAAATACGCAGTCATTTATACAAAGGCAATTACATGAAGAAGGTTACAAATGAACTTAATTCAATTAAACGTGAGGAATTACCGCAGGCGCTTCCAGTACATACCCGTGGGGCTTAGGAGACAAATTTCTCTGGAAATAAATGCGATTCAAATTCAGACAAATAGTCCCAGCGCGGAAGGAGCAGTTTACCAGGAAATTCGCCCATCACTCCCGAGGTCGGTGTTTGAAATCCGTAGAAAAATGTATACTAATTATTTTAATTCAATTTGTTTACATAATCCCTTATTCATTTATTTGATGAACAGGTCTGGATTTGTTTCTTCCAAAGTATTTATTTAAACATATAATATATCTAGTGGACAGCTAAATAAGATATAAAAATAATTGTCAAAAAACTTATAATAAAAGTGTTTTGGAAAATTAAGAATCGAAGGTTACACACGATCATCAGAAAACCGAAATCCTAACTGTAATAGAATTCTTTTGCAACTCCAGTTTGTAACTAACTGCTGGAAATTGCTTAAACGCTTTAGTCTTCCAGAACTAGAAAATTGTGACTGTGGCACGTGATCACGTTGAGGTTAACCGTTTATTGAATAACCGGCACTTCCTTTGACTCGACACACTAGTTTGATGAAGTTGGTCACATACGCTAAATATATGAACTAAAACGTTATCTTACTAAATTATTTAATCTTAATTTGTTTATTTATAACGATTGATTACAATATTATGTTTGATAATACTTGGAAATTTTAGTACACCATGACTTATCGCTTACTTTGCCATTACATTTTTTTAAACATGGAGCACGGAAGTGTTTAATCTTGTTTTATCTATTTTTAAAATATTTTTTAGCTTCACGCTTTATTCTACTTATGGAAAAGTAGGTAGAGGGAACCGCTTGAACCTTGGGAAACTAATGAGACATCCGTTTTCTGCTGTCCACCGTAAAATATTTTTTAAATAATTTATTTTGCTAATTCTGGACAAGCAAAATAGTAAAAATAATTGAATGTGTGTGTGTAGAACCAGATTAATATAAATCAGTGAAAAGAAATTACGTGGAAGGTTTTTCTTTACCGAAGTTACTAGTCGGAACAATATATGCTACCATTTTTTTCTATATTAAACAATTACATACGAACTTATTACTCCTTAATATGCTTAATTTGTCATTAAGTGGCGAACCCGTAAAAACTTATCGTAAAATCATGAGGACAATGTTAACATAAAGTTTTCTCTTAATATCTTATAATACGTTTTGGTAATAAATACTATTTTAGGAAGAGATAGTATGTTTTTTAATTTTTTTATATAAATATTTTTTAATTATTATAAATTTAATTTAACTGTCAATTTACATATATTTTATTTATTTTGTATTCTGTCAGCTATAATAACTAGAGTAATACTAGCACTGAGAAAATCCCCGCTGGCTAGAAGCTGCAAGTGTTCGTTACAAGAACCCTTTGACTATATTATTATTAATATTTTACAATATATTTCTAGATAGTTATAAAATGTCTGCTTCATTATAATTAATATTTATTACTTTCTTGCTTTTTATTATTGCATAGAATACAAATTGGTCATTTTTTGCTTAGACTGCTGTACGCTATATTGAAACTCCCTATCGAAATTTACCTTAGATTAGGAATCTCCAAATATTAATCGTTATTATTAAGATCCTAAAAAAAATTAGACCTTCCGAAGGTTCTGAAAAAAAATTAAATAAGTCTTCAATCTTACACAATCACAGCATCAGTCGTAAGGTTTTTATAATATTGATAAAATTGAAAATATACGCACATATATATATATCAGTCAGTCAGGTAAGATTATATGGTAGGTTCTTAACTAGGTTCATATGGTTCCTAAAGTTCCCTCTTCCTACCCTGCCATGTGTGGGATAAAGCGTGAAACTAAAAAAAAAACAGTGTATAAAAATATATAAATATAATATATGTATAAGTGATATTTAATGTGGCTCAAAAACTATTGAACTGATCCTTGATGGTAATGCTCACAGTTACATGGTTGATATAAAATCAACATAAGCTGTATTTTTTATATTAGAATTAATTAACATATATCATATTAGAAGTAATTAGCATTATTATTTGACATTATTTTAAGAACCAATAAAAATAAATTTTAAACAAACAAGTTGTACATATGTCAAAAGTACATCATCGTTTTATTTTGATATTTATGATTTTTGTTTACTGAACACAGGTAAGTATTGACCTCGATATGCAAACAATCAAAGTTTCCATCGTTGAAACGCCGAATCGTCGTGACTACACAACATGATACCTGGCAAGCAAATACATCACCGTCCCACATATCTGAGTACGGCAAATATTTAACAATTTTTTGGGGCACACGTTTTTCATCTAAATTACAATGCCTAAGGTAAAAATTAGGTCTTTCTCGTATTTATGTTATTTTTGTTGTTGCGTATAATATTTCTCAGTTGTTAGACTAAGCCCTAACGTTTGCACAAATGCTGTAGATAATTGAAGGTACTGTGTTAATGTAAGTATATTTTCATTTATATCAGTTCCACATTTATTAATAAATATAAATGTAAATAAATATAAATAAAAATATAAATAAATAAATAAAATATTTTAAAATAATTGTTTTATTTGTTGAGATAGGTAGTGCTTAAGATTTGGCAATAATATTTGCCAAATGGGGTCATCTCGACTCTTAATAAAAAATAATATTTACTAGAAAAAAAATTTATACAAAAAAAAATAATATTTGTAAGTTTTCTTATTTGTATAATGGAAATATGCTTATATGTTTGTTTCTGTTTACTTTAATAAGATCATAAAATATTGAACAAGAAGTGAAATATAAGAAGTCGTAAACAACATTCACAACTTAAATTCATCTTATGTTTGATCTTTGATACGACTTAGTTGAAGAGATTCTAAGAATTTACAACATTTTGTAAACAATCCATTTTACAAGGATCTTCAAACCGCTAAACAATGGCGGCGGGCGGTATTGTAAGTTTGGAAACTTTGCATTTGTCTTTCATATCTTTATCGCAATACAATGATAATTTGACATAAAAACTTTATGAAAAGGCACTTATTTTCGTAGTTTTAATTGTATTTTCAGTTCGGTTCAAGGGCTTTTGTTATAATACTGAAATATATTTTTTCTTTTGTATAATATATACAATTTATACAAAAATTCATACAGACTTGTATATTGACGATTTTTTAATTACATTATTCATAATATTAAATAACAATAACAAGAAATATTTTAGTCTAATTAATCATTTACTTTAATTCAAACAGCTACAAAGTAGATTTACGCAAATACTTTTAAATGGATTATTAGTGCGCACCAAAAGTTTTTTAATCTCAAATAAGTAAAACAGTCCGGGATAAAATTGCAAAACGCTTTGAGCTGTTTACAAAGTTAAGTTTTACTACGGTAAATATTACGAAAGCAATATCATTTTAAACTAAGGCTACAATGCAAGACTGTAAGGGCAAAGTCAAGAAACAACTTGCTTTTCAAAACTAACATCTGACTGTAAATTGACAATTAATTTAAATAAACTTGGTAGTGATAAGTATGGTGACTTTTAAAATTAGCAAATATCGTTTTAAATGTTTATATTACAATGGAAGAATATTATATGCATATATATAATAAGTTTTAAAGAATTACCTGACGTAGTGCGTACATTCTTTAATCAATTACAATCATACGAAAACTCTGAGCGCGGTGGGATTAGGAAGTGCGTAGGAACTATAATTCTATATCCTACATATATCTAGATCCTGCTATAATTTCCTTCCTTTTCACATTTATTACTAAAAAATAAATTTTAAAACATAACATGTTGTTGAGCCATCAAAATTGATACTTATGATTATGATGATATAACATATGTTTCTGCTTACTCTCAATTCAATTTTGCCCATTTTGTTATACATTTTCATCTTCTGTTTCTGTTCATCTTATCATCCTATTATCAAAACTGTTCATTATCTGTTATCTCTTTTTTAAATGGTCGACCAACTTCTATTTTTCCTAACTGTTTCGAAACATCTTAATCTCCATTTAAATTATGCCCTCATCGCAATAATAATAGGTGACATGACTGACGGACTGGCGGTTTTATGTGAGCATTTTTGATAATCCGAGGACCGTCGTAGCGCAGAGGCATAGCGTATGCCTGTAAACACGACGGCTTAAGGGTTCGATTACCACTCGGGGAAGATGGATTTTTATATTTCCATTTTCTTCGTTCTGGAAACTAGGCTAAGCGCGACGTTGAGTTCCGCCACTCAACATGCAATGCCTCGCAATAGGCGGAAAGTGGTGACAGAGAAAGTGATCGAGCGAATCCGAAGGTTGTGGGTATGGTTCCTGCAGTTACCTCTCCTTTTCCTTTCTTGCAATATGCGGAATGAAAAAAGCTAAAAACAAAAAAAGAAACAAAGCAAAAAAAATGAATATTGCGTCCCTTACACGTGAATATTGTTTGCTCTCAACCTGCTAGAGTTACTATTTATTTAGTTAGTTATAAAATCAATTTCGTCCGTTTATTTGTAGGACACTTCTAATGATTTTAAAATTTTAATACCGTAATATAAACTACGGTAATTTTCATGAAGATTTTGATTGTTCTTAATTTTATAATATGACCTATGTGACAACATAGATATTGATTTAGAAATTCTACCTAAAGATTTCTTACTTAAGCTTGTGTTTTAGCGAGTGCATGTGTAACTACAGTTTTTTTTTAATTTTATTCCCTTATAAAAATATGCCACTTTTAGACGCTTAATATTGCCAATATTTTGTAATAAAACAAAATACATTAAATTGATATACCATTATTAACGAATCGCTTTAAGAAAAAACATCAAATTTAAGTGAGGCACCTCGTTATATAATATTAAAAGTTTAATTAAAATTATTTCAGTCATTTCTGTAGTTAGTTAAATTGTTACTAACCAACAGACAATAATTTTTGAAAAATATTATTTTTAATTCTATTACGTTGACCAACATACCAAATACGAGGGTCAAACTGAAAGTTCTTAGAAAATCAAAAACTAAGCATTATAGCAAGTTATTAGTTTTATTATAACTTTTCAAAATAGCGTCCATTTACATCAATACATCGCTGCATTCGATGGAACCATTGAGAAAAGCACCTTGCCCACTCGGCCTTAACGGCGTTTTGAAACGCAGCCACTGCTTCTTCGGCGTCCATAAAATGTTTTCCTCGAAGTTTTTCTTTTATTTTCGGGAATAAATAAAAATCGCAGGGTGCGAGGTCGGGGATATACAGCGGGTGATCCAGTAATTCCACGTCTAAGGTCGACAAATAGTCGATCGTTTGCCTGGCGGTATGCGACGAGGCATTGTCGTGATGAAGGAGGATCCTGCTGCGAGGTCGTTTCTCTCGAACTTTTTCCAAGACAAGTGGCAAACAGTTGTTAGTGTACCACTCTGCATTAACCGTTTTCTGATCCTCTAAGACAACTGTCGCGTAATGACCTGTCTTTCCGAAGAACGAGGCCACCATCTTTTTTCCAACACTTCGACCTCTCTTCACTTTAGTTGGCAACTCTTCGGAAGGAAACACCCACTGAGCAGACTGTTTTTTGGTTTCCGGATCATAACAGTAAATCCAGCTTTCGTCACTGTTAGTATGTCGAACACAGCATTTGAGTCACCTCCGTTAAATTTTTGGATCATTTCTCGGCACCAATCAACACGGCGGAGTTTTTGAGCCTCGGTCAAATTATGCGGTATCCAGCTGGCACAAAGCTTCCTGACCGCTAAATGTTCATGGAGGATTTTGTGCACTTGACTCATACCTATGTCTAGACTTGTCCGAATCTGCTGATAGGTCACTCTTTTGTCAGTCTCTATCATACGCCGCACAACACTGATATTATCTTCAGTTGTCGCTGTAGAAGGCCGTTCCTCACGCAAATCATCGGTGAGATTAGTTCGACCACGTTTGAATTCATTAAACCAGTTATAACTGTGGCACGAGATGGGGCTTCATCGTGAAAAGCCAATCGAAGTCTATCATAACTTTCTTGTTGATTTATATGATATCGAAAGTCATAAAAAATCATTGCACGAAAATTTTCTCGGCTTAAATTCATTCTGACGTGCACAGACAATTTTCAATTTGCCGCCAAATGGTAAAACAAATGACAAATGAATGTAATGTATACTCAATATTATTGGTAAAGAATTCTATTTTCAAAATTTAAACTTATTTTTTTAATATAATGCTTTTAAGTTGCCAGTTCTAAAAACTTTCAGTTTCGCCCTCGTAATAATATTTTGAAAATATCTCCCATGTACACGTAATGATACATTTCACGTATCAGTTACATTTTATCATATTAGATTGATTTAATATTGTTTTAGACATAGATAAGTACTATCGTAAGGGTTCGATTACCACTCGGGGAAGATGGATTTTTATATTTCCATTTTCTTCGTTCTGGAAACTAGGCTAAGCGCGACGTTGAGTTCCGTCACTCAACATGCAATGCCTCGCAATAGGCGGAAAGTGGGGACAGAGAAAGCGGGGACTAAGCAACGGAGTGTCTTAACACTAGGTTGTGGGTATGGTTCCTGCAGTTACCTCTTCTTTTCCTTTCTTGCAATATGCGGAATGAAGCTAAAAACAAAAAAAAGAAGCAAAGCAAAAAAAATGAATATTGCATCCCTTACACGTGGATATTGTTTGCTCTCAACCTGCTAGAGTTACTATTTATTTAGTTAGTTATTCTTCTAATGATTTTAAAATTTTAATATTACGAAATTTTAATATTTTAATATTAGTTTATATTACGAAACTATGGTAATTTAAATGAACATGGTAGGTATCATGGTAGTTTAAATGAACTGACCGACGCAGTTAATGCATTAAATACAGATTTAGCTGGTATTGAAACATGGGCTAAATCATTCAGTCTACTAATTAACCCCCAAAAATCCAAAGCTATCATAATAGGCAGCAATAGACTGAGATATAAAATAAATTTGGATACAGTTCCTACACTAAAATACTCGGGAGTGACAATTCCCTATTTGGATAAAGTTAGGAATTTAGGGCTTATAATTGACAGTAACATGTCTTGGGCACCGCACATTAACGAAATTAGCAGGCGCATGCATTTCTCTTTTCATTCTCTTAAGCGACTCCAACACTTCCTCCCTCACCACATCAAAATTATGCTAGCGCAATGTCTTTTGCTTCCGATACTTGACTATGCCGATGTTTGCTTTCTAGATGTGACTGAGGAGCTGCTAAACAAGTTAGAGCGATTACAAAATCTAGCCATTCGTTTTATTTTTGGTCTACGTAAGTATGACCATGTTTCTGAATTTCGTGCTCAACTTAATTGGCTCCCAATCCGTCTTCGCCGTGATATGCATATCCTAACGCTCCTATTTAAGATTCTCAATTTTCAGAACTTTCCTTCTTACCTACGTTCCCGCTTCACTGTCCTCCCTCCTCCCTCACGCTCTAGGCGGTCTTGTGTCATACCGACACTCGACGTACCGAGGAGCCACACCAAATTTCTGCAGAAATCTTTTTCTGTATATGCCGCATCCCTTTGGAACAAACTTCTCAATCACATCCAGATATGTCCTTCCCTAAAATCCTTTAAATCTCAACTGAAAAAGCATCTCCTTGCTATTGAAAATAGCTGACTTAGACGCAGTTCATAATTCATCTTTAGTTTCTATATTCATTATATATCTATCTTTATATTATAATTTTGTTTTTATTATAAATAAAAATGTTATGTATATATTTGTGACTGTATGTATGTGAGTATGTATATGTATGTGTATATATTTATATATGTGTATATATGTATGTCTGTATATTTAAGCATGTATTTATAAGTATAGTGATATGTATGTATATATTATTTTATGAATTTTCAAATATGTTTTGTTGCATTATAATCAATCCCGTTGTTTGGCACTTATTCACTTCCACTTTTGTTGGCTGGAAGAGATTTCTTTTAGAGATAAGCCCGCCGTTGTAGACATTCTTTTCATATGTTAAATTTCTTTTTTTATTACTTTTATGCAATAAAGAATATATATAATTTTCATGAACATTTGATTGTTCTGAATTTTAAAATATGACCTATGTGACAACATAGATATTGATTTAGAAATTCTACCTAAAGATTTCTTACTCAAGCTTGTGTTTTAGCGAGTACATGGGTGACTACAGTATTTTTTTGAATTTTATTCCCTTATAAAAATAATAGACCATTAATATTGCCAATGTTTTCTAATAAAACAAAATATATTAAATTGATATAGAATTATTAACGAATCGCTTTAAGAAAAAGCATCAAATTTAAGTGAGGCACCTCGTTATATAATATTAAAAGTTTAATTAAAATTATTTCAGTCATTTCTGAAGTTAGTGCAATTGTTACAAGCCAACAAATAATAATTTTTAAAAAATATTATTTTTAATTCTATTACATTGACCAACATACCATATAATAATATTTTTAAAATATCTTACACGTACTACACATAGTGATACATTTCACGTATCAGCATTTTATCATTAGATTGATTTAATATTGTTTTAGATATAGACAAGTACTATCGTAAGTCATAAGATGAATCTATATGATGACAGTCGAAGAATGGTCTCATATTCACAACCTCAACATAATTTATTATTTAAAAAAATATCTCTTCCAAATTACACAATTAGAGAAACGTTGCAAAGAAAAGGACATATTTATAGGAATGTAACTACATTATTACGTGATAGGTGAAAATAAAAAAGAAAACATACAAAATGGTCTACAGTTTATCTCATTCCATCACATTATTATTATTATACCGGTCCCTATAATTACACTTAATTCGACAATCAGTTCTTTTCATTGTGCCTTCCCTATTGTCACCCATTCACAATAAAGTGGTTCTACAATGGACAATATCATTAAGTTGAGGGTAATAGTCACTGTAATGTTCATATTTGTAGAAACATTCTCTGAATAGCGTTGCGTTGCGTACGGAATTATTCATGTCATTGTCTAATAACACAACTGTAATATTAGTTTTCACTATGGTTTCTATACTTTAAAATAATTAGAATTCAAAATGTATTTTCATATGGAGATTTATGTTGAAATAGATTAACATATATTATTAGTATTTTGTTGATATAATTTGTTAGGATAGTTTATTACAGTACTGTTATATATATACACGTTGCTTAGACGAAGTAGGTGCTTTATTGTTTACTTATTTTTTTAAGCTTCACGTTATATGTCACATAAACTAGGATAGGCAGAGTGAATCAAAACACTCTGCCCTTTACTTTCCACACAATTTTTGATATATTGTGGGCGGATATTTTTGATATAATGAAAATTAAAATCATTAGATATCCTGAGTAGTATCAAAACTAAAACGCATTAGCAGAGCCAGACGCTGCTTACGTGCTGCTACGCTACAACAACATGAATACTCAAGTGTAATTTTAACTAATACGTGCCACTTCTGAAATATGTTTAAAAAAAGATAAAAGATTTCACTCACTTACTAACTCACATTGGGTATGTGAGTTAGTGAGTGAGTGAATTCTTTAGTAACCTCCTTTGATCGAGGGAACTTGGAACAGTAATGGTTGTAAAATGTATAATTCATTTGTAATCAATTTGCCTAATGCGAAGAACAATCGAAGATCCCTAAACATTTTAGTGGGAAACATTTTGATAACCGCAACTATGTACTCCTTCTTACAAGGGTCTCTTTAGTTCGAACAATGACAACAGCATTCTAAGTTTCCAAACTGCGTATCAGTTTTACCTTTGTCAGCTTTTAAGACAACGCGATTGGAACTGAAAAATCGATTCGACTCGCTGGAAACCACTGGCGATGTGGACAGAATAACCGAAAACGTGGTGAAGACGGTGTGTAAACTGGGCCGTAGGCATTTTCCGTCTACGAGTACCAATAAGCAGTCCAAACTTTCTTCCGAAACCCTGGAACTGATGAGGCAGAGACGTGAAATGCCATCTGCTCAAGCAGCTTCGCCGAAACAACGGGACCTCTCTAAGCGGATACGGAAACTCACACACAGGGACCTCCGTTGCTCCAACACGAGGGCTATTACAACCCTCATTGAGCAAAATAGGGGGTCAAAAGTTTTCCAAAGACCGCTAGGAAGAAGCCACCTTGCAAAGCTTAAAACAGCGGATGGCACAATAGTCACGTCAAAACTCCAGATCCAGAATGAGGTTGAGAAGTTTTATGATCTGCTCTACTCATCACGCACACATAAGCCTATGGCTCAGGACGCTGAAGATCCGCGTGCACCACCGACGCACCACTACTCGGGAGATATCCCGGACGTTGACGTATGCGAGATTAGTGCAGCTCTTAAACAGCTCAGAAATGGGAAGGCCCCGGGTGATGACGGCATTACAACTGAGCTCCTAAAGGCTGGCGGACTACCGGTTCAAGAAGCCTTAGCGGAGCTCTTTAATGCCGTCATCCACCGAGGCTTAACGCCAGAAGCGTGGTCCAGGGGTGTGGTCGTCTTGTTCTTCAAGAAGGGTGACAAGACTCTCCTAAAATGTTAATGTTGTTTGCCATGTTTAAAAACTGTTCTCAAGGGTCGTTACGAACCGTCTAGCCATTAAACTCGACGAATACCAACCTCCGGAACAAGCCGAAAGGAATATTTCGAAAAGGCTATAGCACCATAGACCACATACATACTGTTCGGCAAATTATATAGAAGACCGAGGAGTATAATCAGCCGCTGTGTATGGCATTTGTGGACTATGAGAAAGCCTTCATCGAGATCTGGGCTGTTTTGGAGTCTCTGCAGAGATGTCAAATCGACTGGTGATATATCGAAGTGATGAGATGTCTCTACAACGCTGCGACGATGACCGTCCAAATCCAAGATCAGCGAACAAGACCTATTCGGCTCCATCGTGGAGTGAGACAGGGGGACGTGATATCCCCGAAACTGTTCACCAACGCGATGAAGGATGTTTTTAAAACCCTGGACTGGATTGAACGAGGCGTCAACGTCAATGGAGAGTATATCTCTCATCTTCGTTTTGCCGACGATATAGTCATCTTTGCAGAGACGCTGGATGAGCTGATCCGAATGCTGAACGACCTAAATGAGTCCTTCCGACGTGTGGGTCTTGGTATGAACTTAGACAAAACAAAAGTTATATTCAACAGAAATGTCATGCCGAGACCAGTACGGGTCGACGGCGTTCTTCTCGAAGTTGTACAGGACTACATTTACCTAGGCCACACAATACAACTTGGTCGACACAACTTTTAGAAGGAAGCGGATAGGAGGATTCAGTTGGGTTGGGCATCATTTGGCAAGCTCCGTCGAGTCCTTACGTCGACAACTCCGCAAAGCCTGAAGACCAAGGTCTTCGAGCAATGCGTCCTACCGGTGATGACATATGCTGACGAGACGTGGACACTGACAAAAGGGCTGGTCCACAGATTTAAAGTCGCTCAGCGTGCTATTGAGCGAGCTATGCTCGGGGTCTCTCTCAAGGATAAAATCGGAAATGAGGTTATCCGTGAGAGAACGAAAGTAACCGACATAGCTCGCAAAATTAGCAAGCTGAAGTGGCAATGGGCCGGCCACGTCTGCCGCAGAACCGATGGCCGCTGGAGCAGACGAGTCCTGGAGTGGAGACCGCGTCTTGGCAAACGTAGTGTATGACGCCCTCCAGCCCGCTGGACCGACGACATACGCAGGGTTGCCGGAGCAGGCTGGATGAGGGTTGCGGAGGACCGGGATGTTTGGCGCAAACTTGGGGAGGCCTATGTCCAGCAGTGGACAGCGATTGGCTGACGACGACGAAGTCATAAGATGAATCTATGTGATGACGGTCGAAGAATGGTCTCATATTCACAATCTCAACATGATTTATTTTTTAAATAATATCTCTTCCAAGTTATACAATTAGAGAAACGTTGCAAAGAAAAGGACATATTTATAGGAATGTAACTACATTATTACGTGATAGGTGAAAATAAAGAAGAAAACATACAAAATGGTCTACAGTTTATCTCATTCCATCACATTATTATTATTATACCGGTCCCTATAATTACACTTAATTCGACAATCAGTTCTTTTCATTGTGCCTTCCCTATTGTCACCCATTCACAATAAAATGGTTCTACAATGGACAATATCATTAAGTTGAGGGTAATAGTCACTGTAATGTTCATATTTGTAGAAACATTCTCTGAATAGCGTTGCGTTGCGTACGGAATTATTCATGTCATTGTCTAATATCACAACTGTAATATTAGTTTTCATTATGGTTCCTATACTTTAAAATAATTAGAATTCGAAACGTATTTTCATATGGAGATTTATGTTGAAATAGATTAACATATATTATTAATATTTTGTTGATATAATTTGTTAGGATAGTTTATTACAGTACTGTTATAGATATACACGTTGCTTAGACGAAGTAGATGCTTTATTGTTTACTTATTTTTTTAAGCTTCACGTTATATGCCACATAAACTAGGATAGGCAGAGTGAATCAAAACACTCTGTCCTTTACTTTTACCATACAATTTTTGATATATTGTGGGCGGATATTTTTGATATAATGAAAATTAAATTCATTAGATACCCTGAGTAGTATCAAAACTAAAACGCATTAGTAGAGTCAGACGCTGCTTACGTGCTGCTACGCTACAACAACATGGATACTCAAGTGTAATTTTAACTAATACGTGCCACTTCTGAAATATGTTTAAAAAAAGATAAAAGAATTCACTCACTCACTAACTCACATTGGGTATGTGAGTTAGTGAGTGAGTGAATTCTTTAGTAACCTCCCTTGGTCGAGGGAACTCGGAACAGTAATGGTTGTAAAATGTACAATTCATTTGTAATCAATTTGCCTAATGCGAAGAACAATCGAAGATCCCTAAACATTTCAGTGGGAAACATTTTGATAACCGCAACTATCTCCTTCTTACAAGGGTCTCTTTAGTTCGAACAATGACAACAGCATTCTAAGTTTCCAAACTGCGTATCAGTTTTACCTTTGTCAGCTTTTAAGACAACGCGGTTTAGGGTTGAAATTTAGTTAAATATGTTTATTGATCCACAGAAGTACAATTTTGTATTCATTTTACAACATTTTAAATTTTATATAAACAATGCCTATAATTTGAAAATATTAGAGGAAAGTCACCAAATATGGAATACCATTTTGTTTCTGGGATATATAAAAAAAACTTTACATAAATTTGGTTAGTTTAATGTTTTTACTGACCAGGCATACATTTGTGAGAAGTAATTAACAGTCTTTAATCAAATATATTAATTATCAAATTAAAATCTAACACAAAAAACAAAATCACAAATGAGTAACCAAATATGGAATAGGACCCCAAATATGGAATATAAGTGTAAATCAACATAACAATAACAAAATGGTCATTAATATCTAATATCTTGTGATAAATGAAAAACGTAATACAATTAGGTACTTGCAAAAGTTACAGATCCAAGTATCAAACTTTGGATCAGCACAATCATAATGTACCCAGAGCCTACACATCAAGCTTTTAATCCAGCTTTCTCCACTTTTATGGGAAAAAGTCTTGAACAGAAAATACATTCTGCATCAGAAGTCAGGAGTGGACATGTGGTCCATCAACTCATCATGTTCACTATCTTCATTAAACTGGATAGCGCCTAGTTCCTCAAAGTCTTGTTTTTCACTATCATCTATATTCTAGTTCGGAGCCCAAGATAGTTTTTCTTCCTAATATAGTAGCCGCTGCTACTTCTGGAGACTGTTGATCTTTTTGGCAGAGATGTAATAAAGTTCTCCTAGGCACTTGAAAATACTGTGCCGCTTTCAAATACCCCATTTTCATTTCCCGGATGAATTTTGTAGCTTGTGTCAATTTTTCTTCACTCCAGGTTTTTCGTTTGGTTGATTGTGAAGTGGACATTCTAAAAACAGTCATTCCATATATAGTATAAAGAAATAATATCAATTATCTATCATATAAAATATTAAAATCGAATTATGGACTATTCCATAATTAGACACCGACGACTGTCCATATTTGGATTTTTATATTATTTCAAACTCTTCTAAATATTTTGTCAAGTCATAAGATTTTAGTGACAAAAGATCACAACATGGTGAAATAAACCTTATATCGATACACTAAATATATTTTGACACTTATATATACAAACAATAGTTGGTAATACTTATTTATTACTTACTTTTAAAATTTATTGCACATAACAAATCAAAACACACTTACCATACGTGAAACATTCGCGCAACTGTTTCGATGGTGTGAATGCGATAGTCAGTAGACTAAATGGAAAAAATATATGGTCGAGCGTTGCGTTTCATACTTATAGTCTTAGAGAAATTAAAGAATTCCATATTAGGATACTATTCCATATTTGGTGACTTTCCTCTATACCAAAAATCTTATACGATTTCGTATTTAAGAGTAACTTGATTCTAAATTGAACTATAATTATGTATTTAAGGATAAATTTGAAAAGCTTTAATAATTAAATACAGCTTAACTCACGTTACATGCTATATAAATTACATCGCTAAAAGAAACACTGATAAAAGTAGTACGGAACGAGGCAATAAATATTCCTGGAACATAGCAGCACGTCAATAGCACTAACGAGTTTTCATATATTATGTAAAATTTGTAAAAAAAAAAACACTTCTCGTAGCGTTAAAATATGATCGTAAAATAAAATACGTTCATCGAGTTGTAGCCATCAATTTTGCACACTGCGGTCCCTAATAAATTAATCAGGGTATGCATTAAGGCGCGGGTGCTTTAAATTGCATAATAATTTTCGCACGAATTTTACGTTGAAACTTCATAATTCTCCCACTTAATAAAACCTAATTAACTTAGCATTCTACAAGTTGCAAGCTCAACTAAATTATTAAAAACGTCTTTCAGTTAATAATGTCGATTTAAAGAAGTATATTGTTTTACACTTTTTGTTTTATTCCTGTGTGAGGTCAGAATGTAGCATTGATAATTATTCGTATCCACCTAATGTGATCTCATACATCAACGACGGTCCCAATTTGTCCCCTTTCTTAGAAGCTGATCCCGCAATCGATTGTAGGGTCTGCCCGTATCTAGGGAGTAAATTGTGGTCGAAGCTATCGTGTGTATAACCTATCACGCAAAGATAGCGCAAATTATATAATTTTCTTGTTCAAAGGTATTCAATTTATTAATATGTCAATAAATTTACTAAATTGTTTATTTTTTTCTTGTATATCGTCAGGACTGGCAGAGGGAACCACAGTAAACATTTGCCACGTGCCTAATATTAATGTACTCTGTTTCTTTCCACCTTTAACGAAAATTGTATTTAAATCTTTTATAGATTTATCTCATTTCTTTAATTATTTTTGCTTATTTCCTTTTATATTATAAAGGCGATGGTTATTAGAAATATAGAGTTTAAAGTGAAGTTTAAATAAAAAAAATAAAAACATAGTATGGTAAAAGCAAAGCAAAAAAAAAAATTAAAACAGGTATCTAACATAAGATCCTGAATAATCTTATAATATGTACTCGTATGTGTTTATAAAATATATTTTTTCCTTTCTAAATATTTTAATCGGTATTGTAATTATGATACGAATGCTAATAATATATTAAATATATATACTAAGAAACACATTTCTATTGAAATAAATTTTATTTTAAATCTATAGTTATTACAAAAAGCTATAGTTATTACGAAGCCTCGTTTATCATTCGTATATATATTTAATATTTATAAAAATATCTAACTAAATAAAAAATATCAAATGTCATTTTTCAAGAAATAAAATGATGCCTTTCAATTAATATACTAGAAAGATATAATAATAAAACCTCATTGTAATTTATGAATTTGATCTGTTTTATTGAAATTTGATTCTATTATACCGTTCATAAATATGAACGATAATTGAATTATCTAAATAACATATTTGCGGAAATTGTTTTGTTATTAGTAGAGTAAAATGTAATATAAATTAGTTTTTCTAAATCCAATGTATATATATTTTAACTTCGATCCAACACTGCGGAGAGATGTCGAATCATTGTGCGTCTTCTCTCGAATATATCACAAGGAGTGTTCTAAGCAACTATTTGGGTTACTATCGACTGCAGATTTCCACCATCGCAATTTCCGCCACAATTTAAAATTCCACTTTCACCCGGGATGATTAGCCGAGTACCATTGTGCCCTTTAAAAGAAACCATGCAATAAATTACAAACTATTTCCTACCCAATATGACATATAGATGTACAAGAAGCGAGCACATATATTTTTAAAAGACCGGCGGTGTAATGAAAATTATAATTATTGTTAATTTCCATATTGCAGTATCGATATGTTAGTATGCAGCAACAAATAGTGACACATAGCTATAGACAGTGCTAGGACCCGTGGCCCTAGAATACGGTATGCCAAAACTCACCTTCAATGCTCAAGTTATGTCCAATCACGTATAATCTAATCAACAGTGTATTTTTTCTATTTTAATAACTTAAAAACATAATACAGTTACATACAGTTCAACCTTAGAAACTTAATATACAATCCATAAACCGATGCTAAGTCACAGTGCTGCTGTAGTAAGTCAATATAAATACTTACTAATACCATTAAATATAATAAATTAAATCTACATTTACTTTATTAAATCAATACTTAATCGAAGTTCGTACAAAGAAACTAAGAAAGCCAAATACATTGTGTGTGAACATGCAATATATTGTTGTTTGTTTTTGACTTCACTCTGTATCCTACATATTGTTATATGTGTCTTTACACTATTCTCTCTGCCTACCCAACAGGGAATAGTGTAAAGACTCTCTCATATTTACCGCTTTAAGCCGGTCTCTCATATTTACCGGAGCGCAACGCCACACTTCGTCTTTGTTGCCAAAGCGGAGAAAAAATGTACATGAAGAAAATCAAAATTACCACCGTAGTGTTTCCACCACGCTTTGTAGCCGCCGTAGGTAGCGCCGCAATATCCTCGTATTATTGCATAGTATTATATAATCATGTCGGCGTTGAGTTCCGCCACTCAACACGCAATGCCTCGGAAAAGGTGGAAAGCGGGGACGTAGAAAGCAAGGACTAAGCAACGGAGTGTCTTAACACTAGGTTCACACGGTTCCTGCAGTTTCCTCCGTTTACCCTGCAATATGCGGTATAAAGCGTGAAGCTAAAACAAACGTAGTTTTCCAATTTCCTTAGTATGGAGAACTCCATACAACGTTAGATATTAGGAGTGATCTTGCACTTGCATACAAAACGCCATAATTAAGGAAGTGACCGAATAAAATAGAATCAAAATTACAAACATTAAGACAGTGGCTTAGAAATAAAACAAATGTATTTTCTTTCTCGACCACATTTTCCAAATGTCACTGAATCGAATGCTACTCCCAATTACTGGATCGGCTTTAATTGCACTTCTGTTTTTGATAGCGTCGTTACTTTTAAATGCTATTTATTTTTTCCGTCTAAACAAATCTGTTCCTTTTTAAATTAAAACGTTATCCAATAAAAAAGGGGTAAAATGTTTCGAAATGTTTTGAGTTGATTTTAAATGCTACTATTAGTCAAATAATATGCCGCGTTGCAAGTTCTTAATAAATTTATCGAAATTGAAATTATAAATAAAATCCTTATAAACATCTAAATATTTAATACAGTTTAGGTTAGATATATAATATTTATTTAGTCCTTATGTAAATATCGAAGCGAGCATCTCGAGTAAATATTCACCAGTCGCCTAAAGCAGTGTCTCTGTGTACCGCCACTCGGTAATTTGAACTATGTGAACTATGCGAACGACTACTATAAGGCACGTGTCCATAGCATTGAATATTCATTAATTTACTAAGAATAGTTTTGATGACATTGAACTATAAGAGTTTTAAATAATTTACGCATCTAAAATTAATTATTGCAAAAACTATGTATATCTACCTACTCAACGTTTTTAAACGTTTTATTTTGATTTATATTTTATACCAAACACAGTGGAGAAAGAAGACAGTGGCTAGACATTAAATTCTCTTCTTTTATTATTTCGAGACAGAGAGTGAACGAAAGTAAACGTAAACTCAAAATTCCGTAATTTATTGTATAGTTGGAAAAATATACTTTGTAATTATATTTACTTATAATGCAATTTATTAAATAAATTTATTATATTATTTTGTTAATATTAATAAGAACATTGCATTTTTTTTGTTTGAAAACCAAATTTTCATGAATATGTCGTAGAAAGTAGTTAATAGATATGTAACAAATGCTGATCATAATTTTCACACTATCAGGGGTTTTTTTTTCGTAAAAGTACCTACTATTTAACGCAGTATCTTTAAACTTGAACATTTTGGCATCGGCGCAAGAACGTTGCTTGTTGATTTAAACAATAAAATGATTTCCACAGTTTCAAGTAACAAAATGGCAAATCGCCAACCTTTGACTGATTCTATGATAGAGATACAGCATTTTTGATAGAGAATTGTTATAATAGACATTATAAATGTTATTATTGTAAATTTGTTTACAATACCAACACCGTTGAAGCACGATGGTACAATGTCAAAGATTCGAAGTGTTTCAAGATGTACATATATTCATTTTCTTCATTTTAGTAACAAGGATAAAAGTAGAAAAGTAGGGAATGGAGTGTCTTGCCACTTAGGTTAACAATTCTGGTGCTAGTATATTTTTTATTTTACAATTATAAATCAATTCATTCACCAATTACTTAAATCTCTAAAAAAGTATTATTATTTTAAATTATAATATTATAATTCAAATGCGTACTCCTGTGCCGAGAGTTCTCTTTTGACATAGGTCTGGGAAAATAAAATTTGTAAAAAATACAAAACTAACATTGTGGTCGTATGCATTCAATGTGCTTAAAATTAACTTCAGGTATAAGTGTTCTGTGTATATATGTCGTATAATGTCGTATATAAAAGTATAAATAAAGTATATTTATACTTTTATATACGACATTTTCAAGTTGTGGATGAACGACGAATACACAAAGACGAAGCATAAACTATAAACCAGTAGATCGTGTTGGTTAAGAAGTTTTATTTTTCAATATTCAGTTTTAATTTCACCAACATGAATCTCCATCTGATATCTTCACACGATCACAACAAAAATTATTTTGTGAGACGGTCAGATGGTTTTATATTTTTAAGCCTGAAAATAATAAATATTGTGATGTGTTAATTTTTGAAAATACTTCGGTATTCTAAAAGTATAGGTAAAATTACAAAATGAATATAAGACGTTGCTATGTAACTGTTGCGAATGTAATTGCAATTTATTGTTATGACATTGATCAAAAGCCTCCTAGAAACAAAATAATGTATATTTTTTACTTAAAGTATATATTTAGAAAGTTATTAATTCGGATATGTGTTTGAAGAATATTTTTAAGCAAAAATATCAAAAGTAAATCAACCAATATTTAGCTATAGATTACCTCTTACTGAGAATATATAGCTGAGGATAAAAGCGTAAGAATGAGTGAGGAAAATAAACATGTTCTTAAAACATATATAAGCGGAAAATAAGCGAGTTGGCAAACAACCCGGTTCACTCTACACTGAGCCATTTATTAGCCGTCATAAATTGCTTTAGTGGGTTTACTCAGTTTCAATTAACGGACCGACTACTGAGGCGGCGCGGATGCGAGCGCTATTTCTTTGTAAATATCGATACCTTAGTATTTAATAACTTTATTGGAGTATAGAATGTAGTTAGTTTATCATAGTAATATTATTAGCGACTACTGAACTGATTAAGTAAATAAATAAAGAGAAGAAGATGAAGAAAACACTCTGATACTGACGTTCTGTCCAAACTTCGTGATTTTATACGTTTAGAGAATAAATTGAGCGCATTTTATATGCCAGGAAGGGGGTAATGAAAATAATTTATTATCCCAAGTTAAAAGTATAAATAACTGCATGAAATAATTATACTGTATGACTTGGTATAGTAGGTCTATAGAGTATTTCAAGAATACTAGTGGACTTGTTGACGCGTGGCATACGGGTTGCCATAGCAACTTGTACTTCACGTCATACAGAAGTATATATTGTCAGACATATGGCAATATATGTGTAATATTTTGTTGATTTAGTGTATTAGTATTACTATATAGTTAATAATGACTATATAGCAATATAGTCATTATTAATGAAAAATATTAGAATTCTATTCATAAACTATAAATGTAGCAAATTTTATACCCCTCTTTGCGCTCAAATTTCGCGAAAATGCGAAATAAAGAATAAAATCATCTATTACTTGTACCCCTATATGCCTTCCCTCTTACATGACGACAGCTACGTCAGAGACGTCAAAGCACAGTGTCGACAAATGATTGACAAACGATCGATTTTTTTTTCGTTCCATTAATATGGGATAGAAGGCTAGCACATTGTATATCTAATTTTTTCCATATATTCAACTTTATTATATTAAATCATATTGGTTAAAAAATTGAAGATTTATTAGGGAGTCATTAAAATGAAATCTACTTATAAGTATATTTCTAGCATAAAATCTATGTATAACATGTGAATAAGTGTACTTGTAATTTCGAAATCACTGTGTTGTTTCCAGAGTATCTAGTTATTTAAGCGTTAATTAAATACAAATAAATATTTTAAAGTTTATTTACCACAAGAACCGCGTCCATGAACATCGGTCATATAGGTGATGCAACGAACAGGTCGCCACTAAATAATATAATTAGGTTCAAATCAAAGTGTTTAACATAAACAAAAAAAATATTTATTTGTATTTAAGAACAAACAAG
This sequence comes from Dione vanillae, assembly GCA_037178615.1. Taxonomy (NCBI): domain Eukaryota; kingdom Metazoa; phylum Arthropoda; class Insecta; order Lepidoptera; family Nymphalidae; genus Dione; species Dione vanillae. The sequence goes on along the minus strand of JAZFAU010000052.1, from coordinate 232,587 downwards.
TTATAAAATTAAAAAAAGTAATATTCAATATATATATAACAAAAACTAATTAACGCAAAAGCTACAAATATTATTATATGTAGTAAATCACTGTAATCTCTAAATAACAAGCTAAGTAATATCCTACTTTACTTAAAGTTCACGAATAGCGCACATAGTCGAAATTTGTCACAAGATGTTGTACCGGCGGTCGCGCCACAGAGAGATATCGCTTCAGGCAACACTGTTTATTTGTTAACTCGAAATACTTAGAACTATGTTAATTAAAAATTTATAAATATTAATAAGAATTATGTAATGTATTAAATATTTGTAATTTTCTTCGATTAATAATCTTAAATAATTTTATCATTTATTTTTCATTTTTTGAGTTAATGTTAATTCCTAATCATTCTTTTTTCATCTAGTACAAAAAACCCCCTACACAATTATTAGTGGTGATGATGATGTTTTTTTTATATGAGAAGATTAAAAAGGCTGTTAGAGTTAAATCTATGATCGACATATCGTCATGAAAAATATATGCGACTGTCGTTAAAGGCAAGTAAAAGGTCACAAGAAACATCTTATTTTGTTTAAGAAATATCTTATTTTAACATAAAAAACAAAGTAAGAAAATCAGTATACTATTGTCAATATAATCGTTTTTCCGAGTCAAATTTATACATTCAAGTTCACACAGATATAAATGTTTATAGAAAGATTTTTTCTTTTAGTCCTATGCGACTTTCAAAAAGACTCGATTTATACAAGCGTGAAAGCGTAATTTACATTTTTATTTACAAGTACATATAAAAGGAGCAAACGTTAACTAGCACGTGTTTATGCTAGTTAAATGCAACGTGACTTGCATGAGATGTCGCACATATAACGACACTGAGAATAACAGATAAAAGTATGAAGCGAGCAATAAATATTTCTGCAGTAAAACAGCTCGTCAATAGTACGAAGAAGCTTTTTAATAAAAAATTAACACAACACTTCGTATGGCGTTAAAATACGATCGTACTATAAAATATATTCATCGAATTCGGACATCTATTAAATAATGAATGTAAACGAGATGTGGTATAATATTAAGGCATAAAAGTATAATACGAGCATATAAGAGGATATTTATTGACAATTCACATTGTTTCATACTGAATTAGTTTTTTTGATATAACGATATATTTCGTTTGATTTTAAATTTATATATTTATTTAGATGCACATATAAATAATAAACATAATTTTTACGTCCATAAGTTTAACACCCATCTTTACAGACATAATATCTCGTTAACAACTCTAATCATGGTAACGAATAATTATTTAATCGTAATATTGTACCATCTGACTACCAAACCCGGAAGGTAAAGAACATGGCGTCTTGACACTATTAAAAATATTTAAAAAGAGAAGGAAGTTATAAAAAATATTTTAAATATTGTAATTATTGACCAACCATTTAAATACTGTTCAATTTCCTAATAATTGCATTAAATATAGTATTTAAAATTTATTAAACAGCATAAAAAAATTATGTTGTAAAAAAACTAAAATTTAATTTACTTTCCTTTTAGAGACAGTGTGAAATAAGAGTCACACCACTGCGTTTCCGTATCTGAAATATTTAAACTCCAGTAAACACGAAACTTGTATGTAAATACGTCTAGCATACCAAATCTGAACACATATAAAAATATGTTAAGATTTACTTTTGAATAATAAATGTCGTAAGCGTGACTAAACTCGTTCTCATTGCAATTAGGACGCTTTGAATATATGCGGTGATTGTAAGTTCAAATTTTATGAAGTGTTTTGAAATCCCTAAGTGTAGTGTGTTGGATTCACACAGTGAGAATTCTGTACGAATGTTATGTTTTTATACACATACAGGAAAGTACAGCTATAGAATTTGTCAAACATAACTTTATGGGCATATGGGCATATTTTATATAAAATGAACTGAATGAATGATAGACATAAATTTGTTATGTATTCTTCTATGATAGATTCCTTTCCTTGTTTTACTACTTTATACCAACATTGACAGCAATAGTTCCACGAGAAGTATCCTATTGATTTTGCTTACGGGGCATTTCATACAAACTCAAAAAAATAAAATAATTAATTTCCTCATTTGGGAATATAACCCAACGCAATTGTGATAAGTTTTAAATTAAATACAATTAATAAATACACAAGGATTACATACATGTTCAGACAAAATGAAAATATATATACCATGTACAGGTTTTTGAGATTAACCTAAATCCATTGAATTTAAAACATATCGGGAACGTCGAAAATCGTATCGGAATATAAAAGTTATAACTTTAAAATCACCGTGCCATTTTCATATCTCGAACGTCAACAACGTACCTACTATTTGTTGAGCTTTAGATAAATATTATTATGCTCGAATTCTTTGTGTGTATAGATAAATTTAAAATGGTTCATGTTGTAACCTATAAGTTATATTATTTAGAAGTTATATTTTAGCATTTTAAATGAATATTACTGTTTTTTTTTTACTTTCCGACGTATTTCCACTTATTGGTAATGTCAAAACATTTTTGCAATTTGAGCGCCTGTTAATATTAAAGCATGCTATTATGCGCAAAGATTGAACTTACTTAGCATGAAGTCCTGAAAGCAAAGACATATAATAGGGACTAAATGACAAAATAGCTAAAAAGCGAGCTTCTAGTTTATGAGCTTACAAATTTCTTAATGATTTCTGTTTCAAATTTCAATTTTCAGCTTCATACTATATTCCACATAAAGCAGAATAGGCAACTACAATAGATAAACTGTTGCATTCCGTTCTCCACGTTTTCCATATAACGTCCATATAACATTCTTTAATCGGAATCGAACCCATATTTTTCGAGAAGTAAGCTCTATAACGCCATAGAGCTTACTTCACGACAAACGTACATACTATAAGCCGATTTCATAAATGGTTATTTAAGCCAGTGAGCACATATAGGATAAGTTTTATTTAAAAACATGACAAATTAAAGTAAATAAACACTTTAATTACGTTAGTATTTAAAAAAATATATATCCAATGCCTATATAACTGAAATATAAAAATTGAAAAATAAAATGTTTGAAACTGTTAGCCCACGATAATCAAACGATTCATTTAACCGTTAGAGTGAACATTTTTATTGAAGCTGGCATCAGTTCAAATACTGCGTTTGTAGAATTAAGTTATGGTTACGCCAATTACAGTCGTTTTTGAGCCACACGATGGCTGATCGCCAGTTTGTGTTCATAAAGTTCAATTCAATTATAATACACGTTTTATACTACAATGGCCGTATTTTATATCTGCTCGTATTATTGAACAATTACTCTCATGTTTTGTCTATAATCCATAACGACCATTGTCTAAATATTTGCAATGTTCTATTATATCGCCAAATGAAATTTACGCGTGGCATAAATCAATTAAACCTATTTGCTAATATATGTGATAATACGTGTGTAGCTCTTTCGTATGTACAGTTTAAAGAAACACAGAATTATCGAGAAATGGATAAAAATTCTATGGATTCTGTTTATCTCAGATTTAACGTATATTAATTATATACAGTTTAATATAATGTAATTATGCAATTGGTTCGTTTTAGGATTCTATTCCTAAATTATAAAAACGAGACGAATGTCTATACCTGTATACAACACAGTATGTTTTTTTTAACGGTAAGAGATATATACCTAAACGTTAACAAAATCTTTAGGTAATCAATAAACCAGCCACCAGTAACCAGAGTACCGTCGTAGCACAAAGACATATCGTCTACCTGTAAACGTGACGGTTTGTGGGTTCGATTCCCACTCGGGGAAGAGGGATTTTTTTATTTCCTTTTTCTTCGCTCTGATAACTAGGTAAAGCGTGGCGTTGAATTCCGCCACTCAACACGTAATGCCTCGAGAAAGACGAAAAGCCGGGATGGGAAAGCAACTGAATGTCTTAACACTGGGTTCGTATAGTCCATTTTTTTATTTGTTAAATCATCATTTTATAAACAAAAGCATTGATTGTTTCAAAATCTCTCAGACAGTACCTGCAACCTCAACCACTACTACACTACTACTACTACTAAACACTACTATCTCTACGCGATGACGAATTTACTTAATATTGCATTTAGGTATATCATTTTTATTTAAATAATATCTTATGAATTGTTATAACTATATCTTTACCATTATTAAGTGTTTAACTATTAAATAACGTTGTAGTCTTTTAGCGCTGTATCACTCCATGCATAGATTTGGTTAGCCTCTATACACATAGTTCGAAGCAAACAATTTCACCGATCCTGACTTAACGGCGCCTGAAGCAGCTACAGCGTACCGCAACCGCTGAAACGACATCTTGCAACGAATTTGGATTATGTAAGCTAAAGGTTGATTATAAATTTATGTTATTGCAATATTCTGTTAGTTAATATGTTTTATATATATAAGAGAATTAGATATCATTAAAATCGTCATGTTTGATCATACTAAATTTATGATCTGATTTGCACTTTTTTTTATAGCTTCACGCTTTATCCCGCATATTGCAGGGAAGGCAGAGGGAACTGCAGGGGCCATGTGAACCTAGTGTTAAGACACTCCGTTGCTTAGCCCCTGTTTTCTCCGTCCCCGCTTTCTGTCTTTTTTCGAGGTATTGCGTGTTAAGTGGCGGAACTCAACGCCGAGCTTTGCCTAGTTTCCAGAGCGAAGAAAATGGAATTAGAAAAATTCATCTTCTCCGAGTGGGAATCGAACCCTCAAATCGTCGCGTTTACAGGCAGACGTTTATGCCTCTGCGCCACGACGGTTCGATTTGCACCTAAAATATAAATAAATTTATTAAAAAAATACCTACAAACAATTAGTTTTATTATATACACTCATCTGTTAAACATATGTTTAATGAATTCGAAGTAAATAGATTACATAGTTTTAAAGTTATATTTCGGATATTAATAGTATTTTAAATATTTAAATAACGTACAAACGTTATTTATCTGTCATGGTCCAAAATAAGACTAAAAGTAGAACCCAAAACGTCTGAAAGTATTATTCGATACTACTCCTACATATGTAAAATGAAGCGCGAAGCTGAAAAAATATAATCTATTTATGAAAAGGTAAAAAGGTAAAAATCCTCATTATCGTAAAATATGGACGGGCCTAACGTTCTTTGAAATGAATAAAGCAGTAGTTTGATTTTTCATATAATATTTACAATATAAGAAATGTAGCTTCACTTTAATCTTTGCCTTACAAAAAAAAATATAAATTAATATATTTTTTTAGGTTTTATATAAATATTTCCATTTCATAGTACAGAAATGTATTTTGTTATTTTTTTTAAATATTCATATTATTAAATCACTGTAGAAGCAGTATGTGTATAAGCAAATATTTTCAATAAATTCTATCAATATCAGCTATAAATAGGTAATAAAATCCACAGGTATAAGAGGAAAATAAGCGAGTTGGCAAACAACCCTACTTACCCTAGTTACTCCGACTTCACTCTACACTGAACCGTTTATTAGCCTTCATAAATTGCTCCAATGTGTTTTTCTTGCTTTGAATCAATGATCACGGTAGTTAAAGCTTATATTCAATATTTGATAATAAATATCACTCTTATAAATTCTTACGTATTTTTGTGTTGTGTTAAAAATATGATATATGATAAAAAAGCAGTGTATCAATATGAAACCACATAAAATGGGCCACGTTTTAATTGGAAAAAAAAGATTTATTGGACCCAAAAACATCTATAGTTTTTACATGAAGTTTAAAAAACATGATTTATTTGCATGTGATGTTATAATTATAGGTCATACTTACATATATAAAAATATAAAATACGTATATGTTGGAGCTAATCAATTTTCCATGTACGGAGGCTGATTTTCATAATGAACGTGTGTATATCCTGATTTTACATAATTCAGTACTTTTTACGTCATAAAAAAAATTGTGTGTAATCAATAATTAAAAATAACAATATTAAATATTTAAAAAAAATCATTAAATATATATTAATTCTCCCATATATATGTACGTATATATGTGCAATTTGCACATGAAACCCAAAATTTTAAATACATGTTATTTTTTTTTTGATTAGAATGTTACACTTTATACTATTCAAATAAGGTCGCTTTCAGACATTGTCCTAATGTGTCACACAAAATTATAACAATTTCATTTTCGTAAAACAATATTTATTTTGTAGTAGCAAACAGATTCTCGAAGCAAAAGATAAAAATACCAAGTTATTCATATTGAAATGTGTTAAAGTTAAATATTTTTATAATAAAGAAATCATAAGAAAATTGCAATCTCAAGTTCTAGCACCTGTGAGACAAACGTCGAATTGTTTTGGGACTACTGTTGAGGAAAAGAAAATTGTAACCGACAATGTGATATTATTGGAATAACTATGGGCTTGAAATATTATTATGAATATTACTGACTACTAGAGTATTCAATAATAATAACTTTTACTTAATGAGCTTTTAACAGAAAAATTTTTTACTTACAATGTAACATTTTGACATTCTATCACTATACAAATAAAAAGTTGTCAAAAAAAATATATTTGCTTTGCTTAGATTTAACCTTAGTTGGTAATAGTATAGTAGTAGGAAATTTTATTCTAAAAATATAAAGTGGTATATTACAATTTATAGAAAAAAAAAAAACCTTTTATATATAAATATTATTTATTAATAATTACCTTATAATATTAGATGCTAGGCAACAGTATTCTATTGTATTCTATTCAGTAACATATACGCAGAGGTTGGGCAAACTAAATCAATTTGCAAGCGACCGTCGCTACCTGTGCACTAATTGATTTACTTTGCAACAAGATACGTAGCTCAATTAAAAACCGTTGCCCTTAATTGACAATAACCGAGGCTAATACAATAAAGTTACGATAACAATTCGCCCTAAGGTTTATGATTTCGAAAATTACTGAAGGGTTGATCGATTTGATTAAAAAATGATTCTATATTATCACACGTGTAAGGAGGAGAGCTTTAAGCTTTAATGAGCGAGTCACTATGTAATTACAACATTTTAATTTTTGTTTAAAATAAAAGTAACTTTCTTTGTAAATTGTCGAAAATGTTAATAGCAATACTATCTGGACTTTAGTTATACAAGAGTCAACCTAATTATAGCACAAAAATGCATTATTATATACTATACAAATATAATAATGTATATTTTTTGTAAAGAGCTCTATTTGAAATGAAAGACATCAGACGACAAACCATACTCGTGTATTTGGTGAATTCTATTCGTAAGAATAATTAAATATGGAACTCAATATAAGTACATAATTAAAAATAAAATAATTTAATCATAAATGCACGAAATTTGAACCTACAATCATCATAACTTCAATTGACGCAGTATACACTTACGAATTTAAGTTTCTCTTATTAAAAATAGCATAGTTCTTTTTATCTTGTTTCTTTCATCTTCTTGTTTCGTAACGTGTAGATGAAGCAGAATATAAAAATTTAACCTTTTTTCTTTTTTCATCCTTCATTTTCCACCTTTATTGGTGGAACTTAAAGTGGAATACAAATATGGAAATAATACATTGCCCTAAATGCACATCTATCCCATAACCATCGAATTCCCACAATTATATTATTTTTAATTTTTATACGCAAATAGCTACGAAGGATTTAAATTAAATATGAACAGTGAAAAATAAACAGTCTATAAGGCGAAAGAGTTAAAAACTTAAGAAACTTCTTGTCAATATTTGATGTGGAACCACAAAGTTTATGAACGGTACGAAGGGACCTTTGAATATAAGCCTTACAACTTTGCTTGTGGTATACCAAGATTATATTATAAATTATTTTTATTTTCCCATTCTAGATGACAGTAAGAATAGCATACGAGTATATAGCGTGGACGGAGAAAGCAGGGACTAAGCAACGGAGTGTCTTAACAAAAAAAAATCCAGCACACAACGCCTTACACCAGGAGTGGCCTATACCTAGGTGTCCTATAAAGTTATGTAATCTCGACCATAATAGGCCTTTAGATATCGAATAAACACAAATTTATAATTAACTATCAATTTTATAGTTCGTCACACCAAGCAATCACGTTTGTAAGTTCTTTTTTTTTGCAAAATTGATTGCTACTCTACCGTTACAAGTCAAGCCTTTGTTGGATAGCTCGTTAGTGGAGACTAAAAACTAGACGAGCTTTTTTTACTATTTTTACTTTATTGCTTTGAACTTTATATTACATATAATATTATTTAAAACGAAATGCTGACTCATACCTATAAAATAGTTATTTTCATTACCAGCTTAATTTCATCATACTGTACTTGAATAAAATAAATACTGTACTTGAAATATATCATATGTAAACATAAAATCATATGAAAATATCATTATATAATTGGTATTTTTGTCATAACTTTCCGTGAGGTACGCTTAATACAGTTTAAAAGACGCTTAAATATAAATGTAATAATTGTTTATACCCTTTTATCATTACAATACACGTAAGGTCGATATATAAATAAATAATGAACTGTGTCTTTATAATGCAAATAAGTATTTTTCAATAAATATGTAACACGTTATGTAACAAAGATTATTTAATTCTATACATATTTGAAATTTGTATATTTAAAAATAAAATAATACCACGATATATTTTATTGATATTACAATGGACGTTAATGGGTTTTGTAATCTGTTGCTAAAAGGTATGGAATATCCTCAGATGCCTAATTAAAGAAAATAAAAATATATGTTTAGAGGACCGTCGTGGCGTAGCTGAACAGTGTCTGTAAACGTGAGGGTTTATGGGTTCAATTCTCACGCGGGAAGGATGTACTAGTCATTTCCATTTTCTTCGCTTGACTAACTAGACAAAGCGCGGCGTTGAGTACCGCCACTCAACATACAATATCTAGACAGGTGGAAAACGGGTAGCGAAGTGTCCTGCAGTTCCTTACTATGTTCTTTCTGCCTTCCATGCTACTACCGGGATAAAGTGAGAAGACATATGAATAAAAGAATTAAAAATGTATATTTTCTTGATGTTTGTTAATCGAATTTTTGATTATTAATTAAAAAATTGTAACTTTAAATTGAAAACTTTTGATTTCTTGTGAGGTAACCAAATCATGTATGATTTCTACTACTTTGTCATCATGTCGTGAATATTCACCATTACTAACCCTACCTTACCATCAAGTGTTTCTTTAACCTCCTAATAGATGTATTAAGATTATTAAATGGCTTTACATCATTTTACCATTCATTCACATTACTTGATTTTATAATCCAATTATTTGAATGGACAATATTTTTTAATGTTGTTGTTGTTCTTTTCCTTTCTTTTAAATTTTTATGAAATTGCATGGTGACTGTCTTTGAAATCTGTCCTTGTGTCGTGCGGAACTGAAAAAAAATAAGACTTAACACTACGCCCATTCTATGTGACACTATCCTACTGCCTACGAGAAGTCGATAAAAATAAAAAAAGAGATTAAATTAAATTAAAAAAAAATCTATTTAGTAGAAGGCACGCCTGGTACTTATGAATGTATGCACTGATAATAGGCTTCCGATAATGAGATGCCTGTTTAAAGTCTGATCGCTTTTATTAAACAATTTGTAAAATCCATATTTCGACGGTTAATCGAAATAGTCATTGGATTTTATTACGGCGCTAATTACATTGGGGCTGTTTGTTCAATGAGATAATTTATGTAACGGGAATATTCAATCTATAATATGTTGATAAACTGATGCTACCTACAGAAAGATAGTTTAAAGCTTTTAATAATAACTTACTTTTAGTTAATCGCAGAAAAATACTACGTAAATACACTTTATCAACCATTCAGAACTCACTTAAAATTTAATGAGGATTTAGATGACTTCTACAGTCATGTATGTACATGTCTGTATGTACATTTATGGTATATAAAACATACTTATATAAAGCAATAACTTTACTTCAAATCTCACTGTTCACAAAATATTACGTCAATACTATGCAAATATACACATACAACAACTTTAGCATATAAATACAATTCAATTTACAACTGCGTTAGAAAAATGTATGGGCGATATCTAATGTTACTTGTGAATGATTTTTTTCTCAAAGGGCCATTCGAATTGATAATAGAAATAATTTGTCAAGAATCTATTTGGCTGGCAGGCTTACTTGTTTATCTCGTGGAATTGCCTCTCATTTGTTATGCTTACAGTGAACTGTAAAGATTGAAGCTTTTGATCTATCTTTAATAGATTACTATATTTTTTTAAATTTGCGTTTGTGTTTTAACTATATAGGTACTATATAAAGACACTAATATATAATTTTATTCGTTTAATAAATATAATATTATAAACTATACATTTTTATAATCATATGATATTTTTCTTACCGTACATATTATTTGTATTTAAGATAAGATATAGATAAAGTAGGTCAAGAGAATTGACTGAAATGAATGACTAGGTTCTCTTATTAAGGGTTTGTTGTTGTCCTAAATTTTTTAAAGTTACTCTTTTTGGTGAGGTTGAACTGAACTGTTGGTTTATCAAGCCACAAAATAGTAACTAAGACTTTAAGAAAACCATAGACACAAGAAAGGCCCATCATTAAGTGCACCACACTATATACTCACATTTTATAATAGTTATATATAAGGTAAATAGATTTTTTTAAACAAAATTACTTGGTTTCTTCGATATTTAAAAGAACTATTGGAGTTGCACTTTACTTCTTCATATATAAAATTAAAGGATCCTTTCATTAATTAATTTGATGTTCTTTCAAAATTTTAAAATATTCATTTTAATTATAACCTTTTAATTTGATTACTTGAAGCTTAGTATATAAAGTTATATTTCTATTATAAATTTGTAAATTATTTCGGTCAACAACGATGATGGAATTTTTAAGTTAACAAAGTTAGGCCCCTCCTGTTAAACTGCCCTATAAAAATTTTATTTAAAGAGTAATTAATTTAAAAGAATGCTAATTTTTCGCTTTAATCGCTTCCTTAGCGCCACAACTTTTTATCAACTTTGTTAGAATTACTTTCTCTTTAACAGTTTCCCGGTTATGAAAAGATTTTTACAACAGTAAATGAAACGTATCTAATTTATACAAAGTACCAAATGCATTTGAAAATATACGATTAATCCGTACTAAATTACTTAGTCACGGTTTTTATATTATAAATATTATATAAACTATAGTTAGTGTAGGATTTTGGGCTCATATTTCATCCGCCAAAATCGACGGATGTTTCGCCAAAATGCCGCGCCGCCACAGCGGCGCTAGTGCAATGCTGTTCGTTGAGAGTTGTCTAATCACGCGCCGTGAGCTCCGCGAATATGTTCAAAATTCAAAATAAGAAGGTGTGAACTGTGCTAAGCTGTGTTGATATTGTGATCTGTGTTACTTAATGAACTGTATAATGAAAAATACAACTTATACAACCGTCCCTTGACTTTCAACTATCTTCAATATCGTGGCAATAAGTCGAGCCCAAGAGATTTAAAAGTAACACATAAAATACTAAAACCATCCACTGAGCTATGGTAGTATCCAACCGTTAGCATTAATAAAAAAATGGTTAAATTTAAATAGTTAAATATTTGATATTTTATACAAATCATCAATAAACATTCAAAACACACGCAGCTCATAAAGTTCTGTAATTTGCAATCATAAGCCATGTTTTTCTATCCACAAAAAGGACAAAATTCATCTATTTGGCTCACTTTCAAATGCCACCGGAACCACATGGTTGGTTGCGTTAGTTTTTCAATTCAGTGAACTTAAAAGTATATACTATTTGAGTATACATACAATATACATTTATGAAACTTTTATATGTTATTTATTTCTTACTTTCTAAACTATGTAAATTTGTGTGTATGTGTGTGAATTTGATTTGTTATATAAAAATATTGCCAGTTATTGGAACTCTTCTTTACACGTATATTTTAATTGTGTAGAGCTTTATCTTTTTTACCGATTAATCTCCGTGTTTTCTCCAAGCAACATGACATTGACGAAATGAATTATACTGAACTGGCGTGCTTGAAGCTCCATAACTAAAAATTGAAATAGAACAGTATCTTTATATTAGTAAAGTATAACCATTTATTAAATGATATTTTGTATCGGAATTATGTATTATACGATACCTGTTTTTATTTTGTCTCACTTGAACAACAAAATAGAAGTAATTTATATTTTTCAATAAGAATACTAATTGAACATAAACGTACAAGCATCAGTGTTATAATTATACTGACCTACTCTACCTCATTAGTGGCTAGATGATATTGTAAGGGAATAGAATAATTAACTAATTTAACGACAATTATCTTCTCTGCTATTTATTATGATAATAGAGAAATTGTTGGAAAATATATATATATATATATATATATATATATATATATATATATATATATATATATATATATATATATATATATATATATATATATATATATATATATATATATATATATATATATATATATATATATATATATATAAATTAAATTTCATCAAGCTTTATTTGCTATAGCTCAGAATTACGGTTCGTTGACATTTTATAAATATTATGAGAAGTCAAACAGTAATAAAAACATTATTATAAAATGCATAATTTAGGTTAAATACTTATTGAAGTCTTTAAAGGGACAATTAGTTTTAAAATATGCAAATTTTCCTTTAGTCACTTTATCGCCGCAACTTTAATCTACTTCGTTCAAGTTACTTCTACTTGAACAATTCATTTCGCGATATGAAAAAACCTTCTAATGAAATGATCTTGTAATACAAAGTGTCTTTGATTAACATCTATATATATATATAATTATTTATAATTAAATTATAATTAATAAAAGAATGTTAATAAGAAATCAACAAACGCTAACTATATTTTTAAATAATGTCAATATATCATGACCAAGAGCTGCATAAACAAGAGAAAAAATTATAAAATATAACCGTTTAATGCTAAATTAATCACAATTATTAAAGATATTCGACATATTTTTTGTTTAAAAAAAATATTAGATACATATGACAAGTTGCTTATAATATTCTTGTAGACTTTATGATTCTCTTTGCCCGATGTCCTTTACTTATTGTAATTAAAGAATCCTAAATCCTTCTTATAATTTTCACTGAACCCATTTTGTTTTCTGCTCTATTTTTTATCTTATATAGACAGCCAAAAATTAAAAAAAAATTTAGATCCACATTCTATGAGTGTAAATAAAAATATTTAATGTACAGAGTACATACCTAATTTATTGTTATAAAAACAGTAATGAAATTACTCTAGATTAGGATAGACTACATAATACATATACATAGGAAAGTATACAAATAGATTTTAAGAAATTTATTTGGCGGCACCTATGCCCACCAAATACGTCAAAATTGCATAATAACTTTAAAATACAGTTTTAATATATTCAAAGTCCTATAATATGCATATTATAGCATAAACAAGGATGATAGTGCAGTGTTCTTTAGGTATGTATGATATTGCACTACAACGTCGAAGATGATCATGATGTATAGCACCTAGAGGTTTCGGATTGCGTAATATGAACACATACTTCATTTTTACACCATTTAGATTTACGTTTGTTTTTTTCAAAAACGATCTTTCTCAAGAAATATAATATTTAAAGTCAGTTCAAAATAAATATAAGTTTTATATTACATTTAAATAATTGCAGAAATGACATATTTTTTCTGAATAATTTCTATAATAATGCTCAATATTTTATTGAAATTAAAAGCCATATTTCAATACATCAAAACAAGAGAAAAAAAATTGATTCTTGAATAAAGAATGCATATACTATGATAGTAAATAACTTAAATCAGTACTTTGCTAGAGCCAGTGACTGCTATCAATATACCGTTAAATTGTTCAATTAAAAGTTTTAAACTAAAGGCAAAATGTTAATGGATCTTAACTATTGAATATAGAAGACGGAAGATCAAAATTCTGTAGTACTTACTGCTATTCATTGTATACTAGTACTGTATACGTATATCATGACGCATAAATATATATTAAAAATTAACACAACGCTCTATGTGGCGTTAAAATACGACGTACATACGACGTAGTACCAAATATATTCCTCGAATTGGGACATCTAATAAAAGTATAATATAATTCGTAACCATTTCACTTTTGTTTCAATGCCTTACTCTATCAATAAACATATATCATAGCCTGGAAATTTCAAGAAGCATATATATTTAAGTTTGGGAAATAACTCCATCTATTGACTATAAATAGAACTGACGAATCTTGATACCGCACAAAACATTGTTAGGTTACTGTTTGTCAAACGTTTAATTTGTTGGCAAAAAATGGTTTTAATACTCAAGGAAAAACTTTTCATTAAATTTAGGTGAGTCTCACTAACAAAAAAATAAACAAATATACTTATATATATTAAACTATTTGTATATTAAATATTAATGGACTGAATGATGAAAAGGAAGATTTTTACGTTTAATGCATATTATATATAACAAAAAAATTGATTCTTGAATAAAGAATGCATATACTATGATAGTAAATAACTTAAATCAGTACTTTGCTAGAGCCAGTGGCTGATACCAATATACCGTTAAATTGTTCAATTAAAAGTTTTAAACTAAAGGCAAAATGTTAATGGATCTTAACTATTGAATATAGAAGACGGAAGATCAAAATTCTGTAGTACTTACTGCTATTCATAGCATACTAGTACTGTATACGTATATCACGACGCATAAATATATAGTAAAAATTAACACAACGCTTTATGTAGCGTTAAAATACGACGTACATACGACGTAGTACCAAATATATTCCTCGAATTGGGACATCTAATAAAAGTATAATATAATTCCTAACTATTTCACTTTTGTTTCAATGCCTTACTCTATCAATAAATATATATCATAGCCTGGAAATTTCAAGAAGCATATATATTTATGTTTGGGAAATAACTCCATCTATTGACTATAAATAGAACTGACGAATCTTGATACCGCACAAAACATTTTAGGTTACTGTTTGTCAAACGTTTAATTTGTTGGCAAAAAATGGTTTTAATACTCAAGGAAAAACTTTTCATTAAATTTAGGTGAGTCTCACTAACAAAAAAATAAACAAATATACTTATATATATTAAACTATTTGTATATTAAATATTAATGGACTGAATGATGAAAAGGAAGATTTTTACGTTTAATGCATATTATATATAACACAGTAATATCGTAAAGAACCCAAAATTGACGCAATTTAGCTTAAATAAATAACCCTACAAATTATATAACCCTAATAAGCTAAAGGGTCTTTAGTATTACATTTAAAATTAAAAATAGTCTGTCTTTAGTCACTTTTTAAAGTATTGAGTATGCCTTTGGCATTTCAATTTTGACTAACTCAACAAAATGTCATAAATCATCTTTGTTAATGTTATAAACTCGTATTTAGAAACAGAAACGATAAAGTTGATTTTTAAGGAAAATCATTGAAACACCTTTTCGAGCCTTCATGTTTCGAGTGTATTCGGTGTATTATCAAAGAATGCTCTCTTTTTAAAAGTAGTATTCATTTCAATAAATTTCTAAAGCAATCATAACCAAGAAATTAAGTCATTCGTGAAAACATCCAGTTCAACCTCAAAGCCAGTTTCCAGCAAACATGAAATAAATTCAATCACATGGAAACTAGGACTAATATTAAATATTTTTTCTAATTTGTGCTATAAATATCGAAATTAATGATCCTCTGTATATTTGCTACTACGGAATGAATAAACATAAAGAACAATAGGAACGAACGACACGATATTATTCGTGTACCTTTTGTTGCCTAATCATGCAATGTTTTTTTAATAATAGATAGATGTTTGTAAATTTCTAAATCAATATCTTAGGCAGGTTTATAAAAAGTGATTTACATACACACGTACAGTAAATATAGTACTTGCATGAGAACCTCTTGGCGTTCCGTACTGCCTATCCCACCAAGAAAAAAACATAATGTAAAAAAAAATATATTTCTTTAGATAGGTATTTAAAAATACTTACAGATGAATAAGGAGTATACGCTTATATGATAATAATGTAAACAACGTAATAGTTGAGTCGATACAGCACAGATATAGAACTAATGTAAAAAGCTTTGTAACTGGAACAGGAATGTTTATTGCAACATCACTTTTTCTGCTTTTATATTCTGAAGTAGACTCAAGCATGGAATAACACACTCGGCAAAGTTTTCAAGTCTGTATATACTGTTATACATAACAAAGTTATCATTATTTTTGCTATTTATATTAAAATCAAAAATATGGTTGGATTTTTAACTAAAATTAAGGCAGTGGGTTCGGTTCTCACTAGAAAAATGATTATACTTAAATTAACTTTATTATCCCTTTCTGGTAACACAAAACTACAAAAAAAAAGAACGAAAACAAAGTGAAACACAAGGAACAGGACGATTGTACTATATTTTATATAATATTTTCAATTACTTCTATTTTTTATTATACTACTTAAAATACCTTCAGCCCAGGTTAGCAAGTCCCAAGCGCTGCCCGGAGCTCCTCTTTCTACAACACGATGGGTCCGGCACCCGCACGTTGAGTATATAGAATGCTAAGTAGTTTCTTCTCTTATATAAATTTCTCATTTTTTAAGATAATAAAATCAATATATCTAACTGGTAATACTCAGAATTCAATATTTAATGAATGGACAAAATTTTCTTTAAATATTTTCGTTTATAGCACGTATAGTTGATTTTGGGTTAATTTATCTATTGAATAGTTCAATTTCTAATACGTCCTTATTAATAAATAACAACTTCTTGCTACTTAATAAGTAACAATTTCTGAAGAGGCAGACCAATGAGGCATTTAATACACAGTATTCAAAATTTGTCTTAAAACAGGATAAAATGCTGAGTATAGTACTCACAATAATCCATTTTAATTAATAAATAATAAATTGTTGTTACTAATTAATAAGTAACAATTGAAGAAGCGGATCAATGAGGCAATTAATACACAGTATTTAAAATTTGTTGTAAACAGCAGGAAAGCGTTAATACTAGACTCACAAAAAATTGTCATAAATTTATTAAGTAACAGTAAAAAACATAAAGAACGTTATTTATAATGATCTTGTGGTACTTTAACAAATAGCAGTTTCGTAACTAAGTATACAGTTAAAGCTGGTTCGTTAGTCTCACATACCTACTGTGATTATGAGTTCTTAGTACTATAAGAAAAATGTAAGTTCTTTGAAAATCAACTACGTATTATATCGACATTTGTTAATAAAACTTTTTTTTTTTTTTTTTTTGAAGTGAAACTTCTTTAGGCGCATGAGGGTAAAATTTTTACAGATGAAACGTCACGCCGGTATGCAACGGAAGTGTCGAAAAAGAGAGAGAGAGTGATCGGGACCGATTGAGAGAGAGTAAGACAGGGCGAACGTAGCATGAGCAACTAGCCGTGGAGTGAGAGTAGGGAGCAAGCGAGGGATAAAGATTGAGAGAAAAAGTGAGACAGAGCGAACGTCTTATCACGCATAGTGCTATGGAGTGTGAGGTGGGAGAGAGCTATAGTGAGAAAGATTGAACAAGAGAGAGAGAATACGGGCTATCGAGAAAGAATACACGCCCTATTGGTTGTATATTCGTTTACTAGTTAATTATTAGAACTTTAGATGGCATTTCTGTCGCATAGCGTAATATTTACAATATCATTAGGCACTTCTACAGTGAATAAACAGTAAGTGAATTTTATAAATAAAAACTTTGTGAAAAACTTTGTGAATAAATTTGTAAGTTGTCCTGTATCAAGCAATTATTCGAAGTAAGTAATATATCTGTTATCTTTTTGTTTATTTACAATTTTTTATGATAATTGGTTTGAAGGTTAGGTAGTTTTAATATTTACAAATAACATGTGGTATTTCAACTTGCCACTCGTCATTTGATAATTTAATAAATCGTTTACCATAAAATAAAAATATTTCATAAATTCGCTTTTCTAAATTTTGAATTCAAAAACAAAACTTAATTAATAATTTCTAATATTGACAAAAAACACGTGGCATTTTTATTTACAATTCGTCATTTGAGATTTCTAAATCAATGATTTAGAAATGATGCATAAAATACTAATAACAATATTTCATAAATTCTTTTGACGAAATTTTAATTTAAAAATTGGAATTTCTAGAGTTATCATTAATTTACAAAAATTTTGTATATATTTAAATTGGATTAGGTATTTTTAATATTTACAAAAAATCACGAGGAATTTTAATTTAATATTCAACATCTGAGATTCGACTATATTATTTTATTTTAATGACAATTAAATTCCTAACCTGTCTTCCTTTTTCCCTTCCTCTTAATCTTGGAAATTTAAAGTTTTAGATTTGTATAAATATAAACAAAATTTATAAATTAGTTAGCCAAAGAAGTTTCACTTCTGACATGTGTACTTTGTACGCACGCATGTTTTTTTTTTTAGCTTCACGCTTTATCCCGCACATGGCAGGGTAGGCAGAGGGAACCGCAGGAACCATACGAACCTAGTGTTAAGACACTCCGTTACTTAGTCCCTGCTTACTCCGTCCCCACTTTCCGCCGTTTTCGAGGCATTGCGTGTTGAGTGGCGGAACTCAACGCCGCGCTTTGCCTAAGATGCCAGAGCGAAGAAAATGGAAATAGAAAAATCCATCTTCTCCGACTGGGGATCGAACCCAGTAACCGTCGCGTTACAGGCAGACGTTGCACCTCTGCGCCACGACGGTCCTTTTTTATTATTATTTAAAACGAAATAAGAAGAACGTGGCGGTTAGAGGGTTTGATTTCCACCCGAGGAGAATATACTTTTCCATACCTCTAACTCTACCGATCACTAATTTTTATTATATTTATTCACAAGGCAGGAAAGAAAAATAAGCTATAACTCGTGTACAGTATTAAATTACACTACCTACTACAAATAAAGTGGCTCCAAATTATTCTGTTCTCGTCTCCAAAGCTGTTTCAAAAGCCAAACGCGGAAAGAAATTAAATCGGATGGAAACGAGAATAAGAGTGAGCTAGCCAATAAATTCCGGTTCTAACTGTGGGTTTACGCTTAAAATATCTTGTTTAATGAAGTAGTTTCTTCTAGTTATTTAAGATAGACATTTGTTATAGGCATGTATGGTAATTTGACCGTTAAATAATGTCCGGAACGAGAAATTTTGTAAAAAAAATATCTTTTGTCTCTAGTCTTTGTACTCTAATAAAGATAAGAGTTCGTATGCATACGAACATTTTAAATATCTGTGGTAGTTACCTCGCATACTTAAAACAGTGCAGCAGTTTACAGTCATCTGACTACAGGTACAGTGGTTTAGGTCTACGTGAAATTATTTATCCTATATCTTTCAACAATAAATAGATTGTCTAAAAATATATTCGATCCACTATTTCTTAATACAAATTAAAATGCAATTATTTGGTTAATTATTGCATAATCTACTTTACAACCAAATTTACACTATTCTAATTTTAGTAAATATATATACATTTTTTTAACTTATTAAAATTGTATTAATAAAAATTTATTTAATTCCATAATGCTTACAATAATAAATTACATATAATTAATAAAAACTTAAAATTTAATTTGCTGCGCATTTGAAACTTTCAATTTTCTTTACTTAACTATATTTAATTTAATCTATTCTAATAGTTTGCTTCTACTTCGTCTGTCCATATAATAAAATAAAGAACTTCTTCTTACTGTTCACTAACTAACTAACTAACTATACTGTTGTGTATTTCAAATGTGCATCAACATATGTCTATTTTATATATACCTCACAATTGCCATTACCAATATTATTTTCACATATTGAGCTTCCCTTTGTGATCACTGTATTTAATACTACTGCCTTTTCCACGGTAACTTCAGTATTTTTCTTTTTGAATTCCTGATGCAATCACGCTTGAAACAGAATTGCTAATGTAACAGATCGGGTTCGACTGCTACTCAATGCAGTTTCAGAACTAACCGGATTCAAGCAGGTATTGAAGCTTGAAGTAAGTAAAAAAAGCTCAAAAAAGAATTGTAATGAGAATAACGAAAACAAATAGGAAATGTCTGTAGATTTTCCCAATATTTACGTTACGTCGATAAAATACATATTGGTTCTTTTAGAGTACATAAGTGACAACTTTGTCTAATAGGACGTCTGAATTAACAAACAAAATGATATGAATCAATAGATTCTTAATTGGTTCTGTTCACGTTCAAGCCAAGAACATTTTCGACAGTATATCAAATTTTTTGATCTAGGATCGCCTGGACTTTGTATTGACAAATTACGATATGAATATTTTGTTTTAAATTAACTATATTGGTATTATTCAATAAAATTAATTTAGCAACTAACTAACAAATTCAGATCATTAATTAGATAAAATTTCATACAATTTGTAAATATTATCAAATCAACTTTATAATATGTACAGTTTGCTAACTAAATACTGCTTAAACAAATATTGTTTTAGCAACTTGTTATTTAGCTTCAGCTTTTCAGCACAATTTAAACATGCAGTCGTTTCTGTGCTCTGTCAGATTGTTCCTGTATGCATTGCACTAGAATGAACTTTCAGAAAAGGTGTGTGGCAAATATTTTCCGAACTTATTCAAAGGTGAATATAACGAAAACCTATATAATAAATAGGGGAAATTTTATATTTTCTTCACAAAAAACGTATAAACGAATGAACATTTTAGAACTTTTTTGTATTTTATATTAAGTAAAATTTACGTATAAAAAGGCCAATTTTTTTAATACACTCATACATGATTTACAATATTTCTTTAAAATTTCGTTTCAAGCTTGTAGCAGCGATATTGTGATTTATTTATTTATTTATTTATATATAAAAAGAATTTAATATCAACATGAATTGTATGTGATAAAATATCGATCAAAGTCGAGTTCTTCTAGCGCACTGAGAATTCCGTACCTATTTCATGATTGTAGGTATTTCACATTGGAAAATATAACTTATAAAAATTGAAAAATATAAATTTGTGGTTGTTTACCGCTTATTATATATCTTTTGTTTCTAACTTATATTATAAAACTTATAGATCTACCTAATTATCAAATTTAGTCACTTTTACTTTTAGTCACCAGGAAACAATCTGTAGACTTTCATACAAAACACAGAAAAGTATTTGCATATACTTTGATTTCTTTTGATTGTGTTGTTTTAAAAGTTTGATTCATGTGTTTCAAGAATAAGAGTACGATTTTCCGAAATTTCTACAAAATTATGATAAACCTATCTTGAATATTTGATATTAATTTCATGTAGATTTCACAACGTGACGTCGGGAAAATGGTCTTGACTAACGTTCCGTTTTTTGAGTTTTATGTACGGAATCCTAAAAAACAGCTTATACTTAATAGAAAAAGGGACATAAGAAAAATATAGAAATACAACATGTATAAAGCTATAAAAATTAATAAGCCCCTATACATTTAAATTATGAGGCGAAAAGGTTAAAGACCTTTTTAACATAAAAATAAATATTTATCGTCTCCTATATGTCTTTTAACTATAAAAAAAACAACATAAGGAAAAGTAAGAGTTAAGAAAAATTATTCATTCAAAATATAAGCTTATTTGTGAAATGTTAGGAATTCGCCTCCACAAACATTATGTCGGGTGTTTTGAATGTTCGGCAAAATTGAGTCCATTAAAACTTTTAAAAGCTCTTCTAGCTTAGATATAAATTTAGGATACAAATCATGTATTCAATAAATATGAAAAGCATCTATAAATGCGGCCAAACCACATTATTAAAGGTAAACAACAAAAATTAATCAGTATAACTAAATAAATGTAAAAGCATACTTACTTAGTTATACTTCAAGAGGTGAAATTTTAAATGTATACTCCTAGGGGAATACAAGTAAAGTAAAGGGAGCGGAGTGTAGGATTTTCCAAAATTTCTACAATACTAAAATAACACGAAGTAAATTACAACCTTTGTTACATATATGTAGATGTTTAGAGTACATTATGTATACTTAGATGTAATTGTATATTCGTATTTAGAAGACAGAATCGATAAAGATGATTTTTAAGGGAAAACATAGAAACACATTTTCGAGTCGACATGTTTCGAGCGTATTCGCACAGAGATTCTCCGTAATTGTAGTAAACGACATAACACTTACTTAATAACAATAATTCAGAGTAAAATACTTCCAACACGGACCGCTGCCAACAAGCAACAGTCCCGATTTACATAATTTCATCGCTTTTATAAGAGATTTACTTTTTAAAAGTGATTTTTAACTATATTATACCTGATATATCTCTTACATTCCACGCAGCTATTTGTAGCTCCGTCCTCCGTTGACAGTGGACGAGGCGAAAGAGGTATGCAGGGACCGCAGCGTTTGGCGCTCCGTTCTCTCTGACTACTCCGCTAGGGATAGAGCGTGAAGATATGTATGTGTATGTATGTATGTATATATCTCTTAATATTTTATTTAGCTTTATATATTACATTACTTGCTTAAACCAATACTAGATATACACTTCGTACACACCTGTACGTACTATATATGTATCCATTTTAATAAATGGCTAAAGCAATCATAACCAAGAAATTAAGTCATTCGTGAAAACATTCAGTTCAACTTCAAAGCCAGTTTCCAGTAAACATGAAATAAATTCAATCACATGGAAACTAAGATGTATATTTTTCTAATTTGTGCTATGAATACCGAAATTAATGATCTACTGTATATTTGCTACTCGGGAATGAATAAACATAAAGAACAAAAGGAGCGAACGACACGATATTATTCGTATATCTTTTGTTATAAAACCATACAATATTTTTTTTTTTTCAATAATAGATAGATAGATATTTATTATTCTCTAAATGAATATCGTAGACAATATAAAGTGTTTTTAAACACACAAATAGTCAATATACTACTAGCATGAGAACCTCTTGGCACTCCTTGGCACTCTGTACTCTCTGCATACTCCCCCACTATTTTTATATTCTTATGAATAGGTATAGATAAATAAGGAATATACGCTTATATGTGATTTACATCTAAACAACGTAATAGTTGAGCCGATACAGCACAGATACAGAAGTAGTGTAAAAAACTTTATAACTATCACATTTTCTACTTTGATATTCTGAAGTAGACTCAAGCATGGAATAACACACTCGGCAAAGTTTTAAAGTCAGTATATGCTGTCATACAAATCAAAGTTATCGTTAGTTCTGATATTTATAACAAAATCACAAATATGGTTAAGTTTTAACTAAAATTAACGCAGTGGATTGGGTTCTCACTAAAAAAATGATTATACTTAAATTGATTTTATTATGCTTGTCTGGTAACACAAAAAACGAAATGAAACATAAAAAAGGCAAAGCGCCGCGTTAAGATCCGCCAAGCATTGCCTCGAAAAAGGCGAAAAGCGGGGACAGAGAAAGCAGGACTAAGCCACGATGTCTTAACCTAGGTTCATATGGTTCCTGCAGTTTCCCCCTGCCGGCCATGGCCATTTATCGGATAACGCGTGAAGCTAAAAAACAACTCTTGATAAATTTATTACATTATTTATTGGTTATATCATAATCGAATGCTTATTACAATTTACATAAATCTTTTATTAGATTTAAGTAATTCCAACCATTTCATGTGTTTTTTCTCTACAACTCAATGGACAAGATTTTTTGTGATCACTAATTTTTATTATCTTTTATCACAAATGTAGGACGAAAATAAGCTATAACCTCGTGTACAGTATTAAATTCACTCTGTTCAATACCGACAAGTAAGTCGCTCTGAATTATCCGTTCTCGTCTCCAAAGCTTTTCCAAAAGCCAAACCGAAAGAATGTAAATCGATGGAACTGGAACAAGAGTGAGCTAGCGAATAAATGTCCCTGTTCTAACTGTGGGTTTTATACGCTTAAAATATCTTGTTTACTGAAGTAGTTTCTCTGGTTATTTAAGATTAGGCATTTGTTATATTGCATGTATTTATATGATAATTTGAACTCGTTAAAAATGGCCCGAACGAGACAAGTATTTTGTACACAAATTTTCTTTTTTTTCTCTATCTTTCCCTGTAAGATAAGAGTTCGTATGCATACGAACGTTTTAATATCCGAGGAGGTACCGCATGCCTCCTTAAAACATTGCAGCAGTTTAAAATTCATTTGACTACAACCCATAAGGTGGTATCTGGTTTTGATCAACGTTAATTATTTATCATATATCCCTCACAAACGACG
The DNA here is from genome assembly GCA_037178615.1 of Dione vanillae. Classification (NCBI taxonomy): domain Eukaryota; kingdom Metazoa; phylum Arthropoda; class Insecta; order Lepidoptera; family Nymphalidae; genus Dione; species Dione vanillae. The sequence continues at coordinate 208,137 of JAZFAU010000052.1, read as the reverse complement.
ACCTAACTAAATGGATCAATCCATTACTTCATAAGGCAAATTTAAATACACTATTCAAGATTAGTTAAATTTCCGCTAATATCATTATTAGTAAAAATATATACAATGTTTTTTAACTTCTTAAAATTGGAATTATAAGAATTCCTTTTTAATTCTGTCAGATAACAATAATAAATTTTCTTATAAATAAATTATTCGTAACTTAATATTAACTTGTTGCAACAATTATACTATTCATTTTCATTAGTGTAACTTCATTTCTTTAAATCTATCTTAATAGTTTCTTAGTAGTTAAGGAATATCGCAATATGTGGTGGTGTGGTGTATGACAATATGAATATATAACTTCATTATTGTCTCAATAGTTTTTTTAACGATGAGAGGCCCTATACATTTTAATTATGACGCAAACAGGTTAAAGAATTTTATAACATAAAAATAAATATTTGTTGTCACATATATGTCTTTAAACTTTAAAGAAACAACATAAGGCACAGTGAGAGTTAAGAGAAATTATTCATTCAAAATATAAGAAACTCGCCTCCACAAACATTATGTCGGGTGTTTTGAATGTTGCGCAGAATTGGGTCCATTTAAATTTTTAACAGCTCTTCTAGCTTAGATATAAACTTAGGATACAAATCATGTATTCAATAATTTTGAAAAGCATTTATAAATTCGGTCAAACCACGTAATTAAAGGTAAACACCTACTTAATCAGTATAACTAAATAAATTTCAAACTATACTTACTCACATGTGAAATTTTAAATGTATAATCCTTGGGGAATATAAAAGAAAAGGGAGCGTTGCCGTCGGATTTTCCAAAATTCCTACAAGACTAAAATAACACGAATTAAATTACCACCATTGTTACACACAGAACTAAATATTTGCTGTTATTTTTTTTAACTTTACACTTCATCCTGCATAGATAAAGACATCTACCCGAACTCCAATTATTACAGATCTGGACGTCGCCCCGAGTGAAAATTGAACCCTCAACCACCGTGACTACAGTGGGACGCTCTCCATCTGCGGTAGTTATTAATGTTATAAATATTTCATATATTTTTCTTTTTTTTAAAAAGGATGTAACAAAATATTTTAGACATATAACTGGATAAAAATTTTATTACAATAGCAAATTGGTTCCATTAAAAGTTTTAATGGAGTACAAGAAATATTTATGGGACAAACGATAAATTCACAAAAGAATTGAATTTATTACTAAACCTAATTTAAGCACAAATTATGTTAAGAGCTTATATACTTATCTTATGCTTTTCATGGTAAGTTCTCTGAAATAACTGTACAGGATGGTGATGAGATTAAGATATAGGTTCAAAGGCTGGGATTTATCATATCTGTGGCGCTGAAAATAAAGGACTTTTTTGACAGGTGAAACATGGTCTTCATTTTAAAAAGTTTCAAACTTCCCACATGCATAATTACATTGGTTTCCGAATTAAAGTGCAGTTGTATCGTTTGCACAGGCAGCCTTTCTGTCTGATACAATAGGAGCTAGACACAGAATTGACATTATCTTACCTTTCTACTAAACCATTATTTAATCCGAATCAAAAGTGTGCCAATTCTATGTCCAATAAAAAATAATTTTCTTTGCAGTGTGTTTTTTTTTGGTGTGATAACAAGACTGTGATTGTGGTCTAACTTAAATTGGTCTAAGAAAGAGTCAATCGGTGTAAGCTCTCAGCTATGAGCATATAGAGCATAAACCCGATTATCATTTTATAGAAACTTTCTGCCACATATTGCACTAGGACTAATAAAATCTTTGAAATCTTAATCCCTCTACACTAGATGGCAAGATAAAGTTCTACTTATTTTACAAGAATCCAGGGCAGTACGCGAGAAACTTACGAAACCTTACTTAATCTAATAATAGAGTTTTATTTCTTATGTGTTAATTGTTGACTATGAGAGATGTTGATAGGAGAGATTTTCCTTAATTTTATTTTCTTATGGTTAAAAAAATAGTGTGTTTGCATATATATCAGGTTTTACAATCAAGGGATCAAATCCACAAATTCTCTCAGCACCAAAATAGATTTAAAAATATACTTCATTTTCAAAAATAAACTACGTTTTCAATCAATATATTATTATATTTTAAAATGGACAAAAAAGAACAGAGTCATTCTTGCAAAAATTCCAAGGACCACAAAAAAAAGCACTTTTAATATAATTGATATCGAGTATCGACATAAGCTTCATATGCTTTATTTATTTATATAAAATAAGCTGTTTCTTATATAATTACCAAACATAGATCCCGAGCTTCCCGAGCTAGGAACCGAGTTGGATGTACCTTGAACTATGAGAGTTACTTAAAGTTTTAAATGCATTCAGTTAGCATAATAGCTAACGACCTGTCCATGCTACTATCTAGATTATATACCAGGTATTCTATTTTATACATAACACGTACATACGTGAAAATACTTATTAAAAATATTGTGACATAACTGAATAACTGAAATTAGACTGGTAAAAAAGCATAATAATTAGTTCAAATTACTAATAGCATGATTATTACAGAAAAAGTTAAAGTGTTATAGAAGTCTTGTTTATTTAAGAAAATATTAAAAAAAACCTTAGCTAAGCTGAGCTAAATATTCTATATAACTTATCATACTTTTAGTATTGATGTTTGTATATACTCTAAACTAGAACAAATTTAACACAAAGCTTTAACCATTTTTAAGCGAAATTGTCAATACGTGAAAATATCGTTTAATCGTTGTAGGCTATTTATATCCAAGGCCGATAATATATGAAAGAAAAATATTTTATTAAGTTAATTTTAGAATTTTTTTATTTATTTTGTTCTTTTTATATTAAATTTATCAATTTATTTGTTCGATGCGTGCATACGTATTATTATAATATACATTGTCTTATTTATTTTCAGCAGCGGCACAGCGCAAGACAGTAAACATTTGGTTCAAGCTTGTGTGGAATGGACTTTCATTGTACACAAGCTGGAAAACTAAGTAATTGAAAAGGGTAGGTATAGGGAAAGTTAATGTTAAGAAGTTTCTCCCTGCCTACTCCGCTATGGAATAGAACAGTTTATATTTAAAATAAAAACGAAGATAAGAAAAATATAGAAATACAAAATATATAAAACTATAAAAATTTAATAAAACACAAAATCGTCTATTAATCTAATAATAGAGTTTCATTTCAAATGTGTTATTTGTTAACTGTAAAAGACTTTGTTAACAGAGATTTTTTCTTAATTTTATTTTCTTATGACTAACAAAAAATTAGTATATCTGCGAATATGTAAGGCTTTACAAACAAGAGATCAAATCCACAAACTCTCTCTACACCAAAATAGCTTTATGAACTTCATTAAATTAATATATTGTGTTATATTTTAAAGTTGACAAAAATTAAAAACAACAGAGCCATGTCACTAATTGTAGTAAAAATTCCAAGGAATTGGATTGCATTGGATAAAAGAGCACTATTAATTAAACAGATATCGACGTACACTTCATGTGCTCTATTTGTTTATATAAAATAAGCTGCTTCTTATAATTACCAAACATAAATTCCGAGCTGGGAACCGAGTTGGATGTACTTTGAATTATGAGAGTTACTTAAAGTTTTAAATGCGTTCAGTTAGCTTAATAGCTAACGACCTGTCCATGCTACTATCTAGACTATATACCAGGTGTTCTATTTTATACATAATACGTGCATACGCGAAAATACTTAGTTAAATTATTATGGCGTAACAGAAATGAATCTGGTAGAATAGCATGATAATTAGTTCAAATTTAACTTAACGAATTTTTTTTTAATTTGAGTAAATTATAAAAAAACAATCCATTGAGTGTCATCAAGTCCTCAACACTGTAAGTATTATGTGATCCTTTTCCACACATTTATTTAAGAAAATATTTAAAAAAAGCTCTTATTATTCCGTATAACTTAGCATACTTTTAATATTGCTATTTGTATACACTCTAAACTAGAACAAATACAACACAAAGCTGGCTACCGTTTTTGAGCGAAATTGTCAATACGTGAAAATATCGTTTATTCGTTGTAGGCTATCTATATCCAAGACGATATATGAATAGATGATATAAACATTTTACCAAGTTGACTTTCTATAATATAGTATAATATATAAAATTGATCAATTTATTTCCTTCCTACATTTCTTGTTTTCCATTTTATATGGTATTGTATATTGATTGTCAGAACTAAAAGCCGTACTTAATATCATTGCCAGAGTAAGAAAAATTTAAATAAACCACCACAAGCTATACGATGCGCCGGCCGCTGTGCCGCTGCGCATACCTTTTTTAATAGTTTTTTTCTGTGAAATATCTATGGATTTTCATTGTTGTATTTTAAAACTTATTTTATCTGTAATTCTATGGCGAGTCAAAGAGAAGTATCTTATAAGTTTTAGACACGCAGCGAAATTCGTACAGTATGCGGCAATAAATTTAACAGCTTCCTTTTTCTATACTCCAAGAATTTTTTTCGCCCTCTTACTTATGAGCGTTCTTGATTAAGATACTTTTGACAGACGGATTACTGTCTATCAGTTGTCCCTCCTGTTGTCCATCTATCAAGGCTATTTTCCAAGAGAAAAACACGGTGATCTTGTAAGAATTACGTTTTTCACGTACGGAAGGGAGAGCGTAGAAAAAAGAGAGATTCAGATTAATGTTTCAAAATCTCTATATGTTTATAAATTCAGCACACAACACTATGTATTCTGTGCGAAATAAGTTATACAGTAATAAATTCTGAAATATCACAACTTACATAAGAAATATATGGATTTATAGTAATGTTTTCATGGATCCTACCTACCTATCTGCCTTTAAGTACGGCTCATTACGTATTTGGAATGCAAAGCCAAATTGACTCCATTAAAACTTTTGAAAGCAGTTCGTAGCTTAGAAAATTTACCGAACGAGTTATGCCTTGTATAAAGCCATGTATGCTGAACATTCTTTATACCAAATGTTTAAAGATTTTTAAAAACAAATTAATATGCTCCTTGAGTACTTAGCCTATTCTAAACTTTGCATAAGGTGAATAGATTTGGTTTCAATTTAAACATCACCTTGGCGAGTCAATTGGTTCTTTGTATTTTTCTTGTTATTTGTGGGAGATACTACACTTTATAAGGGAAATAATTAGATTACTATTGGCCTATGAGAAAAGTGTGCACGCACATTGGGAAATCATTCGAAATATTTTGAAATAAATTTTTACCACGTGCCATCAAACGTGCCACTGCCATCAAATGTTTCATAATATGTTCTTCTCAATCTGCTCTTGTGCTTGAGCTTTTACAATGGCATAATAATTACAGAGATATTCACAAAACGCAACTGAATGAGCGACAAATGGGCATGCAAATTACTTTTACACAAGAAAGTCTACTAATTTCAGTTAATATTTTTAGTAACTGAAATACATAGATTTTGTAATGTATAAGTATCAAATAAATTGATACAAAGTATCAAAAACCCATACAGTAGAGACAATAAGCTTCCGCTTCTATAATTACATTAACCTAGTAACTAGTAACACATTTCAAAGGTTTTAGTTTCTATACTAGAAAATGTTTTCTTATAAAGTTAAGTCCTTTTTAAATGAGTTAGAGAAGTGGTTGCTCATTAAAAGGTATGCTTTGTATTTATTGGAACGGAAAAGATAAATAAGTAACATTTTAGAGAAAGGATGCTATCACAAACAGAATCGCAATTTAAAAATCTTGTGTAATTAAGAGCTGTGGTTAATCGGCTTATAGTCAGTATAAACTAATTGAAAAATTTAACACAATAAATTAATTAGCAAATGTGAATTAAATTTTATTTTAAAAATATATATAAATATGAAGAACCGTAGAAAGCAATCCACCCTTGACTCCACAACGTATAAAGCAGGTCGTATGCAGATAATACTGAAAGATAAGATGCTGTAAATATAGTTATTGCAGCAAATAAACAAATATACCAAGTGTCAATACACGCAAAATGAGAGAAAAATATTGATGCATTAAAAAAATGTATATACTTTGATAGTGTATAATTTAAATTAGTATAGCTATACGATGCGATATAATTTAAATTAGTATAGCTATACGATTAGTATAGCTATACAAGCTATACGATGCGTCGGCCGCTGTGCCGCTGCGCATACATTTTTGATAGTTTTTTTCTGTGAAATATCTATGGATTTTGATTGTTGTATTTTAAAATTTATTTTATCTGTAATTCTATGGCGAGTCAAAGAGAAGTATCTTATAAGTTTTGGATACGCAGCGAAATTCGTACAGTATGCGGCAATAAATTTAACAGCTTCCTTTTTCTATACTCCAAGAATTTTTTTCGCCCTCTTACTTATGAGCGTTCTTGATTAAGATACTTTTGACAGACGGACAACTGTCTATCAGTTGTTCCTCCTGTTGTCCATCTATCAAGGCTATTTTCCAAGAGAAAACACGGTGATCTTGTAAGAATTACGTTTTTCACGTACGGAACGGAGAGCGTAGAAAAAAGAGAGATTCATATTAATGTTTCAAAATCTATATATGTTTATAAATTCAGCACACAACACTATGTATTCTGTGCGAAATAAGTTATACAGTAATGAATTCTGAAATATCACAACTTACATAAGAAATATATGGATGTTTTCATGGATCCTACCTACCTATCTGCCTTTAAGTACGGCTCATTACGTATTTGGAATGCAAAGCCAAATTGACTCCATTAAAACTTTTGAAAGCAGTTCGTAGCTTAGAAAATTTACCGAACGAGTTATGCCTTGTATAAAGGCATGTATGCTGAACATTCTTTATACCAAATGTTTAAAGATTTTTAAAAACGAATTAATTTGCTCCTTGAGTACTTAGCCTATTCTAAACTTTGCATAAGGTGAATAGATTTGGTTTCAATTTAAACATCATCTTGGTGAGTCAATCACAGTGGAAAAGCACTCGAAATATTTTGAAATGAGTTTTGACCATGTGACTTAAAGCGGTATTTTTTTGGCATTGCCATTAAATGTTTCATAATATCTTCTTCTCAATCTGTTCTTGTGCTTGAGCTTTTACAATGGCACAATAATTGGAGATATTCATAAAACTATCTTGTGATGGCTTGGATTACATATGCGCAACTGAATGAGGGACAAATGGGCATGCAAATTATTTTTACACAAGAAAGTCTACTTATTTCAGTTAATATTTGTAGTTACTGAAATACGTACTTTGTAATGTATAAGTATCAAATAAATTGATACAAAGTATCAAAAACTCATACAGTAGAGACAATAAGCTTCCGCTTCTATAATTACATTTACCTAGTAACTAGTAACACATATCAAAGGTTTTAGTTTCTATACTAGAAAATATTTTCTTATAAAGTTAAGTCCTTGTTAAATTAGTTAGAGAAGTGGTTGCTCATTAAAAGGTATGCTTTGTATTTATTGGAACGGAAAAGATAAATAAGTAACATTTTAGAGAAAGGATGCTATCACAAACAGAATCGCAATTTAAAAATCTTGTGTAATTAAGAGCTGTGGTTAATCGGCTTATAGTCAGTATAAACTAATTGAAAAATTTAACACAATAAATTAATTAGCAAATGTGAATTAAATTTTATTTTAAATATATATATAAATATGAAGAACCGTAGAAAGCAATCCACCCTTGACTCCACAACGTATAAAGCAGGTCGTATGCAGATAATACTGAAAGATAAGATGCTGTAAATATAGTTATTGCAGCAAATAAACAAATATACCAAGTGTCAATACACGCAAAATGAGAGAAAAATATTGATGCATTAAAAAAATGTATATACTTTGATAGTGTATAATTTAAATTAGTATAGCTATACGATGCGATATAATTTAAATTAGTATAGCTATACGATTAGTATAGCTATACAAGCTATACGATGCGTCGGCCGCTGTGCCGCTGCGCATACATTTTTGATAGTTTTTTTCTGTGAAATATCTATGGATTTTGATTGTTGTATTTTAAAATTTATTTTATCTGTAATTCTATGGCGAGTCAAAGAGAAGTATCTTATAAGTTTTGGATACGCAGCGAAATTCGTACAGTATGCGGCAATAAATTTAACAGCTTCCTTTTTCTATACTCCAAGAATTTTTTTCGCCCTCTTACTTATGAGCGTTCTTGATTAAGATACTTTTGACAGACGGACAACTGTCTATCAGTTGTTCCTCCTGTTGTCCATCTATCAAGGCTATTTTCCAAGAGAAAACACGGTGATCTTGTAAGAATTACGTTTTTCACGTACGGAACGGAGAGCGTAGAAAAAAGAGAGATTCATATTAATGTTTCAAAATCTATATATGTTTATAAATTCAGCATACAACACTATGTATTCTGTGCGAAATAAGTTATACAGTAATGAATTCTGAAATATCACAACTTACATAAGAAATATATGGATGTTTTCATGGATCCTACCTACCTATCTGCCTTTAAGTACGGCTCATTACGTATTTGGAATGCAAAGCCAAATTGACTCCATTAAAACTTTTGAAAGCAGTTCGTAGCTTAGAAAATTTACCGAACGAGTTATGCCTTGTATAAAGGCATGTATGCTGAACATTCTTTATACCAAATGTTTAAAGATTTTTAAAAACGAATTAATTTGCTCCTTGAGTACTTAGCCTATTCTAAACTTTGCATAAGGTGAATAGATTTGGTTTCAATTTAAACATCATCTTGGTGAGTCAATCACAGTGGAAAAGCACTCGAAATATTTTGAAATGAGTTTTGACCATGTGACTTAAAGCGGTATTTTTTTGGCATTGCCATTAAATGTTTCATAATATCTTCTTCTCAATCTGTTCTTGTGCTTGAGCTTTTACAATGGCACAATAATTGGAGATATTCATAAAACTATCTTGTGATGGCTTGGATTACATATGCGCAACTGAATGAGGGACAAATGGGCATGCAAATTATTTTTACACAAGAAAGTCTACTTATTTCAGTTAATATTTGTAGTTACTGAAATACGTACTTTGTAATGTATAAGTATCAAATAAATTGATACAAAGTATCAAAAACTCATACAGTAGAGACAATAAGCTTCCGCTTCTATAATTACATTTACCTAGTAACTAGTAACACATATCAAAGGTTTTAGTTTCTATACTAGAAAATATTTTCTTATAAAGTTAAGTCCTTGTTAAATTAGTTAGAGAAGTGGTTGCTCATTAAAAGGTATGCTTTGTATTTATTGGAACGGAAAAGATAAATAAGTAACATTTTAGAGAATGGATGCTATCACAAACTGAATCGCAATTTAAAAAACTTGTGTAATTAAGAGCTGTGGTTAATCGGCTTATAGTCAGTATAAACTAATTGAAAAATTTAACACAATAAATTAATTAGCAAACGTGAATTAAATTTTATTTTAAAAATGTATATAAATATGAAGAACCGTAAAAAGCAATCCACCCTTAACTCCACAATGTCTAAAGCAGGTCGTATGTAGATAATACTGAAAGATAAGATGCTGTAAATATAGTTATTGCAGCAAATGCACAAATATGCCAAGTGTCAATACACGCAAAATGAGAGAAAAATATTGATGCATTTAAAATATGAATATACTTTGATAGTGAATAATTTAAATTAGTACTTTTCTAGTACCGATATACCGTTAAATTGTTCAATAAAAAGTTTTAAACTAAAGGCAAATTGAATATAGGGAGCGGAAAATCAAAATGCTGTAGTATTCACTGCTATCCAATGCTTACTAGTAATATATAAGTATAACACAACTTACAAATATATCATAAAAATTAACACAACGCTTCATATGACGTTAAGGTATGATTGTTCTATTTCAAATATATTCATCGAATTTGGACAAATATTAATCATTATCGGGACAACTACTAAAACTATAATATCACTCATACACATTTCACTTTTGTTTTATTGTAAGTGCTTTACTCTATTAAAAGTATATATACATATCTTTGAATTTTCAAGAGGCATATGTATTTTAGTTAGTAAATATATCGCCATCTATTGACTATAAATAGAACTAACGAATCTTAATAACTCGCAAAACATTATTAGACTATTGTTTGTCAAATGTTAATTTATCGGCAAAATATAGTTCCAAATCGTTTTAATGCTTAAGAAAAAAAATTGTGATAAATTTAATTGTATGTTGAGTGTCTGTTAATAAAAAATAAAGAAAAATATACTTGTACATACTTATTGAACAAATATATTGTGCGCAATTACTTTAATATTCAACCATTAACCACAAGAAGGGACATGCTAGATTTAACTTTTCTTTACAAATTATTAAATTATCACTATAACTGTCCCAATCTATTGTCGTTATTTAAGTTAAAAGTTCCTTACAAATGTCCTAGATATAGATAGACATAATAAAATCTTTTATTCGGCAAGATGAGAATGATAGGTATAAGGTGCACGCAATGGGCTTAGAAATGCAAAACGAGTGGCTAACTCTGGGTGAATTCTGTATCCCTCTAGCTTTAAAATGGCGCACCCTAATTCATGACTGGTCTCCAGCACTATTAAAATTCTATCTGAATGCGTTCCAAATGACTCTTCCAGATCAAAGTAATTTAGTAAGATGGGGTAAAGCTACCGATAAATCTTGCTACATCTGTAAAGAGGCAGTGGGGACAGCTAAACATATGCTGGTGGGGTGTAGGGTACTCCTGGAAAGTGGTCAATACTCGCAGCGCCATGACAAGGTACTAGAAATTATACGTGAAGCCGTTAGTCTTTCAGTAGCAAGAGCACAGAGAAACATTACAACCATCAAACGTTCAACAGAGTTTGTGAAAGAAGGTTCTGTTAAAAAACACACGCAAAAACCTTTCTCAATATTAGATCCCGCTCCTGATTGGACTCTTTTGATGGACACGTATGAGAAACAGTATAAAATCCCTGAGGACATTGGTGTTTCGTCATCCAGACCTGATATTTTTCTTTATTCTCGAAACCTAAAACGCGTAGTACTGGTAGAACTAACAGTTCCGTGGGAGACTAATATACCTAAAAGTCATAGCTTCAAGCTTAATAAACATTTCGAGCTTACTAACGAACTGACCAGGAATAGGTTTAGAGTAAATTCACACGCGGTAGAAGTAGGAGCGAGAGGTATAACAGCAAAATCTCTCTTTAGCTTGCTAAAAGATCTCGGCCTGTCTAGAACTATTACAAATACATTTCTAGAACGTACTTCAAAGGCGGCATTAGCAGAATCTTTTCGAATTTGGTTAGGTAGTGGGAGGAGCTCGGACAGTGAAGGTGAGCGTTAATGCATTTTAAAGGGGCCCCTTTAAACCTACACTTGGGTCGCAAGTCCCAAGCGCTGATCGGAGCTCCTCTTCCTACAACGCGATGGGCCCGGCACCCGCACGGTGAATCCATTGAATGCTAAGTAGTTTCTTCTCTAACATTTTTTCAATTCCAATTCGCAGAACTGTATTGGGTTCTAGCTCTCCAGTACCTCGTTTATGCCGTATAGCAAATAAACAGTCCACAAATATTGATATTTTTTGGGAATCACTTCGTAAAATCAAGAGTAAACTCTAAAGTTTGCAAAACGTAATGCTGCAAGCCTGTACACATAGTGTTTTGTTTCTGTGTTATATTGTTGTTTGTATTTTTTCACTTCATATATGTAGCTATTATTATCATGTTTTATGTTTATATTTCCACTGTCACATAAATGTTGCATTTGGTGTTTATTATCCAAACATTTATATGGTTCTTGGTTTGTGTTATGTACCAATGTATTTTCATAACTTTACTGCACCTATGTGATAAACCAAACTAAATAAATAAATAAATAAATAACTGCACTAAATATCATTAGACTTGTGATTGAAAGAAAGATTTTCACGTTTAATATATGCATATTATAATACAATAATAACGTAAAAACCCCAAAATTAACGTAACTTAGCTTAATTAAATAACCCTATCAACTATATAACTCTAATAAACTAAAGGCTCTCTAGTATTTTTTCAAAATAAAAATGATTACCTTCATTTATTTTTAAAAGTAATTACTGTTCTTTTAGCAATGATTTTATTATGCCTGTCTCGTAACACAAAAAACGAAAAGAAACACAAAAAATGTTCTGAAGCTAAACAGAGCGTTTTAGTTCTATCACTTCTTTTTCAGATTAAATGTAAATTTCTCATTTTGAAGATAAAAAAGTCAATATACCTAACTGGGAATGTACAAAATTTAGTAATTCTAATAAACCCTATCAAGGTTTTATTACATTATTCATTGCTTATATCATAATGCAATACTGATTACAATTTACAATTTAAATCCAACCATTTCATGTGTTTTATAAATTAATGGACATATTTTTATATACTTTTTTATATACATTTATATTACATATAGTTGGGTCAAATTTATCTATGGAATAGTTCAATTTCTAATACGTCCTAATTATCAAATAACAATTTATTGTTACTACTTAATAAGTAACAATTTCTGAAGAGGCAAACCAATGAAGCAATTAATACACAGTATTTAAAATATGTCATAATTTAGATACAATTTTATACAATTCATAAGCATTATCAAATACAACTCACAATGAAGCAAAAATAGCCATACATATATTTAGTAACAGTTAAAAACATAAGGAAAATTATATATACAGATCTTGTGGTATATTAACAGATAATATTTTTATAAAGTGTAAGCTGGTTCGTTAGTCTCATATACTGTGATCGTGAGTTTATAGTACTGGAAGTAAAATATAAGTTCTTTGAATATTTAATACATAATATTGACTTTTTTTAAAAATTACATTTATATCATTTAAAACGAAATAAGTTAGAATGTGGCGGTTAGTGTATATTTAATTTCCATAACTCTAACTCCACCGCTCAATATTTTTTATTTTTTTACACAAGACAGGAAAGACTTTAACTCAATATAAAATTACACTGACAGGATTCAACCAGGTATTGAAACTTCAAGTTAGTAGAAAAAGCTCAAAAAGGAATTGTAATAAGAATAACGAAAACAAATAGGAAATGTTTGTAAGGTTTTCACAATAATTATATTACGTTTATTAAATATACTCCCTTTTGTACAGTTGATAAAAGACTCGCGAACTATTATGTCCAATAGGAGAACAGGATTAAAAAGCTATATATTTTAATATTATACTACGACTAAAAATGAATGCTTCTTTATTTATTTGGCTTATATGTATTAACAAAATGCATATAATTTTTTTTTTTTTTTTTTTTTTTTTTTAGCTTCACGCTTTATCCCGCACTTGGCAGGGTAGGCAGAGGGAACTGCAGGAACCATAAGAACCTAGTGTTAAGACACTCCGTTACTTAGTCCCTGCTTACTCCGTCCCCACTTTCCGCCGTTTTCGAGGCATTGCGTGTTGAGTGGCGGAACTCAACGCCGCGCGAAAATGGAAATAGAAAAATCCATCTTCTCCGACTGGGGATCGAACCCAGTAACCGTCGCGTTACAGGCAGACGTTGCGCCTCTGCGCCACGACGGTCCTCATATCATTTAAAGATACTTAATTGAAAAAAGCCATCAAAATTTTCGACAGTACATCAAACTTTATATCGACAAATTAGGATAACAAATTAGGATATTTTTATTTTAAATTTATTATATTAATATTCAATAAAATTAATTTAACAACTAACGAATTCAGATCATTAATTAGATAAAATTTCATACAATTTGTAAATATTATCAAATCAACTATATAATATGTACAGTTTGTTAACTATATACTGCTTAAACAAATGTTATTTTAGCAGCTTGTTATTTAGCTTCAGCTTTTCAGCACAATTTAAACATGCAGTCGTTTCTGTGCTCTGTCAGATTGTTCCTGTATGCATTGCACTAGAATGAACTTTCAGAAAAGGTGTGTGGCAAATATTTTCCGAACGTATTCAAAGGTGAATATAACGAAAACCTGTATAATAAATAGGGGAAATTTTATATTTTCTTCGCAAAGCAAAAAGCGAATAAACGAATGAACGTTTTAGAACTTTTTTACGTTATATTATTTTATATTGAGTAAAATTTATGTATAAAAAGGCCAATTTTTTTACTACATTCATACATGATTTACAATATTTTTTTTTAAATTTCGTTTCAAGCTTGTAGCAGCGATATTATAATTTATAAAGCGTTTTTTATTTATAAAGTGAACTTAATGGTCAGATTAATTGTATGAAATAAAATATCGATTTAAGTCGACTAGTCCTCGCGCACTGAGGGTTGTGGGTATTCCACTATGGAAAATGGACAAATATAAATTTGTGGTTGTACCCACTGTATGCCTTTTTGTTTATATAGAACCAGTATATAAAATTTCATCACTTCTACTTTTCGTCACCGGGTTTTTTTGTCCCGCATAAATAAAGCATTCTGCCCGAACTCCATTTATTACGGATCTTAACGTCGCCCCGAGTGAAAATTGAACCCTTAACCACCGTGTCTACACTGGGTCGTTCTCTATCTGCGGCAGTTGTGAATGTTATGAAGATGTCATATTTTTTTTTGTTTGGAGAAAGCTGTTACAAAATATTTTAGACATATAACTGAATAAAATTTTTATTTCAATAGCGAATTGGTTCCATTAAAAGTTTTAATGGAGTACAAGAAATATTTATGGGACAAACGATAAATTCGCATAAGAATTGAGTTTATTACTAAATTTAATTTAAGCAAAATTATGTTAAGGAGCTTATACATTTATCTTATGCTTTTGCTGGTAAGCTCACTGAAATAACTAGGTAGGATGGTGAAGAAACAAAGAACTATTAAGATATCTGTTCAAAGACCGGGATCTATTATCTCTCTGATGCTGTAAATTGTTGACTATGAAAGATCTTGTCAAAGAGACTTTTTTTAATTTTATAATCTTATGATCAACAAAAAATTAATATATCTGCAAATGTAAATTCCACCACATTGGATAAAAAAGCACTATTAATTAAACCGATATCGACATAAACTTCATATGATCTATTTGTTTGTATAAAATAAGCTGCTTCTTATAATTAACAATATGAACCTTGAATTATGAGAGTTACTTAAAGTTTTAAATGCGTTCAGTTAGCTTAATAGCTAACGACCTGTCCATGCTGTTATCTAGACTATATACCAGGTGTTCTATTTTATACAAAGTATTTATTAAAAATATTATGGCATAACTCAAATTAATCTGGTAAAAAGCATGATATTTGTTCAAATTTGACTTAATAGGGTATTTTCTTATAATTTGAGCAAATTTAAAAAAAATCCGCTGATTATTATCAAGTCCTCAATACAGTTACTATTATAGAAGCTTTGTTCCAAACATTTATTTAAGAAAACACAAAAAAACCTCATATTACCTAATATGCCATATAACTTAGCATACTTTTAATATATCTGTTTGTATATACTCTAAGCTAGAACGAATTTAACACAAAGCTGGCTATCTAATAGTCTATACGTGAAAGTATCGCTTATTCGTTGTAGGCTATCTATATCCAAGACCAATCATAGATGAAAGAAAAATATTTTACCAAGTTGATTTTCTATAATATGGTATATTATATAAAAGTTATCAATTTATTTCTTTGCTGCGATCATATAACAAGGTAAGTGCATTGTTGTAATATACTATTTTTCTCGCATCAATTATTCCCCCGAGTGGAAATCAAAACCACCACAAGCTATACGATGCGTCGGTCGCTGTACCGCTGCGCCGTGACAGCCTCATTACATTATGAAATAGCATTATCCACTCACATAAATATAAATTTGAAATGTTTTGTTTTATTTGATATACGTATAGATGTTTATTTTTGTATTTTTAATCTTATTTTAACTGTAATTATACTGTGAGTCAAAGAGAAATATCCTGTAAGTTTTGGACATGCAGCGAAATTCGTACAGTATGGGACAATAAATTTAAAAGCTTTCTTTTTGTGTAGTCCAAGATTTTTTGAAATGCGTTTTTAATAAATATACTTTTGACAGACAAGCAACTGTCAATCAGTATGTCCGTCTTTTAAGGCTATTTTCCAAGAGAAAAATACAGTGATGTTGTAAGAGTTACGTTTTTCGCGCACGGAAAGGAGAGCGTAGAAAAAAGAAAGAAAGACAGTAATTTAGATTAATGTTTTAAAATCTATATATGTTTATAAATTTAGCACAGAATAGTATTTATTCCGTGCTAAATACATCAAATACATACATATATGAATTTATATAGACTTAGCTCAGCAGTTTTTGCAGTTAAGAAAATTAGATCCTTGACTGACGTAGAAACGGCTCGCCTTGTTTACTTTAGCTACTTTCATAGTATTATGTCTTACGGCATCATACTATGGGGTAATGCAGCCGGTGTTAAATCAATTTTTGTTTTGCAGAAGCGAGCTATTCGTGCAATCTATAATCTAGGACCTAAAGATTCTTTAAGACAAAAATTTAAAGAAATAAATATATTGACCGTTGTATCTCAATATATCTTTGTAAATGTCATGTACGTTAAAAAGAATATTAATGATTTTGAGAAAATCGGTGATTCACATAATATGTATACTAGAAATAGGCTTAAACTTACAGCGCCTATAACTAGATTGCAACGAGTCCGCAATTCTTTCATGGGGCAGTGTGTACTCTTTTACAATAGGATCCCAGAAAACGTCCAACAATGCTCTATATCACAATTTAAAAGAATTGTGAAAAGACGTTTGTGTGTTAAAGGTTATTACCTGATTAATGATTTTTTAAATGACAACACACCTTGGGAATGAGATGCTCGCTCCAGTCTGTTTCAAATGTGTCATTATCAAAATGAATTAATGTAACAATATTGACTACTTAAAAAAAAAAAAAAAAGTCCCGCTGAGTTTCTTGCGCCGGTTCTTCTCAGGTCTGAGGCATAACTTTAGCGAACCGGTGGTAGTGTTTTTGACGTTCAAAAAATGAATCATGTATTCTCATTTTGAATAAAATTATTTGAATTTGAATTTGAATTTATAGTAATGTTTTCATGGTTCCTACCTACCTATCTGCCTTAAAGTACGGCTCATTAAGTATTTTGAATGCAAAGCCAAATTGACTCCATTAAAACTTTTGAAAGCATTCGTAGCTTAGAAAATTTACCGAACGAGTTATGCCTTGTATAAAGGCATGTATGCTGAACATTCCTAATACCAAAAGCTTAAAGATTTTTAAAAAGGAGCTATTATACTCCTCGAGAACTTAGTCTATTCTAAAGCTTGCATAAGGTGAATAGAATCGGGTTCAATTTAAACATCATTATGGGGAGTCATTTGGTTCTTTATATTTTTCTTGTTATCTGTGGAAGATATATGCATTTTATAAAAGAAATAATTAGATTACTGTTAGCCTAAGGGAAAAGCGTGCGTGTACAGTGAGAAAGCATTCGAAATATTTCGAAATGACTTCTGCCCACGTGACTTCAAGTGGTAAATTTTTGTAAGTGGTAAATTAAACATTTGATGAAAGTGCCAAAAATTTAGCCTCCTCAATCTGCTCTTGTGCTTAAGCTTTTACAATGGCACAATAATTATAGTTATTCATAAAATTATGTTGTAATGGCTTGGATTAAAAAATATTTTTATACAACAAAGTCTACATATTTCAGTTAATAAAAAAATATTAGTTAATAAGAATATTTTTAGTAACTGAAATAAATAGAAATTGTAATGTAAAAAGTCATTAAATAAATTGATACAAAGTATCAAAAACCCACACAGTAGACACAATAAGTTATTAGCTTCTGCTTCTATAATTATATTCACCTAGTAACTTACACATATCAAAGGTATTAGTTTTTATACCAGAAAATATCTTCTTATGAAGTTAAATCCTTATAGAATTAGTTAGAAGATTGCTCATTAAAAGCTTTGCTTTGTATTTGTTCGAACGGAAAAGATAAATAAGTAGCATCTTAGAGAAAGGATGCTATCACAAGCAGAATTGCAATTTAAAAAACTTGTGTAATTAAACGCTGTGGTTGATCGACTTATAGTCAGTTTACTACTGATATAACTTGACTTAATGTCAGTATAATATAATTGAAAAATTTGATACAAAAAATTATTTAGTTAAAGTGAATTAAATTTTATTTTAAAAATGTATATAAAAATGAAGAACCGTAGAAAGTATTCTATTTTTGACTCCACAACGTCTCAAGCAGGCCATATGCAGATAATACTGAAAAATTAAATGCTTTAAATATAGTAATTCACTTGTAATCAAGAGAGAACCTTTTCGTCATAAATCCTCAAGAACGATCTGAACAAACAGGTTCTGCATATCAATGTACTTACAGGAATCTAAATTTTAAATATATGTATCTAATATTAATAATTTATATAATATATGTGTGATTGTCTCTGTATACGTCTGTACACTAAGTATACTGTTAATTGTCACCACTTTATGTGAGTTTATGTTTGTAGCATTCATAAAGATAAGATCATATAATCAGTATTATTATTATACATAAAAGTATTAGTAACTTAGTTATTTTTTACGAAAATAAAATAAAAAAGACTAAAGGAGATTAATAATACGTGTAATAAACGGCTTATCGCCACAATACATAGCTTCTGACACACCCTATTCAATTAAATTAGTAGAGCTGAGTTGCTCACAAGTAAGACAACATATGAATAATATATTATGGCTAAGTTTAACTAAACGGTTTAGCAGCCTGTACGATGCTGACGCTTTCAAATTTTTCCCGAAAATCAGAACCAGACCACCAGAAACAGATAACCAGATAACCAGAAAAGTATACGTAACTTGTTGTAGGCTTTTTTACAAATTACTCTTCTTTTAAATTAATTGTCACATATTATAATTAATTGAATCACTATATAATGACGAAACACTACAAAAAGCCAAGTAAGTTTATATTTAGTGCCATATATTAAAATAACAACTGAAAGCTAAAATAATCATAATTATTAGACATATTTAGCCTATTTTTCGATCCAAAAAAGTATTAAATATCGCATGTTGCTTATAATAAACTTTCAGATGTCCGCAACTTTACCAGCGGGAAAAATCTTAGATCCACACTCTTTGAGTATAAATAAAAATATTTAATGTACAGAGGACAGATTCAATTTCTTATTATATGAACAGTAGATATTTTACTATAATATAAATTACATAATACATACACATAGGAAAGTATATAAATAGATTTTCAGGAATATTTTTATTACACAAATATTGACGGGGACGGAGAAAGCAGGGACTAAGCAACGGAGTGTCTTAACACTAGGTTCCCACGGTCCCTGCAGTTCCCTCTGCCTACCCTGCCTTGTGCGGGATAAAGCGTGAAGCTAAAAAAAAAATAAAAAAAAAAAAAAAAAAAATATTGTAATTGTAGTTGGCGGCCAACGACCTATGCCCACCAAATACTTCAAAATTGCGAAATAACTTTCGATTACTGTTTTAATATATTCAATGGGTTAAAAATGCATATTATAGCAGAATCTAGGATGATAGTGCAGCGTTCCTTATGAATGATATTACACTACAACTTTTAAGATGATCATGGTCCTAGCACCTAAAGCTTTTAGATTACATAATGCAAACACATTGAATTTGATTACACAATTTAGATTCTTGTTTTTTTTTTCAGAAACGATCTTTCTTAAGAAATATAATTCTTAAAATAAAGCTTAAAATAAAGATAAATTTTATATTACATTTCAAATAGTTGCAGATTTTTTTTTCTAAATCTTTTATATAATAATGCTCAATATTTTTACAAAACAAATTAAAAGCCATATATCAATACACCAAAACGAAATAAGAAAATAAGAAATTGATTCATGAAAAAATTATGCATATACTCTGATAGTGAATAACTTAAATTAGTACTTTTCTAGTGCCAATGGCTGTTACCAATATACGGTTAAATTGTTCAATTAAAAGTTTTAAACTAAAGGCAAAATGCTAATGGATCTTAACTATTGAATGTAGAGAGTGGAAAATCAAAATGCTGTAGTACTCACTGCTATTCAATGTTCACTAATATATCACAAATATATAGTAAAAATTAACACAAACGCTTCATGTGGGTTAAATACGAAATCGTACTAGAAAATGTAATCGAATTGGACTATCTATTAAAAGTATAAGATTACTCGTAAAATGTAACTTTATTTCAATTCAATTGCTTTACTCTATCAAAAAATGTATACGCCTGGAAGTTTCAAGAAGCATGTATATTTAAGTTTATGAAAATAAGGCCATCTATTGACTATAAATAGTATTAACGAATCTTGATAACTCACAAGATATTGTTAGGTTATTGTTTGTCAAACGCTAATTTGTTGGCATTAAATAGTTCCCACTCATTTTAATACTTAAGAGAAGACTTCAGTAAATTGTCAATGGTATGTTGATTGAAGTGAAACTTAACAAATAATAACACATGTATATATTTTAATAAACACGTTGTGCGTTCCATTACTACATTAAATACCATAGGTACTGCCTAATGGTTGAAAAATGATTTAGTGTAATAGATACCCTAATAAAGTGAGGGTCTTTAATAAATTAAAAAAGTTGCCATTTCCTTTATATGTTAAAGGTTTTTACAGTTATTCGGTTCTTTCCTTTGGCATTTTAACATTTACTTGTTTTAATCTCCCTCATATTTCGAAGGAAATGCAGAAACGTAGTGGTAACGTATCTAGTGTTTAGATACTTTGTTTGCTTTGTCTCTTGATCTCCACGCAGCCTTTGCCTATTTGTCCAGAGGCAAAGAAGAAAGGAATTTGTTAAAGTTAATTTAGAAAACCAGAGTAGTTTAATTTATATAATTATTTAAGGAAAAACATCGAAACAACACGTATTCTACATATTTTGAGCGTATTTCCGGCAGATATTATACGTAACTGTAGTAAACGACTAAGTCCTTACCACAATATTTCAGATTCTATTCCTTCTACTACGGAACCCGCTGCCAACAAGCAACAGTCTCGGATAACATAATTTCATTGCTTTTTGTATGTGTATCATCCAGATTAATTTCTGTTTAAAGACCGTCCTAACTATACTAAAATTATCTATTAATAAGTTATTTGCCTTACGTTTCCTTATACTGATATAGTAACATTGTTTGTTTGTTGTATCCATAATAAGTGTGTACCTTAGTACACAATAAATGGCTAAGTCAATCATAACCAAGAAAATAAATCATTCGTGAAAACATCCAGTTCAACCTCAAAGCCAGTTCCCAGTAAACAGGATAAATTCAATCACTTGGAAACTAGGACGAATATACAATTTTTCTAATGTGTGCTATGATTCCGAAATTAATGATCCTCTGGTAATGTTGCTACTCGGAATGAATAAACCTAAAAGAACAACAGGAGCGAACGACACGATTATTATTCATATTTTATCCAAAAGATAATAATAACCCTTTTGTTCGAAAATCAATATTTAGGCAGCTTTAAAAAGTTTTTTACATACATACGTACAGTAAATATACTACGGATGCATCGAAACCTCTTGGCGCTCCGTACAGCCTCACCCCACCAGAAAAAACATAAAAAAACTATATTGAATAGATAAATAGGTATAAAAATACATACAGATCAATAAGAGTATACTCTTTAATGAGATAATAATGTAACAACGTAAAGTTGAGTCGAATACAGCGCAGATCAGAACTAATGTAAAAAACGTTTGTACTAGAACAGAATTTTATTTGCAACATCACTTTTTCTGCTTTGTATTCTTAAGTAGACTCGCGCATGGACTAACACACTCGGCAAACGTTTTCATATCTGTATATGTTAACAACCTAGTCATCATAACCATTATTTTTGCAATATTAATTCAGATACATCAGATGTTTTAACTAATCCTAGTGATAGTATATTCGGTTCTTACTAAAAACAACAAAACTCACAAAAACTCCCTTTCAAGTACACAAAAAAATGAAACGAACCCAAGAACGAAACGACAAATCAAACACAATGTTTCTGTACCTAAATGGAGCGTTTTTAGTTTTGTACATTATATTAATTTCTCATTTTTAAAAAAAAATCATATCCTACGGGAATATCCGAATTCAATAATTCTATAAACAACTCTTGATAAATTTACAGTATTTATTGCTTAAGAATATCATAATGCTACTGATTACAAGGTTTACAACTTAAATTTCAGCCATTTCTTCTTGGTGTTTCTAATTGAATGAACAGTTTTTTTATATATTTCATTTATCTCACATATAGTTGGTTTTTTTTTGTTATAGTTTGGTTTTAATTATTGTTTACTACTTAAGTAACAATTCTGAGAAGCAATCAATGAAAAATTAATACACAGTATTTAAAATGTGTCACAAAAACAGTACAAATGTTCTACTAGACTACAATAAAGCAAAATTACTCATAATTTATTTAGTAACAGTAAAATTTCATAAGAACGTTATTAGATAATGATCTGGTGGTACTTTAACAATAACATTTTCATAACTAAGTATAAGTTTCAGTGGTTCGTTAGTCTCACATAATCTACTATGTTATGAGTTTTTAGTAACTGTAAGGAAAAATATAGTTTTTTTAAAATTTACTACGTATGCTTTAACTTACGAACTTTATAATAATTACATTGTATAATATATATTTTTAAAACCGAAAATAGTGAGAACGTATGGTAGTGGTTTTAATTTCCCACTCAGTGAGAATGGTTATTTGCATTTCCATATCTCTAATTCTACCGACAATTAATTTTTTATATTTATCTACACAGGTATAAAGAAAATGCTTCAATTCATGTCCAGTATTAAATTTACACTACTGTTTACGATGAGTTAGTTAGCTTCGCATACTTAAAGAGTACAAGCACGTTGGACGGTTTTAAGTATGCATTCAGTTGACTGCAACCCCCCCCATCCCAAGGGGATAGGGTTAGGTCACGTAAATTTATTTATTCCTAATCTCTTCAAAAGTAATGGTTATCTTAATACAGACAATCGATTGAACTACTATTTCTTAAGGCAAATTTTACATACAAGAAAATACTTATTCATTGAAATCTGCTTTAACCACCAACTTACAAGATTATAAAATTAGTAACTATATATACATTTTTTTACTTATTAATTTTTTTTTTTTTTAATTTTTTTACTCGCTTCACGCTTTATCCCGCACATGGCAGGGTAGCAGAGGGAACGGCAGGAACCAAATATTAACCTAGTGTTTAACACGCCGTTACCCTGCTTTACTGCGTCCCCACTTGCCGGCCGCCCGTTTTTCCCGAGGCATTGGCGTGTTTGAGTGGCGGAACTCAACGCCGCGCTTTGCCTTAGTTGCCAGAGCGAAGAAAATTAAATAGAAAATCATCTCCCCCGACTGGGGATCGAAACCCAGAACCGTCCGTGGTTTAGCCGCGTTACCGGCAGACGTTGCGCCTCCCCCCTTGCGCCACGACGGTAACACATTGTCTTTTGTAACATTTTATTAAAATTGTATCAAAAAATCATTTAATTTTATACTGACTAATTTTGTACATATAAAATTATTAAAACTTAATAAGCTAACCATTAGTAAACTATTTTAACTTAATCTATTTTACTAGTTTGCTACGTTTGCTTCCCTTTAAGGAATATCTCAATTCTCCGTAGGTATGTCCAACAACTACTGCTACTAAAACTACTACCTGCCAACGCTTCTACTTTTTCTTACGTCTACAACAATATTTTTGAAATGTGGTATCAATGTCAAGTAACTATTTTATATATACTTCCAATTGACATTTCAAATTTTATTTTTTCACGTCGATGCTTCCTTGTATGACTGTAATTTAATACACTGCATTTTCCACGGAAAGCTTACAGTATTGTCTTTTGAATTCCTGATTGCAATCAAACGCTTGAACAGAATTGCTAAATGTAACCGATCGGGTTCGACTGCTACTCATGCGTTTCAGAACTAACCGGATTCAACCAGGTAATCGAAGCTTGAGTAAGTAAGAAAAAAAGCTCAAAAAGAAATTGTAACGATAATACGAAAATAGGGCAGTATAGGAATGATTTTAATTTTTTCCTCATAATTATATGATTTATATAAAATATAGGGGCTCTTTTTAAAGATCATCGTCATGATTAAAATATATATTTTTAATATTCTACTATGATGGACACAATTTATAATTTTTAACAACATAATATGAACTCAAAATATTTCACTAGTAAGCCAAGAAAACGTTTCGAAAGCACATCAATTTTTTTGATCTATGATCGCCTAGACTTTGTATCAACAATTAGGTATAAATTTAAAATTAATTATATATCAACTATTAACATATCAGATCATTAATTAGAATAAAATTTTCATACATTTATAAACCATTATGATATCAATTACATGTTATAATTTGGTCACTAATATTGCTCCTCAAACAAATTTTGGGTCTTCGCTGGTTTTTTTATTATTTAGCTTTGCTTCTCGGCACAAGTTTAAAATCAGTCGTTTTCTTCTGTGGCTCCTTTCCAGATTGTTTTCCGGTAATTCATTGCACTAGAAATTAAATTTCAGAAAAGGTGTTGGCAATATTTTTCCGAACGTATTCAAAGGTAATATAAACAAAAACCTATATACAAATACGGGAATTTGATATTTTCTTCACAAAAGCACAAGCGAAAAAAGGACACGGGGGGGGTTTTAAGAACTTGTTTGTAATTTATTAGTTATAGTCACACACAAATACACCATATTTTTTTTAATTTCGTTTCACGCTCATGGCAGCGCTATTTATTATATTTATTATATACTACTGCTGCCCGGGCTATGCTCGTCCTTTTTAAAATGTATTACGCCATTATTTGTTTAATGGTATCTGAGTTAAGCTCCTAAATTGATAATGCATAATACTATGATTGTGGTTTGGTTTTGGAACCAACGTACTCATTTAAATTATTATGAAACCAAAATAAACAGCCAGCCAAAACCTGTAAAAATCTTAGATCCATAAGTCAGTGAGGGTAACTACAAAGACTATAGTTTTCAAGTGCAGTGGCTTGCTTCCAATATAGCGTTTTAGATTACTTTAAAAGTTGTTTACACTAAATGTAAATGTTAATGGATCTTTAACTATTGAATATAGGAAGCGAAAATGCTGTAATACTCACTAGTATGTGGCGTGAAAAATACATCGTTTTATTTTTACACATTCGTATTCTCCTCGCAAAAATTTCTGCGAATGTTTTGCAAATACTAGAAACAGAAAATAAAAATTTGACGATGATAGTACGTTTTATTAAAAACCGAAGTCGCACATTTTATTATATCAAAATAGTATTAAGTTATCTGTAACATATTATCAGTCTTTTTTCAGTTTGCTAATGAACCATTTTTTTAGCAATCTAGGCAAGCAAAAACAATTCCCCCCCCCCCCCCCCCCACCCCTCTATGTCTTTCCTAAAACAATTTTCAATTATTACTTAAATTAAATTATGATCAATCATCATGATTATCGCCAACTTTCAAGATACAGAGTCTTCGCATTCCGCATTCGCGAATGTCATAGCGCAGTTCGCATAGTATTCCTATTCGCGAATGTAATTAAATATAATTCGTTACTCACTAGATCGTACTATCCAATATATTCATCGAATTAGACATCGATTAAAAGTTACATTTCACTTATGTTTCAATTGAAAAACCAAAATTAACACAATTACGCGAATACCCTAATATATATATATACCCCAATAAACTAAAAGTCTTTTAGTATAAATTTAAAATAAAAATAGTCTGTTTTTGTCGGCTTTTTAAGTATTGACGATGCCTTTGTCATTCATCTTTAAACTAACTAACAAAATGTCATAAATTATCTTTGTTATATTAGTATATACTCGTATTTAGGAAACAAATAAAGTTGATGTTTAAGGACGTGAAACTTGAAAACACCAAAATTTTTAAACTCTTTTTACCACGTTTATTTTCCTCACGGCTGATATCCTTATAAAATAAATGATTCATCACTAAAATAGGTTTATTTTCCAGAGCTTTGGTCTTTGAATAATTAAAAATTGGATATTTTGTTTTAACTTATGGCGAAAGTAAAATATATACGATTTCTACTGACCACCTCCACAATCCACAGAAAACAACCTGCCTACTGATGGCTGTCGTCGTTTGAGTTTTAGTGTCCCGTTCTTGAATTGACCTAGGAATCATTTTGCTGGCACGTGTTTTTCTTGGTTAGAGCCTTTTGAGCGGTACCCGACCACTATGCGGGCGAAGCCGCGGCTCCGCGAGTCTCTTAAGTTGGTATGTACAGTATGTATCTATGTATTCATTTCAATAATGGCTAAAACAATCAAACCAAGAATTAAAAATTCTTCGTGAAAACATCCAGTTCAAACCTCAAAGCCAGTTTCCCCGTAAAATGGAAAAATATTCAATCACATGGAAACAGGAGTAATATACACAATTTTTCTAATTTGTGTTATGAATACCGAAATTAATGATCTCTGTATATTTGAATAGTACGGAATGAACAACCATACGAATAAAAGGAGCGAACGACACGATATCCTGTATACTTTTGTTTGCCGCTCCATCTGCAATGGTTTTTTAATATAGATAGATATATATTTTGTTACCCTCTAAATCAATATCTTTAGGCACTTTAATATAAAGTTTTTAACATACAACGTACAGTAATAGACTACTTGCATGAGGACTCTTGGCCTCCGTAACAGTCTAGCCCACCAATAAAAAACATAATAAATAAAAAATTATATTTGAATAGATACATATCTCTAAAAATACCTACAGTTCAATAAGGAGTATATATCTGTATCGACTCAACTATCCTTTGCTTACCTCAATTATCGCCATATAGCTTATTGGAGATAAGGCATGTAAACAACGTACTAGTTGAGTCCGATACAGCTCAGATACAGAACTCAATGTAAAAACCTTTGTCCTGGAACAGGAAATGTTTATTGCACATCACGTTTTCTTCTTCGCTATTCTGAAGTAGACTCGAGTAGGGGAATTTGGAGTATGGGAACTGGGGCAAGTTTTTAAAAAGCCTTGCATACAGAACAAACTGATCTTTAGTTTTGCTATTTCTTTTAAAATCATAATTGTTGGTTAAGCTTTTAAACTAAAATTAAGCCATAGGTTTCGATTCTCACTAGAAAATGATTATATTTAATTTATTTTAGTTTCCGTTCTTTTCTGATACAACAAAAAACACAAAAAAAATTATGGTCCTGAAGCTAGATTAAACACTATGAAAAGCTATATTTTCTCTTCTATTAGTTTATATTTTTCTGAGTATTATTAGTTTCATAAATTTCTCATTCATAAAAAGTCAATGTACACGACTATGCCTCTGTGTTTGCTGTCGACATGGAATTATCTTTACAATATATAATCCCTACTACATATATCTCGAGTAAGCCTAGTACCTAGGAATACTGATAATTCAGTATACTACTATAATTCTGTCATAGATATTAGAGTGCTTAGTGATTTGTTTCATAATTCAATCCGATTACAAATTAACAACTTACATCAAAACATGTTTTGCGTTTTCCTCATGAATGGCCTGAAAAAAATATGATGCACGTTTCATATCTATGGTTGGTTGAATTTAGGTTATCTATCTAATAGTTAAATTTTTAATCTTTTTAATTAATAAATAATGACTGTGTTTCTATAAAAAGTAACAATTGGTAAGGGGCAGACCAATTAGACAATTAATCGAAAGTATTTACAATTTTTTGTTGTAAAATACAGGGCAAAATGTTAACAATAGACTCAGAAAGCAAAATAGTAAAAATAGTATCACTTTATTTAGTAACAGTAAAAAGCATAAAGAACGTATTTACAACGATCTTGCGGTACTTTATATCAAATAACGGGTCGTAACTAAGTATAAGGTTAAGCGGTTCGTTAGTCTTCATACCTACTGTGATTATGAGTTTATAGTACTGTAAGAAAAATATAAGTTCTTGAAAATTAACACAGATTTTATAATCGACATTTGTTTAATAATGTATTTTTATGATTTCGAAATTAGTTAGAATGTGGGTTCGATTCCCACTCGGCGAATAGATTTTTTCATTTCCATCCCTCTAACTCTACCGCCACTAATTTTTATTATATTTTATTCACACGTAGAAAGAAAAGGTAAGCTTTGACTCGCTTACAGTATTAATGCACTACTGTTACGATTAACGACCAATAAAGTGGCTCCGATTATTCCGTTCTCGTCTCCAAAGCTATTTCAAAAGCCAAACGCGGAAAGAAATTAACTCGGATGGAAACGGGAACAAGAGTGAGCTATCAATAATTCCGGTTCTAAAACTGTGGTTTTAACGCTTTAAATCTCTTGTGTAATGAAGTATTTTCTTCTAGTTATTAAGATAGGCATTTGTTATAGGCATATACGAATATTTATATTTATTGACCGTTAAATAATACTTGAACTACGGAACTATTACAATATTTAAAATATTTTTCTAATTTGTTCTTTGAATACCAAAACTTTGTCCTTTGTATAAAAATTATTATGTGTTCTAATGAAGATACGAGTTCGTTGGATACAACATTTTAATATCCGAGATAGTTACCTACATACTTAAAACATGCAGTATGCAGTACAGCACGTGCAGTCAGTTGCATCCATGAGGTAACAGCGGTTTAGGTCAACGTGAAATTATTTATCCTATATCCTTCAATAGTAAAAACACGGATTATCTACACAGGAAAATCTAGCTTACCACTAAATTACAACATAGAATATTAGTAGATATAAGTATTTTTTTTGTTAATATTAAAGTTATACTAATAAAAAATTATGAGAGCCGTCGTGGCGCAAGCTGTGCTTAAGCGTCTGGCCTGTACACGCCGATGGTTTGAGGGTTCGAATTCCACTCGGGGAGATAGATTTTTATATTTCCATTTTGTCGCTCTGGACTAGGCACCGCGCGGGCGTCAGTTCCGCCACTTCAACCGCAATGCCTCTAATAGGCGAAAGCGAGGAAGGAGAAAGCATCACTAAGCAACTGAGTGTCTTACCTCTGCCTCCCTGCCATGTGTGAGATAAAGCGTGAAGCTAAAAAATAAGAATCAAGTTCCAGATTCAGATGTTCATTAGTTTACCTTTCGTATACAGTAGCTATTTAGTCTGTCTACTTGTGTGAAGTCCACTACTGTTACTGTTCTACAAGAAAAAATTGAAAGTTGATTTACTGAAATTTTAATTTAATATAGTTTTTCTTCATACACTATCTCTTTTGTAGCCTTATACCTACTCGGTCGCGCACTTCTGTATTTTCCTGTTGAATTCCGGATGCAATCACGATTGACACGAATTGCTAATGTAACGATCGGGTTCCACTGCTACCCAATGCAAGTTTCGACTAACCGTATTCAACCGTATTGAAGCTTGAAGTAAGTAGAAAAAGCTCAAAAAGAATTGTAATGATGGATACGAAAACAAATAGGAATGTTTTGTCAGTTTAAATCACAGTACTATATTTATGTCTATTAAAAACCGGAGACACCCGGCAATTTAAATCCATAGACAATCAGAATTATAAAAAACAATATTTTAATATTATACAATGAGGGAGCATTTATCTTTTTAATAAACATATTATAGAGTGAAATGGTTTCTTATTGATTCTATTCACTTGAAGCCAAGAAATTTTCTAAGTACCTCATTTTTTGAGCTTGGTTCGATCGATCAGACTTTTGTATCGACAATTAGGATAAGATTACTTTTATTTAAAATAAATTACATTATCTTTCAGTACAATTATTTATCAACCCACTACAAATTCAAAGCATTAAGTTAGATAAAAAAATAAATCAACTTTATATCTGTTGGCAGTTTGCTAACAAATATTGCTTAAACAATATTGTAATTATCAGCTGTTCTTTAGCTTCAGCTTTTTCAGCACAATTTAAACATGCAGTCGTGTTCTATGCTCTGTCAGGTTGTTCCTGTATACATTGCACTCAGAATGAACTTTCAGAAAGGTGTGTGGCAAATATTTTCCGGCGTATTCAAGGTTAATAACGAAAACCTCATGTAATAAATTAGTAAAATTTTATATTTTCTTCGCAAATCAAAAGTGAATAACCGAATGAACGTTTAGAACTTTTCCATTTTTTATTTTATATGGAGTACACTTTATCTATATAAAAAAGCATTTTTACTACATGCATTATATCACCACTATATTGTTTGAATATCGTTTTCATTTCAATCCCGCTTGTAGCAGCGTATTATTATTATTTATTTATTCATATATAAAATACTGTCATGGCCAGTCTCAGGACCAGGACCATCTCCATGGCTGATGAGTATCCGATGACATAGAACCATTGACGAGAATCGACTGACGCTCGAGCACAAAGTGGAAGTCCAGTCGGGAAGGTACGCTTATGAACGGTGGCCTTAAACTAAATGTGTTGAACGACGAGAGAGAGACCTTGCGGGCCCCCGGACTCGAGTAGTATCCCAGAATAGTTCTAAATCAGTCCGTCAAAACAGAAAAATTCAGATACCTTTGATCCATTATGCACGAGTCCGAAAGCGTCGAACACGAATGTTCCCACACCCGTATTTATCGCGGCTTGGGCCAATGGCGGGAAGTCACTAGGTGGTCTGCGATCTCAGAATACCACACAAACTCACGGACTGATAATGACAAGAGCAGATTCGACATTTCTTTTATACGCGCAAATGCGGCCAGCATTATCTCGGACACTCCAGAGCTTCACGTCACGGATGAAAGATGCGAAGTGTGTGTGGTATACTGCGGCTGACCGCATACGCAATACATTCCATTCGAGGTATTTGTGGTTTCCGTACGTCAGCGGATAAGCTCAGAGCGTCGTCTGAGATGGTATTGCCACGTTTTGCGTTTGCGCCGGCCAGAACTATGTCGGTATACAATGCACTGTTAATATCAGTTTCCCGATGAGAACGCCCGTACCCGCCCCAGAAGGATGGCTGGACTTCGTGATGCAGGATATGAGATGCAATGGACCTAACCACTGAGGATGCTAAAGAACCGTGCAAAGCGGAGTAGTTTGAATCGGAAAGCAGACCCTTTAATACCGGGATAGCTAAGTTAAGGAAGGATAAAAAACTCATTGGTAAAATACAGTTATTCATTCGAATTCGAGATGTTGCGTAATAAATTGTATATTATAAATTAACGGTCAAAGGCGCACACCGAGGGCTTCGTACCTATTTTTTATGATTGTATGTACGATATGATCGATTCTAACCATATTGTCAATTCATCATTTTCAGCCGAAAATGCCCTGTAAGAATGCAAAATAATTTTATCATAAATGCTCATATCTTTTGATTTTGTTAACTTAGAAGTTTGATTTAGATGCTTCAAGAGGTTTATTAATTTGGATATTTGATATTAATTTCAGCTTAATTCCACAACATGACTAACAAAAATGATTAGTGGTTGACAAACGGAAAGACATACAGACTGATATACGGACAACTATGTGACCCTATAAGGGTCCATTTTTGAATATTTAGGTACGAATCCTAAAAAACAGTTATATTAAAGTAAGTTAGTATGTACGTACACGTCACTGGACTAAAATACAATTACTTCTTACAAAGTCCTTAGAAGCTGATATAGACACTATAAATAAGTTTACAATATACGTATTGTCTTATTCATTATCAGCAGCGATACTACGCAAGATAGTGAACATTCAGTTCCAGCTTGTATAGAACAGATCAATTACATTTTTATTCACTTTAAGCGCAAGCTTCAGTTTTACAACTCATCACGCAATGTCTCGAGAAAATAAATAACTGAACAGGGTAGGCATAGAAAACTACTCAAAATTAATTATTTTAAGTAGTTTCTCTCTGCCCAATCTGCTTTGAAATAGAACAGCTTGTATTTAAAAGAAAAACGAAGATGAAAAATATAGAAATACAAAATGTATATATAAAGCTATGAAAAATTAATAAACCCATACTCTTTTAAATTATGACGCAAAAAGTTTGAAGAGCCTTCTAACACAAAAATATATATTTCTTTGTCTCATATATTTCATTGAATTTCTAAAATAACTTTAAAGAAACAACATAGGACAAAGGGAGGAAATTATTCATTCAAAATATAAGCGTATTTGTGAAATGTGACGAACTCGCCTCCACAAACATTATGTCGGGTGTTTTGAATGTGCGACAAAATTGAGTCCATTAAAACTTTTAAAAGCTCTTCTAGCTTAGATATAAATTTAGGATACAAATCATGTATTCAATAAATATGAAAAGGGTTTATAAATTAGGCTAAACCACATAATTAAAAGTAAATCTCCATCTTAAAGGTCGGCGCACTTGTAACACCTCTGCTGTTACATAGGGCCGTGGGCGTCGGTGATCATTTACCATCAAGTGACCCGAAGGCTCGTTTTTCTTGCCCTCCCATAAAGAAAAAATAATAACTTAATCATATAACTAAATAAATTTAAAAACTTACTTACTTATTCAAACGAAAAATGTGAAATTTTGAATGTAGTGTAGAACTTTCCGAAATCCCGACAAAATAACACACGTAAATTACAACCTGTGTTATATCCTTATATATATATATATATATATATATATATATATATATATATATATATATATATATATATATATATATATATATATATATATATATATATATATATATATATATATATATATATATATATATATATATATATATATATATATATATATATATATATATATATATATATATATATATATATATATATATATATATATATATATATATATATATATATATATATATATATATATATATATATATATATATATATATAGGTTTTATATGAAAGAGCGAACTTAGGGTCATGATACTACTTTCTTAGCATTCTGCCCTAACAGAGCAGGGACATGAGACATCCATATCGATGAAGATTGAACCCTCAACCATCGTGTTAAGCGATAACGCTCTCCATCTGTGGTAGTTGTGAACATTTCATTTTTTTATTTTAAGAAGAATGTTACAACATATTTTAGACATATAACTGGATTAAATTTTTTTTTCAATAGCAAATTGGTTCCATTAAAAGTTTTAATGGAGTACAAGAAATACTTATGAGACAAACAATAAATTTGTAAAAGAATTGAGTTTATTACTAAAATTAAATTGGGTTAAGCACAAATTATGTTAAGAACTGACTAGGTAGGATGGTGACGAGATAAAGATACCTATCATCACTGTGGTGCTAAAAATCTAGGAGATTTTTGACAGGTAAAGAATGTTCTTCGTGAAAAAAAGCTTCTTAATTAAGTAAAGCGCAGTAGTGTCCCTGCACAGGCAGCCTTTCTGTCATACGTAATGGGAGCTACAGTCAGAATTGACATTATCTTACGATTCTATAAAATGTTTTTAAGGCGAACAAAAAGTGTGCCAATTTTGTGTCCAATGAAAAAAAGATTTCTTTGCAGTGTAATAACAAGACGGTGACTTTGGTCTAACTTAAATTGGTATTAGAAAGCGGTCAATCAGTGTAAGCAGTCAGCTATGAACATATATTTAGAGCATAAAACCGATTATTATTTTATAGAAACTTTCTGCCACAAGGGGCATACTAATAAAATCTTTGAAATCTTAATCCCTCTACACCAGATGGCAAGATAAAGTTCAACTCATTTTACAAGAATCCAGGGCAGTACGCGAGAAACTTACGAAACCGTCCGTTAATCTAATAATAGAGTTTCATTTCAAATGTGTTAATTGTTGAAAGATCTTGTTAAAAGAGATTTTGTCTTAATTATATTTTCTTAGGATTATCAAAAAATTAGTATATCTGCGAATATGTCAGGCTTTACGACCAAGAGATCAAATCCACAAACTCTACCTACACCAAAATAGCTTTATGAACTTTATTGAATTAATATATTGTGTTATATTTTAAAATTATTATACTATTAATTAAATTGATATTGACGTAAACTTCATATACTCTATTTGTTTGTGTAAAATAAGCTGCTTCTTATAATTACCAAACATAAATCTCGAGCTACGAACTGAGTTGGATTTTCCTTGAAGTATGAGAGTTACTTCAAGTTTTAAATGCGTTCAGTTAGCTATCTAGATTATATACCAGGTGTATTATTTTATACATAATACGTGCATACGTGAAAATAATTATTTAAATTATTATAGCATAACTGAAATTAATCTAGTAAAAAAGCATGATATTGGTTAAAATTTGACTCAATAGTTTTTTATAATTTGAGTAAATTTAAAAAAAAATGGTTGCCTGTAAAGTGGGTTTTACGGGCGAAAATTTTACGTGACAACGTCTTTTTCTCGGTAGAATATTTATTGATATGATTAATAATTATAATATAAATTGCACAAATTTTAACTATAGAAAATATATTTTGTTTACTAAAACATTGTACATGTGTCAAGTGATACGCGCGGCGGACCGATCATAGTTCGGTGACAGTTGACTCCGAGCTGCAACCTAATTTAAGACGTTGTCACGTCAAAAAATATCCGCAGAGTGTCATTAACTCTCCAAACTTGAACAAATTCAACACAAAAGTAGTTATCATTTTCGAGCGTAATTGTCTATATGTGAAAATATCGTTTTATTCGTTGTAGGCTATATATATGAAAGAAAAATATTTTATAAAGTTAATTTTCTACAACATAGTATATTTAGGCATTTATTATTTGTTTTTATATCAAATTTATCAATTTATTTCTACAAAGATAAGTGCATAGTTGTAATATACTGCATTTCTCGCTTTCCTCTTTACATGGTATTGTATGTTGATTGTTAGAACTAAACGCCGCACTTTACATCGTTACCATAGTAAGAAGGGTTTATATAAATCATTCCCAGAATGGGAATCACAACCACCACAAGCATTACGATGCGTCGGTCTCTGTGCCGCTGCGCAAATAAACATAAATTTGAAATGGTTTTTTTCTGAGAAGTATCTATGGATTTTCATTTTTGAATTTTAAATCTTATTTTAACTGTAACTGTTCTGTGAGTCAAAGAGAAGTATCCTATAAGTTTTGGACACGCAGCGAAATTCG
The DNA here is from genome assembly GCA_037178615.1 of Dione vanillae. NCBI lineage: Eukaryota > Metazoa > Arthropoda > Insecta > Lepidoptera > Nymphalidae > Dione > Dione vanillae. The sequence continues at coordinate 172,915 of JAZFAU010000052.1, read as the reverse complement.
TACAGTACGCGGCAATAAATTTAAAAGCTTCCTTTTTTCTGTACTCCAAGATTTTTTTATTTCGCCCTCTGACTTGTGAGTGTTCTTGATAAATACACTTTTGACACGCGGACAACTGTCTGTCAGTTTGTCCACCTTAAAGACTATTTTTCAAAGAAAACCACAGTGATCTTAGAAGAGTTCCGTTTTTCACGTACGGAGAGCGAAGAAAAAAAAGAGTGAAAGACAATAATTAAATAATTGTTTTAAAATATATATATATATATATATATATATATATATATATATATATATATATATATATATATATATATATATATATATATATATATATATATATATATATATATATATATATATATATATATATATATATATATATATATATATATATATATATATATATATATATATATATTTATATATATATATATATATATATATATATATATATATATATATATATATATATATATATATATATATATATATATATATATATGTGTGTGTGTGTGTGTGTGTGTGTGTGTGTTAGGTATTTTGAGTGCAAAGCCAAATTGACTCCATTAAAACTTTTGAAAGCATTCGTAGCTTAGAAAATTACCGAACGACTTATGCCTTGTATAAAGGCATGTATGCTGAACATTCCTAATACCAAAAGTTTAAAGATTTTTAAAAAGGAGCTATTATACTCCTCGAGAACTTAGTCTATTCTAAAGTTTGCATAAGGTGAATAGAATCGGGTTCAATTTAAACATCATTATGGGGAGTCATTTGGTTCTTGTTATCTGTGGAAGATATAAGCATTTTATAAAAGAAATAATAAGATTACTATTGGCCTATGGGGAAAATGTGCGCGTACAGTGGGATGGCATTCGAATGCTTCGAAATAGTTTGAAATGACTTCTGACCACGTGACTTAGTGGTAAACTTTTTGGCACTGTCATCAAATGTTTCTTAATATCCTCTTCTCCTCAATCTGCTTTTGTGCTTGAGCTTTTACAATGGCCTAATAATTGGAGATATTCATAAAATTATCTCATGACGACTTGGATTACATATGTGCAACTGAATGAGGTACAAGTATGCATGCAAATTATTTTTACACAACAATACAAAAATATTTCAGTTAATAAAAAAATATTTTTATTGATTGCAGGTATATTTCTTTGCACTGGCATCTAGGCAAAGAGAGGCGTTGAGTTCCGCCACTCAACACGCAATGCCTCGAAAAAGGCGAATGCGGGGACGGAGAAGGCGGGGACTAACGGATTTCCTATGGTTCCTGCAGTTCCCTGTACCTACCCTGCCATGTACGGGAAAACGTGAAACTAAAAAAACGAAAAAAATAATTATATAATTCAAATGTGATTGTCTATGTATACGTGTGTATGAGCATTCAGTTAATATCGTGTTAGCGCGTAAACGTCACTACTTTATGTGAGTTTATGTTTATAACATTAATAAAGATAAGATAACATTTTCATATGATCAGTATTAATATTATACATAGAACTATTAGTAACTTACTTATTCTTTACGAAAAGAAAGTAAAAAAGACGAAAGGAGATTATTAACATGTGTAATAAGCGGCTTATCATTAAAATGGATTCTTATTCTCACATCCTATTCAAATAAATTAGTGGAGCTAACTCAGCCCACAAATAAGACTAATGAATAATATTTTAACTTATGAATAATAATATTTTAATAGCGGAAAGCGGGGAAGGATAAAAGCATGGACTAAGCAAAGGAGTGTCTTAACACTAGGTTCGTACGGTTTCTGCAGGCCCCTTTGCCTACCCTGCCCATGTGCGGGATACAGCGTGAAGCTAAAAAAATAGAAAAAAAAATTATGGTTAAGCTTCAACTAAACTGTGCAGCTACCTGCATGATGTTGACGTTTTAAAGCTTTCCCGAAAACCAAAAATCATAAAATTATATGGAAGTTGTTGAAGGCCTTCTTACTTTTTTCAAATTAATTATCACCTATTATTATTTATTTTTAAGTAAGTTTGTCTTGGGTGCCGTATATTTAAAACAAAATTAAATATATAATTTTCTTGTAGATTTTCATTATACTAAAATCTAAATTATTTAACTGAGGAGGGATTATCTATTTTTGTCTGCTTGGTTAATTTATTTTACACCATACTATTGTACTTTAATCTTAAGGGAAAAATCGATATGAAAATTACAGTTCAAAAAATTTTTCTCTTAATATTAAATTGATTCAGGTTTATAATTTATAACACAATAGTTTGTTGTAATATATTAGTAGTCTGTATAAAAATTACCAGAATGCTATTGATAATTGAAATATGAAGGAAAATGTAAATGTCAAATCATTTCTTTATTTGACTCCGGATATAAAGTAAAATATTAAAAACTTTTAAGATATATTTTTTATAATTAAGTAATATAAAATTTAATTAGTATTAAAGATATATTGGAGGATTATAAAGATAAAATCATCCGCAACAGGTGCATTACTCATACTCCAAGTGTTAAATTTAATTATTCGTATATAAAATCTGAGTGTTAATTGCGGCTTTTAAGAACAAATGCATACTTAGTAATTGCATACTTGCTATAATAAATGTAATAAATATCGAACTAAAAAATATTTACTGTGCAAGTGATACTTAAATCTACCTTCAGTTATAAAAACTAATATGGCTATAAGTACATAATAGTGTACCATCGAACTGGCGTATACTAAAATATTTTGCACAGTTTTGTTGACTTTAAGTGGACTCTTTGGGAAGTATGCTGAGTGAAATCTTACGCTTCGAGTTCTATTCCTCTCTGTGTTAACGTTGTTTACATGTATATATTTTTTTTATTATTATTATTATTTTGTTTTCTTTTAATTTTTTGTTCACAAATTTGTTTTTTTTTTTATTACTATATTTTCAAAAATGACAAATGAATGTTTCGATTACAATGCAAGTGTTCTTGTAACTTAGAAAAGACTCAAATGTGTTAAATGTCGGTCTCATCAGTTGGTAATAAGCCTACAACAACGCGAGGACAGTGGCCGTGTCCAAATTGTCTTAACAATCGGAACAACACAAACGGGGCGCCATCTCCGCCGGGAATAATCACCAACAAGGACAAACCTGACAATCACGCTGACTTACTAGCTGCGGTAAGGAGTGAAGTAAAAGAGGCGATTTCTCAAACAATTGGCTTAGAATTAAAGAATATACGCGAGGAGTTAAGCGGTTTGCAGGATATTAGGCAATCTCTTGAGTTTTTATCGAGCCATTTTGAAGTAATTAAACAAGAACTAGAGGAGGCTCAGAAAGAAATAATAGGCCTTAAAAAAGACAACAACGACCTCCGACAAGCGCTGACCTCTCAAGGTAAAACAATTAATAACCTAGAAAGGGAAATAAGATCAAGTAACCTAGAGTTACACTGTATTCCAGAGCACAGGAGTGAAAATTTGTTGACAAAAGTAGAACAGATTGGACGAGTCATTAATGTACCAATACAGGAAGGTGTTGTTGCCAAGTGTACATGCATAGCTAAAATTAACAAAGAATCAGCACGTCCCAGGTCAGTTCTAGTAAAATTTAGCTGTCCACTACTTCGAGATCGTTTTTTGGCAGGAGTGATAAAATATAATAAGAGTAATACGGACAACAAATTAAACACAACACATCTTGGTATTTCTGGGAAAAAAAAAACTATATTTATATCAGAACATTTAACATCAACAGCAAAAGATATTTACGCCGCTGCTAGGATTTTTGCAAAAGAAAAACTGTACCGATTTGTGTGGTCACGTAATGGTAATATCTTCCTTAGAAAATCAATCTCAAGTGACGTTATACAAGTTAAGTCAAAGGACTTTTTAAAAACATTACAGTAAAAGACTCTTTTAGTGGCTATCAATTTCTTTATATAGAGGAATATAGAGGAATACGGACTAAGACGAATGATATTTTGCTCGCAATTCTTAATACGGATTTCGATGTTATAGTTTTTACAGAAACTTGGCTTAATAATAGTATATATAACAATGAAATTATTGACAACCGTTACAATGTCTTTCGTCGAGATCGGGAGTCGAGCGATAGTATTAAATCAGACGGGGGAGGAGTATTAATTGCAGTGTCCAAGCGATATAGGAGCTACAGGATAGAGTCTTGGGAAACCAAATGTGAAGATCTTTGGGTAAATATTCTACTGGACTCAACAACAGTCTCTTTATGCGCAGTTTATATTCCGTCGCCATTAAAAATTGAACTGCTCGAAACCATTGTAAACAATATAGAAAGGGTAATTAATAAACAATCGTGTACTATTTTGATCGGAGATTTCAATATACCAACAATACATTGGACTAAAGAAGCGAACAATGAGAATTTTACTCCTGACACTAAAAGTGCAGCGAGTGCGTTAATTAATGATTTTATGGCAATGACAAATTTGTCACAATATAATGGTATTTGTAATTCATATGGAAAAACTTTGGACCTTGTTTCCAGCAATTATAACATAAGCACAGAACATAGTATTTTTTTTGCATGTCCAGTAGATAAATATCACCCTCCTTTAATAATATATTATGAAACAACTTGCAAAGACACTTTACTGCAAACTCATAGAATGTTGAAACACAAATTTTTATGTGCTGATTATGACATGATTAATGAACAATTATCAGAAATAGATTGGAAAGCACTATTTCAAAGTTCAATCGATGTCAATGAAATGACGGCCATTTTCTATAAAGAGATACGTAAAGTGATCGAAAACTGCATACCGAAAAAAAATGTAACAAAAACAGATTTATATCCTTTTTGGTATTCAAACAATTTAACCAAAAGGTTTGCTGAAAAAATAAATACAGAATACGTTTTAAAAAATATAAAAATCCTTTGAATGAAATAGAATTTAAATTACTTCGAGACAGGTGTGAATTTCTTATGAATAGTGATTATAAAAAATATATCGAAAGAGTTGAAAACAACATAACAATATTTTTTTTATTCATATTTAAAATATTAACGTTATAGTAAATTTGACTTCCCAGCTATTATGACACTAGAAGATTCTACGTTTACCAATGGAACTGACATTTGCAACGGTTTTGCTGACCACTTTTCTAGTATATATATACCCCGATCGATGCAGTACATTCGCTGAATCTAGATTAAAAATGATTTTCAAAATGATTGTCAGTGCTCTTGCTTACATGGAATCAATATCACAGAAGATGAAATAGAAAGAAAGATGGTAAATTTAAAAACGAATAAAGGAGCTGGACCGGATGATATACCCCCAATCTTTGTAAAACGTTGTGCACCATTCTTGACTAGACCACTGTTGCTTATATTTAGAAAATCCTTATACGAGGGAGAATTTCCCAAAATATGGAAAAAAGCGCGTGTTGTCCCCATATTTAAAAACAAGGACAAAAAGGAAATATCAAACTACAGACCTATTTGCATATTATCAGTTTTTGGTAAGATTTTTGAGTCAATGTAAGGTACTTATAATTGGCATATGAAATCTACAATGTCTGTGGAACAACATGGCTTTATAAGCAAAAGATCAACTGCGTCAAATTTGGAACTGACATTTGCAACGGTTTTGCTGACCACTTTTCTAGTATATATATACCCCGATCGATGCAGTACATTCGCTGAATCTAGATTAAAAATGATTTTCAAAATGATTGTCAGTGCTCTTGCTTACATGGAATCAATATCACAGAAGATGAAATAGAAAGAAAGATGGTAAATTTAAAAACGAATAAAGGAGCTGGACCGGATGATATACCCCCAATCTTTGTAAAACGTTGTGCACCATTCTTGACTAGACCACTGTTGCTTATATTTAGAAAATCCTTATACGAGGGAGAATTTCCCAAAATATGGAAAAAAGCGCGTGTTGTCCCCATATTTAAAAACAAGGACAAAAAGGAAATATCAAACTACAGACCTATTTGCATATTATCAGTTTTTGGTAAGATTTTTGAGTCAATGTAAGGTACTTATAATTGGCATATGAAATCTACAATGTCTGTGGAACAACATGGCTTTATAAGCAAAAGATCAACTGCGTCAAATTTGGCTGTATTTGTTGACAATTTATCGGAGTCAATGGATAAGGGTTGCCAAATAGACTGCATATATACAGACTTTGCTAAGGCCTTTGACGTTGTTAATCATTCGATTCTTATTAAGAAGCTTCAAAATTATGGCATCTACGGAAATTTGCTTCAATGGTTTAGATCATATTTGATCAATCGAGAATTGAATGTCGTCATTGGTGGGTATCAATCTCGTACAATTATTGCAACAACAGGAGTGCCACAGGGGTATCTTCTTGGACCCACTTTATTTGAAATTTTTATCAATGATATATCGAAATGTTTTAAATATTGCCGTTATCATCTTTACGCAGACGACCTTAAATTTTATAAGGAGATAAAAGACATAAACGATTCATTGTTAATGCAGCAACATCTTTTAACTTTTCAACAAAACAAAAAGACATAAACGATTCATTGTTAATGCAGCAAGATCTTTTAACAATTTAATTTTTTGGTGTAATGAATCACTACTAAATCTAAACTACCAGAAGTGTTTTACTATTACTTTTAGTAGAAAAATGGAAAATGTTAACTTCGCGTATAACCTGAATGGAATGAAAATAAATAATGTAAAGCAAATTAATGATTTGGGCATTACGATAGACAATAAGGTAAGTTTCGTGAATAATTGAAAATTTATTGAAAACAACATTAGAAACGGTAGGTTTTATCATAAGAAACACAAAGAAATTTAAAAAATCTCATACTAAATTAATATTACTTAACTCGATGATAAGAAGCAAATTAGAATAGCGTTCTATTGTGTGGAATCCATACTACCAAATACATTTGGATAGGATTGAGAGAGTACAAAAGAAGTTTTTAAAACATATTAATTTTGCCAATCACAAATCAAAGGAATATGAGAGATATACTGATATTTTGGCATTTTACAAAACTCTTTGCCTATCCGATCATAGAGTTATGTTGGATCTTTGTTTCTTACATTACAATGAACTACTAACAAAAATTATGTTTTACACACCGAGGGCAAATGCTAGAGCTCAATTAAAAAATAAATACACTTTTTTTAGCAGGATGGTAAAGACTAACCTTGGTACAAATGCCTCTTTAAAAAGAGTTCTGAAATCTTACAATTCTATATTTAACATAGCCAATATTGATATTTTTAGAGACTCTTTAGTAATATTTAAAAAGAAATTAAAAAAATATTACAATAAATGTAAAAAGTGGCTGTAATGTTTGAAAAGAAATATTCACTACTTTTAAATATATATTTTTTTTTAATTAATATAGTTATTGTTTGTTTTGATTATTTTTTTTAATATGCCTTTATTAGTTTTAGTTGTAAGTTTTTATGTTTGCCATTAATGTATGTGTGTAATTCAATGTACGTTGTTTTTATTATTGATATTGTATTTAACTTTGTGTAGGGTTGCTGATTGGAAATACTTGTTGTTTTTTTTTAATCATGTTGAGCTAGCCTGTAAGTGTGATGTACAATGTAATTGGCTTTTTTTATTATAATTCATATTATTTGTAATAGGTAACATTGTATGTTACGTTGGCTTGCCTATTAAATAAATAAATAAATATATAATTATCGATTGATAATTACTTTATATATTATAAATTCTTTCGGCCTTATTCATAAAAAAGTCTTATAGAACGTTTTAAGCATTCTTTAGTTAAAACGCTCTATAGGCTTAAAGGCCTTCGATAAATGTTTGTATTCATAAACGCTCTATAAACCTTCTATAACTAAAGTGTCGCTAATATGAGTTATAAGTTCATAATGTTGCCACTATATTGAAGTCGGTCTACTTGTTGCCGAAAATACCAGTTTATCCACAGATAATAAGTGACAAACGCCTCGACTTAGTATGACCACAGATTTTATTACGTATAAAAATATATTGTTGGATCTGGCTTGACATATACCAGCTTGATTTACATCACTGTTATCACAAAAACACATATGTTTATTTTATTTTTGCTTATAAACTTACTTAAGTTTAAAAAAAAAATATCAAAAGAAGTAAAATGACAAAGAATTGAAATTTGTTTAAACGTGGACATGTCAGACACATATTACCTATGTATTTTAAGAATAAAATTATTAAATTTCGCTCGACGGCGCCGACATCTGATCGCAGTAAACACCTGGATCACCTAATCACGCCCCGGAACTTCTACGATCTAATTTTAAATTAATACGTATGATAAATGTTGCCGTCAATTATTAAAATTATCATTTTGTAAAATTCTCGTCATCCAAAGAAAACTAGTCGCTTATACTTCGCACCTTTCTTATCTAGATTTTATTAATTATAAACTTGTTAATAATTAAATATAGTTAATAAACATCGAACAAAATCTCGATTATTATATTGTTTTGTTTACGAAACTGAAATTGACACTCTTGATGACAAGCGACTCGACGACATCATATCAATGCACACATAAGTATGAGCCATAATCAGCTGTTATATGAATCGGCCATCTTTGGACGTTATTACACTCTTATAGCAGGGTTGTCGGCTCTATAACTTTATGATAGGTTTATAGAACTGATTAGCACTAAAATGCTGTTATGAATAGAGTTTTTTGACAACTGTACTATAACGAGCCTTTAAACGTGCTATAACTTTTTATGAATAAGGCCGTTTGTATATTAAATTGACATAATAGATAATAAAAGAGTCTATTGATATTTAAAGAATTTTTCAAAACCTGTGACATTTTATTGTTTTAGATTTTTGACATTTCACTTGACACTTGACAGTGTTTTTTTCACTGACATAAATGTACACAAGTAAACATACAGCTTAATTTAAATTTAAAACTTAAAAGCTACTTACTGTCTTTCTTAATCAATTTTGGTTTATTCTAATAGTGATTAATAAAATAATAACCAATACGTAACAATGTCCTACGGTGACGTACATAGATACTTTTTGCGTACCATAGCAAATCGTGGTGTGCTATCTATGTCCGAAAGTGCTAAGATTATACAAAATTATACAGGTATTTTTATTAAAAATCGCTGTTATTTGTATTTAATTTCTGGTTTTTATTCTTTTGTACAATTTGCAGGAAAAAATGAAGGCGATCTTAATCAACTTGTCCGCAGACTAGTTACGGAAATAAATAACAAAATAAGTCCATTTCAACAAAGAATTAAAATAGTTAAAGATAAAAATACGGAAAACTGTGAAGAAACTTTAATTTTTATGATGATTATCTCTGATAGTGCCACTAAATCTCAAAGGATTTTTTCGGATAAGGAACTTAATTATTTTAGAACACTTTTAAAGGAAATAATTTCAAATGTAGACAAACAATTACATTCAGTTGACGCTCTTTATTATGCACAGATCACCAAACATGAGGCTGAGGTAAACAAATTTAAACTGCTACTGTTCTGTTGATCCATTTTATTTATACTTGAAATAATTTGGGCTTTAATTTGTCAACATCACTTAATTTAGGATACTTCTATTTTTTTATTGATACTTGCCTAACAATATTTATGACATGTTAGATAAAAAAAGAACTTTTAATATATTTCAGATTTTGCTAGATAGATGGTGTCAAATGCATTATTTGAGGAAAGTACAAAAATTACAAGATAATACGCAATCAAGCAGAAAAGGAAAACATACAACTGTTGAAGAAATTGTTTATACCTTAGGTCTAAGAACAATCTATGAATTTGAAACATATTTTATAGATAATTTTAAGGATTATGTAGATGAATGCAAGCAATGCAAGGAGCTTGTGTTCAAAGTAAGTAACATTATCTTACTTATAGATATTATAACAAATATTGATTGATATAAGATTGATTGATATCATAGAGGCACCATACCATGCACTCATGAAATAAAAGTTATATAGAATGCATTAAACTATAATAGTTCTATAATTAACTTAGTTTACAATTGAATTAACCTAATTTACCACATTCAATTATTTAGGGTATGGTGGGTCTTCATCAATTTAGAACTAAAATGCAAGGATAGTGTCCTTTAGATATTAAATGATTTCTATAATTCTCTTTTTAAAATAATAATTAAAAATATCTGACATTACTTAGACTATCATGTCAGCTGCATGAGATCATCTGCAAAGAAAATAATGAATTTTGGGTACTTATTCTTGAATTTAATGCAATAATCTTGTTACTACTACTTTATTTGGCGAAATATTATAAATTACGTTAAATATTATGACAGAACAATAACTTTATAACAATATTATATTATTTTACTTTTAAAATATTTCAACATTACAAATTTAATTTTGAATAGTAGAACTTAATTGGCTTTATAATTTTAACCAAGTTTTAAATTGGAAATATATTTAAAAATTTCCCAAAATTTGTATGTAAAAAAGTAACAACAATTCCGAGCTCAGACAAAAACTAAGGCCGAAATTATTTATTTATTTATTTACATTTCATATTACGTTTTACAAAATATGAAATATAAAACTTGTTGAACTTTCATTTCAGGGTTCAACTTGTTCCATTTGCAATGAGACATTGCACACACCATGTTTAGATATCCACATGGACAATCAACATGATGGTGTGAGGACTCCTAGTACTGACAGGTTATTATTAGTTAAATTATTTAAATACAGTTTTTCTTTAACCTTAAATATAATAATAACTAAAAACTTTATTTACCGTCGTGGCGCAGAGGCGCAACGTCTGTCTGTAACGCGACGGTTTCTGGGTTCGATCCCCATTGGGGGAAGATGGATTTTTCTATTTCCATTTTCTTCGCTCTTCCAAACTAGGAAAAGCGCGGCGTTGAGTTCCGCCACTAAACACGCAATGCCTTGAAAAGGCGGAAAGCGGGGACGGAGAAAGCAGGACTAGTAGTAGGACGGAGTGTCTTAGCACTAGGTTCCAATAGTTCCTGCAGTTCCCTCTGCCTACCCTGCCATGTGCGGGATAAAGCGTGAAGGTAAAAAAAAAACTTTATATATAATAACTAAAAACAAAATTTGAGTCATACTTAATTACTTTATATGTAATGTAATATAGTGCTACTTATTAAATAACTTTCTTTTTTTTCATTACTTATTTTCTTTAAAAAAATATATGTATTATTATAAATAAGTGAAGTCACTTAACAATTGCATAGTAGTAGTTTGAACTATATATTTTTTATCTTTTAACAATTTTAATAACCAACAGGTTTGAATCTTTTTATATTTCTAAATATTTTTACTTTTTTAAATAATCCCACTTTTTATACACTTTACACTTAGGAGATTTTATTATAGATAATAAATAATATATAGAATATTATATTTTGTATATAATATTCTATATATTATTTATTATCTATAATACAATAAAGATAATCTGTACTATAGCTTTTTTATTAAGTAAAAACATAAAAACTTCTATATAATTTTATAACTCCCACATTTATTTGAATAAATAATCATCTTATTTTTCTTGTGTATTAATTTGAATATAATATTATTTACAGGGAAGACGAATTACTAATGGAAACTGATACTGACAATGAAGAGCGTTTAGCCACAAGTAAGAATAGAAAAAGAAAAAGATTTTCCAGTGGCAGTAGTAATAGTGAAGAAGTATTATTTGAAGGTTAATTATATATTGTGATGTATTAGGTTATTTTTGTATTTTCTTGTTCAGATATTGATATAAGTATATTACGTTATGAGTATGCTTTAAGTAATTTTTATTTATCATACACCACTCAAATTATCCATTACATTATTGTTATTTATTGAGACATTTTGTTTTCCATTTTCCATCTAAATTCAAGGAATTGCATGTTGGTTGGCGCAAATCAACATCATCTTTGATTTTTCTACCAGAAATGTTTTTTCTGTATGGTTTTTTTTTTTTTTTTTTTTTTTTATAGTTGAAATGGAACAGGCGTTTGTCTCCCATCTCACCTGATGGAAAGTGTAGATGAAGACGAAGGTGGTACACGCCCGTCCAGAAGAAACCTGTTCACTCTACTCTTAAAGGCTCCTGGGTTATACTTATCAGGAAAAATAGACGCAGGCAGGTCGTTCCAAATCTTGGCGACTCTCACCAAAAACGAGCTGCTAAAACGTTTAGTTCGGCATTTGGGTATGTCAACCATGTAAGGATGAAACTTTTGCCTACGCCTAGTTGTCCGATAAAGGAATGGATGAGGCTTAATCAGTTCGAAGAGAGCTTTCGAGCACTCTCCAAAGTGCATCCTATAGAAAACTGACAAACTGGCAACTTGACGACGATGCTCAAGCGTGTGTAGTCTGCTATTTGAGAGCTTTTCATTATTAATTAATCGACGGGCTCTTCGGTCAACTGAGTCTAAAGCCTCCAGATGATATTTGGCTGCACCATCCAAGAGGTGACTGCAGTACTCAGTAGAGCAGTGTAAAGATTAAGTAGCTGTTCAGAGCTGAAGTACTGCCGAACCTTGGAGAGAATTGATATTTTCTTGGACGCAGATTGTGCCATAGACTCAATTTGTTGGCCAAAGTTCAGGTTAGAGGAGATGATAATACCTAAAAGCCCTAGATGGTCAGCAATCGGTAAGGATACACCTTCGAACGTGGGCGTTAAGTCGAAGCTACTTTTTTTCGCGGAGAAAAGATATGCCTTTGTTTTGGAGGGATTAAACTTAACAAGATTAGCGTCACCCCAATCGGACACCCACTGCAAAGTCAAGTTTACCCGTTCAATCATGGACTCTCTTAAGGACCGTATTTCCACTGGACTAGCTCGCGAGTTGGTCATGTACCTCTCAATCACCGTGCTGTCATCGGCGTAGCTAATAATACCGGGTCTTAAAAGATCATTTATGTGCAGCAGAAACAAGGTTGCAGAGAGAACTGATCCCTGAGGTACCCCAGCATTGATTGCCATTAGATCAGACGAGCATCCATCTAAGACAACCCGAATAGAACGTTCCCTCAGGAAGTCACAAATCCAATCACAGAGTTCAGTAGGTAAGCCGTAAGCTGGAAGCTTACTGAGTAGTGCCTCGTGCCAGACCCGGTCAAAGGCTTTTGAGATGTCTAATGAAACGGCTATTGCTTCACCGTGACCCTCTAAGGCCTCGTTCCAAATTTGAGTGGCATATATTAGCATATCTCCAGTGGAGCGTCCTTTGCGAAAACCATATTGATTATCACTAAGAAGCTCGTTTGCTTCAAGGTAAGTTAGGAGACGCTTATTCAATATGCATTCCATAATCTTACAGATTATAGAGGTGATCGCGACAGGCCTGTAATTGGCTGGGTCTGCACGGCTTCCTTTTTTGGGGATAGGTTGAACGTTAGCAAGCTTCCAAGATCTTGGGACTTTACTAGTTTCTAAAGAGAGTTGATATAGACGAGTCAGAACAGGAGACAACTCGGGTGCACAACACTTCAAAACCACTGCTGGAATGCCATCAGGACCACTGGCCTTATTAACGTCCAGATAAACATTTCAGTAGTAAACATTTCAGTACTTCTTTTTGATGTATTTTAACGGCGCTCATTTTAGGGCCAAACGGAGATAAGTGAGGTGGACACTTACCGTTGCTATCCAGACGAGAATATTCAGCGAAGAGATTGGCAAATAGATTGGCCTTCTCCTTAGCACTGTGCACCAGGGATCCGTCAGGTTTGAGCAGAGGAGGCAGCGAAGAATGACAAAAGTTTTTCTCGACCGACTTAGCAAGGCTCCAGAAAGCTTTGCTCCCTGAGGGAAAGGAAGCTAACTTTTCCCCTATTCGGCCAATGTGGTCAAAACGAGCTATTTTAATCGCTTTTTTACACCTTTTAGCAGCTGCGTTGTATGTTTTCTTCTTAAACTGGAGATCCAAGGCTTTGTTTTTACGAGCGTCAGCCCAAGACAAAAAGGCTTCACGCTTACGATTTTCAGCTAAGAGGCATTCAGCATTAAACCATGGGCGTGTTTTGGTCTCAAGGGATACTTCAGCAAATGGGATAAAATATTCCATGGCCTGATAAATCACGCTCGAGACAGCGTCTGCGCAGCACGATGGATCTCTAGAAGAAAAACAGACTTGCTTCCATGGATAAGATGCGAAAAAGTGACGCATCTCATCCCAATCCGCTGACTTGTATCGCCACACTCGTCTAGTGCCTTTAGGGCTGGTATCAGGAGGCGAGTAATGCGACACAGATTTTACCACACAATGATCGGATGTCCCGAGTGGTGGAGAAACGGAAACCGAACATCTATCTGGATCAGTTGTCAGCAAAAGGTCCAGGCAATACGCAGTGTGGCCCACGACGTCAGGAATACGAGTGGGTTCGTGGACAAGCTGAGAGAGGCCACAAGAAATTGCAAACTTATAGACCTCTCTACCAGCGTGGTCAGTGTCACTATACGGGTACAGCCACTCTTCGTGGTGCGCATTAAAGTCCCCAAGAAACACCAACTGCGCTGATGGAAAACGTCGATGGACCGAGTCTGTAGCTTCGCTTAGATAGTTAAGTAGCATTGTCGTCTCCTGATCTCCGCTATGCGAACGGTAAACACTGGCGTAAACTATTTGGTCATGGCCAGTATTCACAAGAAGCCATAAAACTGAAAAGTCAGGAACCTCTAAGTTACGAAGACGCTGACAACAGATCACGTCTCTTACGTACACGCACACACCTGCGTGGGCACGGAATTGAGTCTCCAAGATGTACCCAGGATAGTGCAGATATGATGAATCGGACGGGTTACAGATCTGCGTCTCCGTTAGGAAGAGTAAGTGCGGTCTCTCCGTCTCGAGATGGTGATGGACATCATTGAGATTTGAGTGCAATCCTCGAATATTAGAGAAATGCACTTTGAGGGAGAGGAAGTGCAACCACTGGTTTATCTTACTTTTCTTTTTGGTAATTTTCATAACTAGAGTGAATAGGGGAAGGGGGAAAAGGTCAGGGTAAAATACTATACTACGAGCCAAGCAGCACGCAAGGAACCAACGCATCGAGGGGGCACTTGTATGGAGAGCGCGGGGACGCCCGAACCCCCCCGGAAGTCGCCATCGGGTCCTCTCCATCCGGTCGCCAACCGGCACGATGGAGCAACTCCGGGATTATGCGTGGCCGGTGGGGCAGCCTTTCACGTGGGGCTAACACGCTAGTTGGGCCCCCTACAAACCACGGGCGGCTAGCGGAGCACCGTTTCTTCGGATCCTGCTGACCTCCAGGACAAGTGACCCAATGCATCAGTAACCTACGAGCCCAACCGGCTATGCGATACAGCACAAAAACCCAGACCAATCCCCCTTATGGGCATCCGGAACTCTCACTCACCTGACGAAACACAGCAGCATAAAAATGCTACTGTTTCACGACGATATTCTGTGAGAGCGTGGTAATTACCCGGTTCGAGCCTGGCCCTTTTGAGCTACTGTTGTCATTGTAGCTTGGCTCTACCACTAAACAATACTGGTATTTGAACTCACAATATTACAGTAAGTAGTACCATAGTCCCACAATGACCTTTTACTTTTATGTCAGTCAAAACATAACCTCTTTTTCTATGAATGTTGTTATCTAATAAAGTTATATATAAGTAATAATTTTAACTTTTCCTGTGTCATAAACGTGAAAGCTTTTAAAATAAAATTGAAAATAGTATTTTCCTTAAAATTAACTTTTTTAAAAAAAATATTCATTTTGCACCATATTTTATTTATAATTCAAACTAATATGGTACTTCTTTTAATATCCTTTTTATCCTGCAATCTACCCTTTCTGGGCGTTTAGCTGGTTATGAGTGGCCTAATTTCATGCATAGCGTACATCCAGTGTTATATCCATATATAGTGAATGAATATAGTATATATTCTTTAATATATACTAAATATTCTACAATATATATTCGAAATAATATTTTGTGATCTTAGGAAGTGCTAGGGTGATCTGTTCTTTATTCGTTTAAAAACCTATGTAGGCTTTATTAAGACACAAGCAAGCTAGTGTGCCTTTCCAGACGACTGGTATGTGTTTGTATTTTGGTAGATGTTTTCTCTCACTGTAGGCCTTGTGAGGTCTCGGTGCAGTTTGTTCACACCAAGGAGCTTTAGTGATTGTGTGAAGTATTTTTGACGGAAACCTTTGTATGATGTCCACATTAGAGTTTGCTGCAGTTCACTAAAATTCCATGCCTAAAAACACGTACTCACAAAAATAATTATGAGTACGGCGTGTTTTTTTTCCACGTCATCATGTCCATATGTTATATTCAAGTAGCGCTCAATATCAGTGTTTTGGAATTTTATTTCATTTAGATTCACAGGCGCAAACGCTTATGTCTGAGAGTAAACGGGGGACTGAACCAAATATTCCTGATTTGCGCTTATCCTGACTGAGTCACTATCAGGTATGAATTGTCGTCATAAAATCGCGTTATATTTGCTATCAGCAAATAAACTCGAATTTGGGAGTTCTTTTTACAAGTTCTAGTTATGATGGGCATACAATATGTTGTTTATGGGAAACTTTTTGATGGAGAGTTTAAGCTGATAACGGACATAGAGGGCTTTAGAGCGGCTTCATTATGGTTGAGTCTGTAGGCAGATTCGGCGCAATATCTCATGATAAATGCTCGGCAACTGATAAATGCTTTTGAATCAGGTTCTATGGAGGTTGAACGGGCTAATCTAAAGAATAAATACTATATTTAATGAAAAACATATCTGGATTTTATTTTTTGTTTCCAGCAACAACATTTTGTAGTACAGGAAATCACATACTGTTCCAAATTTTCATTTAATTATATAATTAAAGTAACGAGTTAATGATTGCTCTAATTTTCCCGAGTATTTTTATCTACAGTGTAAGACATGTTTCGTTTTTTTTAAGATGATAACCTTTGTTAGATAGAAGTAAAAACTTTATATTTCGACATTTGATGTGTTTTAAATGTTTAGGAAGCCGTTTATATCCCTAAAAATATAAATTAAGTATAGTGTTATCAAATACTATCACGCATGTTGTAACGATGGCTGTTCAATAATATTTTAATTTTAATTAAATACTAAATAACAATAAATTACAAACACAAATAATATGGGAACGTACCTGGCAGATTTTAACAAAACTCTTAAAACTATAACTTCTCCAATTTTTGAACTTTATTTGAACCAATAATTGTATTGGATGCTGTATATGTGATAGTTCTAGGTAATAAATATAATAGTACGTATAAAAGATAATTGAATAATAATAATTTAGCTACTAATTAGGTTTTAAGGTGTATTTTTAAATTATTTACATTTTTCTTTCTCTGGTAAACACATTACTACTGCGTTAGTTAGTTTAGTTTTATACAGTCGAATGAGTGTCTTAGCTGGTTGCTTACTTTACATATATCCATAGATAACAGTAAATGCGTTTGTATATTATTTATATACTTTTTTTAGGTTGTCTTATTGATCAATAACTTAAACTTTTTATACTAAATATGGTGTTTTTAGAAAATTAAGTATTATATTGAATAATTACTAGACTGGATGTTTAGTTGCAGGCGTTAAATCCGAACAGACATAAGAACAAAATTCTTGGCAGCATTACTTCTAGCTAACTAGACACACAGATATGATTTCATGTATTGAGTGTTTGCTCTAATCTTCTGATAGGTATGTCTTTTCGATCTTTTCTACGGTTGTGCTACGAAAAATACACAAGATTATATTTTTAAAATTTTAATCTAAGATTTATATTATATTAGTAGTAGTTAGTAGAATATTATTAGAGTTTATTTATTAAATATTAATAAGTATTTGTAAACATTATATAGCTAGATAAGCATTTTCTACTTTTCTCCGTACGACTTTAGCAGAATGCGGATAAAAATCCAGTAAATACTTCCATTCGTCTAATATTAAGTATACTATGTCCACAACAGTCCTAGCGCGGAACGAGAAGTGATGGGTGACACCCACAAATAAACCCTGAAATTAATTTAATTTACAATGTAAATATGCTATTATATATAATATAATGTTTTCACGCTTTATCACGCATGTAGGCAGAGGGATTCGAAGGAACCGTGGAAACCTACTGTTAAGACACACCGTGCATCGCTTTCCGCCTTTTTTTTCGGGACATTATATGTTGAGTGGCGGAACTCTACGCTGCGCTTTGCCTTCTCCAAGTGGGAATCGAACCCATAAAAGGTTGTATAATTTAAACGTGATGGTCAAAAACACATCCCCTTTCGTGGTAACGAATTATCATATCAATTCGTTTGGTAACAAGTAATATCAAGACAAAGCGCGGTATAGAGTTCCGACACTCGTCACGCAGTCAGTCTAACGAGGAAAAGTGGGAAAAGGAGTGTCTTAACACTAGGTTCCCTCTACATACCTTGCTGTGTGCTGCATACAACGTTAAGCTATAAAAATAAAAATAAGCAATTTTGGTTAATATGAAGATTACACGGCGTAAATTTAATTGATACTATTCGAGTCTAAATATTTTTAATATATAAAAACGTGGATAATGCCAATGGTGAATTTTCATTGTATTACATTATTTATATCTATATAGCATTGTTTGATTTTTGCTTAAGGAAAAAAAGTGCGCATTCTGTTGCTATTTAAAAACCTCAGGAGTGTCCGATTCCTTATTTTCCGATCTAAGTATTAATATGTAAATATAATAGATGGCAACTACTTCTTTAAATTAATATAAAGGTACCTGTGCTACACCAAAACTATCTTCTGGCCCAAGGATATCGTAAATTGACTCTGTTAGATTTTGATGAACAGTTAACACCTCAACCTGAATAAATATATTAAATTGAATTCATATAATTAATTTATTATAAATTTGAAGCTGTTAATGTATTTTTGAAGGATAATCACTATCCATCAGGATATTAGTAGGTAGACTTTTAAGTTACATGAAGTCAAATTTTTCCAGTCTCTACAAAATTATACATTTTGTAGTTTGTCAACTAATTTGTTACTATAGTAGATATAATCGGCGGTAAAAATTTCTTACAGAAATCTCAAGGCTCAGGAATAAGCTACTTAAATTATATAAATATAAACTTTTTGGTAATTCAGTGATACATGGAAAATAATAATAAATATAAGCCTTACCTCCCCTCTATGTATGAAGTAAATGCACTGGTCGGCGTCTCCTCTCTGTACTATATAATTGCCAGGAAAGAAAACGCAATGCTTCAACCACTTTGTCAACATTCTTTTAAAGTCGTCATTTGTTTTACCAAATATTAACGATTCGCGTAAATGACTTCCGTACACAGCTTGCTTTACTTGAATCTGCAGTCTGCACGGCAACTTACATACCAGTTTAGGCATCTAAAGAATTTGCATTGAAGAATTATAAAATACTAAGTAAGTATTAACCAGAACATATGACACTATTATAAAGAAACAATTAATCGTATGTGATTTTATGCATTTTTGTAAAATGCGGGAAAGAGGGGAAATCGCTTCTTTTTCTTTTTTTTTACGATATATTGTATAAAACAACCCTTTTAGCCTCACACTTAGGAAAATATGTTTTGGCACATATTTTACATACTTGTTTCCTACTACTACTTAATGACATAAAACCACCATAAAAATAATTTTTAACTCCGTCACGCTAATTTGTAAAGAGCGGGAAAGAGCACTCGCCTCTTTTTTATTTTTTTTTCACAATTGTTTTCGATTTTTTATAAATTTTATAAAATATATTGCCTTAGTTTTGATAAAACTATATTTTGGGCTATATATTATATACCTGTTTCCCTTGCTGTCTGTTCCACAACTCACGAACGTAGTCCCACATTTTGTTCATTTGGTGGTCACTTAGATCGGTGTCACGGAGTCCGTCTCTCAATTCATTAATTCCATAATCATATTTAATTCTTGAAGAAGAATGTGCAGTTATCATAGCGGACATTTCTGATATAAGCAAGCCTGAAATTTTGAGCTTAGCATTACGAGGCTTTTAAGTAAAGGATACCAAAGTGATAAAAAGCTTTGTTATTAATGAATATTGCCAATGTAATTATTAGTAATGAAGTGAAGTTTTAATTAAATTAATAATATATACAAGCGTACCAGTACAGAATTTTATTATAATAGTTATGAACACAGTTTCAATAACTTCAAAATCATTCTGTGATGAAACATCTCCTGTTCCGGTGATAGTTAGTAAATTAATCATGTACCACAATGATGCGATGTATAGAGAAAAGAAATCTTTCTGTAACACGGAAATGTAAATCAGCTTATAAAAAACAAACCAATACTGAATTAGACTTTCGAAATAGACTATAAGTCATAATATGTATTTTTATAATATAGAAATAAATAGCTTCACACTTTAACAGTTTATATATAGCACGGTTTACAGAGGAGAACCCCAAAATGTTAAGCCCCTTCGTTTTTCACTTTCCTTACTGAACGAACAACTAAAATAATGCGGTCTCAAATGAGAAGCAATTAGCTACTGCTTCTCCGACATAATTACAAAATTAATATAAAAAAATATAGGTATAGCTTACAACAAACCACTATCGCAATAACAAATAAGCATTAAAAAGACAAAAGAGTGAGATATGTGAAAAGTGTTATAAAAAAACTTTGTGATAGCCGTGGCGTAGTAGAGGTACTGCCTGTAAACAGTTATATGTTTGATTCTCACTCGAAGAGAATAAATTGTTATTTATTCATAATCTTCGCCCTGGTAACAAGCCAAAAGGAGCAAAGCAGTAAACGAAGTGTATTAATACTAGGCTAAGTGTAAAAAAATCAATTATCTAATTTTATATAAAGAATCTAAATAAATTTCACCTCTGCGTAACTGGCGCTCAGGTTGAGTTCCTCTTTTGTCATCCAATTAGCTGAAGTGCATTGTTCCGGCGTAAGACATGACATTTTGAAAAAGAGACATGCATTTACGTGAGTTAAAAGAGAAGCCCATATTCCTATTGTCCTATAATATAAAAAATATGTATAAATAAATTACTCTTTAGTTTTTATATTTACGACAATACTCAGTATTTGCAGATTGAAATAATGAAATTGAGGAATCTTAACTTAACAAATACTGTCTGCTCGAAGTTCGGCCCACCTTGTTTTTAATGTTGTATTTACTTTCATATTTTATCACAGATAACTGTTACTTAATTCATCAAAAATCAGTCAATATGTTATTTATTTTATTAATTATGACTGCAATATTTAAAATGACTAACTTTTGACTTTTAATCTTTATTTAACTAGTAGTAGTAGGTTTTAGCGAATTTTACACCTTGAAGCGTATTTATAAGTTTGCTAAGAAAGGAACTTATCAGTGAACTTTCATAATCGTCAATGGTATGAACTGTGCAATGTTTGTTTGTGTGTATGTTCTCTGTCTTCTTAGATAGTATGCATATATATATATATATATATATATATATATATATATATATATATATATATATATATATATATATATATATATATATATATATATATATATATATATATATATATATATATATATATATATATATATATATATATATATATATATATATATATATATATATATATATATATATATATATATATATATATATATATATATATATATATATATATATATATATATATATATATATATATATATATATATATATATATATATATATATATATATATATATATATATATATATATATATATATATATATATATATATATATATATATATATATATATATATAATTGAGACATGATTGTTGGAGTTTAAGCCAACTTTTGCAATTTTAGATTTTTTTGTGAAACACAATTAAATATAACAGTTCTAATATTCACAACTAAGCGAAGATAGTCGTAATAAAATACTTATTAAACCTCAAAAAACCTTACGTCAATTTTAAAAACAGACTAGAAGATCCAATATTAATTTTTCTGTGCTGGCGATATGTGAACAGATAACTGACTCTCACTAGTTGAGGTGTGCGCATGTAACAGAATAATGCGCTTTTAATAGTTGGGCGCAAAGGCAGAGCGAAGGCTAAATAGCAAATAGGCAAGTTGGATAAGAAATCACGTCTCCGGAGATACACTTTTGAAAAGTACCTTAAAGTAATAGGAAATTGATTATATTATGTTGTTTCAATTATAACTTAAATATTTTTATATTTTATATTTTGCTTTGTTAACTTGTTTTAAGAATCTTCTAATTATAAAACAGCTTGCAATTAAATTACATTATTTTATTTTACCTCAATTGCTTTCACAATATAAGTCGATATCAATCCCAAAACAGGTAGGGTATGTGTTATGACATTTAAAAATCTATTATTGCCAAGTAAGGAACTACGAAAAGATAAAACAAGACTTACATATGGTGTACTTTTTTAGGATTTAATATGTAATCGCCATATCTATTCATATAACCTGTATGAAAGTCTAAGAAGATTTTATAGAGAAAAATAACGTCAACCACAACACATATGTAAAAGAAATATGTGTTAGACAGGAAGGCCATTTGATATACGAGGATCATAAAATCCATGTAAGCCAGAACGATGATCAGATAGTCTGTAAACGGAAAGAAAATTTGAATAGCTAAAAGGATATAGCGGAGGTTTAGAATTAGAATTAACTAATGAATTGGAATGATTAGAAATAACTCACAGAATATATCTACTTGTAATACAAATGGTACGCTACTTATAACTCTAGTGTTGAACAATAGAAGTAAACAATGGACATAGCTTACAACAATATGAGCCATGTATGTGCGGTCAAATAAAAAAAAATAATTAATCTAATACTATCTATTTGTCAGAAGGACAGTTGTGACAATAGCGTCTGCCTGTAAATGCGACAGTCTGTGGGTTCGATTCCCACTCGTAGAGAATGAATTATTTTCATTTTCTTCGATGTGGTGGACAAGGCTAAGCGCGGCTTTGAATTCCGCTACTTACGCCGCCGCCTTTCGAGGCATTACGAATAGTAATTTTTCGGAAGGTGGAAAGTGGAGAAAGGAGTGTTTATAGCCTCTTTGTCAAAATTCCAACATGTAAGTACTTTGAAAAATAAAAAGTATCTATACCTACCTATAAACGTAACCCATATAGAATCTGGAACGACACTGCTACGAAACCATCTGTAACATATTTGTTTATTGAACATATATTAAATATTGCTTATGAATGGATTTACTCTAGACAAATAATATTTAGATTGAAGAAAATGTTTAAAGAAAATTAATTTAGTTCTTATTTCACTTGTGTTTTTATAGTTGATATAATGATAAAATACATTGAATAAAAATAATGCAACTTATTAAAACTGACCGGTGTGGTTTAAATATTAACCAAACAGCAGATATATAGTCAGCATTGTCCGCAGATGTAATTGATCTTGATCCATGAGATTCGGCAATACTTTTATCCGGACTCTGTTATGAGAGAAAAAATTATACCTCTTTGTTAAGAATGTTAGACACTTTAAAGTATTTAAATTTCTGCTAAAAGTGTTTTGAGTAGCGAAACTCAATGCCATATTTATCTCACTAGAACCGGGTCTAAATAGAGAACAAATTTCGGTCAAATGATCGAAAATCATCAATTTGAATGCTTGCTATGCTTGGATTGCTTTATATTAGTTAACAATTTAAATTTTTTTTAGCTTCACGCTTTATCCCGCACATGGCAGGGTAGGCAGAGGGAATTGTAGAGAGCATGGGAACCTAGGGTGAAGACACTCCGTTGCTTAGTCCCTGCTTTCTCCGTCCCCGCTATTAATGTTAATGTAAATTAATAAGAAATACAATTAATGTAGTAATTATAAATCGATAATAAATACTTTCTTTCCTTGTGTGAACTCTACTAATTTACATGTAAAATATATACTGCTATTTTATAGCATACGATATACTTATTTAAATTAATACAGCCATATACCTACGTATACTCCTACATAGACGTACATAATATGTATGTTATTTTTTTATATTGTGTTTCAATTTTATATTCAACTCTTATTCATTTATATCATAAATATTTTAAAGTAAAAGTTCCGATTATTGTTTTTACAATAGATTTAGAAACAGTAGTTCATGGTATGCTAGCACTAATTTACATTTACTTTTTAATACATTTGTTAATTTTTTTGTTAAAGTATAATTTTACCTACCTCTAAGAAAAGACTTGGATCAATTTCATCATTTTCTTCATCGTCATCTTCTTCATACGTTAGTGGATAAGATTCTAACTGCAATGATATTAATATAAGCACGATGTTGGAACTTCTGAAGCAGTACAGAAAAGTTAAAAAGATTTGGAAACCATACTTCTAAGCTAGATTTTTCGGACATCACTGTTGGTAATACGTAATCTTTAGTCGCTGTCTTTACAGAATACATTACTTTTCTTAAAACTGAAGGATAACTCTGAAATGCAAAAATGTCATCAATTTATTGAAAGAAAATCAGGATAACACTATAATTTACCTAAAAATAGAATATTATAACTTATTTTTAAATGAATTTGTAAAAACTTGGAAACTAAATCAAACGTCTTACTTTCAAAAGTGCGTAAAATTCTGATCCTTTTATATACAGCAAGTCTATATTCCTGGATGCAATAATGTTTGACATAGTTAAGTATCGTGTTGCACCGCGAATGTTTCCGAATATACCACCCGGACCCATGCAAGCCTCCACTTCATTAATATTCGTTATAATATCCACCTTAAAAAATCATACTGAGTACACCAATGTTGTGACCAAAATTAATTTTAAAATGTCATTTACATACTTTACCGCGGTAAATTATGTACATGTTGCTCACGACCTCATTAGATCTCAGAATCATGTAACCTTTTTGAAAATATCGCTCTTTAAGTTTCTTCGCAAAAGCTCTAAAGAAAGAGTACTCGACGTCTTCAAATAACGGTATTTCTCTCAAAGTTTTTTCGTACATATATAAGACGGCGTCTTCGTTTAAGTTGGCATGTAGCTTACCCAAAATTTTTTGGTGCTTTAAATGGATAACATGATATAATTAAAGTTTTTACATAATTCCAATTACGATAATAATATGAGACACTTAAAATATACTTATAACTTATTAAGTAACATATTCTTGCAATCAAATTTCGGTCATTTGAATTATATTCCAAGGATTATTTTTTCATATATATTATTTTGTAGTAATTGCTTTATTTAAATTTTGATAAATTAAAATTACTTTAATTTAGCATTGGGCTCTAGCATTACTTATGCTATGTGCAGTAGGTACAATATCTATTTCGGAGCGAAAATAATTAGACAATAACGTAATCGTAATATTATACAAAAATTTTAATAACCTAGACCTTACATTTGTTAAGTAGTAAGTATTATAAGTAATTGTCTTGCAAAATCAATAAATCGGATATTTCTTTTATTTTTCTTATTCCACAAACTAAAACTTAGCTAAAACTAAGTATGAATAGGTGAGCATTTGTAAAGTAATCTTACCGACCAACCACCAGTTCTTTTCCACTGATATTTCCAATAATCAATAATATTCTTTTTCAAAATATATGGCACTCTTTCTCTATTTAAAAATAGCTGTAAATGTTTTAAATTTTCTTGGAACATAGTGACTACTTGATCGGCCATTGCTTTTAAAGATGCTATCCGAGCGTACACATATCTGTAGATAAACACATTGCTTTTAGATTAACTAATTGGCATGGATTTCTTCATTATAAATAGAATCATTTGATGGCTTTGATTTTAGCAAATGCATGTGTAGTAGAAGTTTGTAACATTAAATATTATTCGAAAAGGGGTGAAAATCGAAAAGAATAATAAATTTCGAGCAGTACAGCTTTTTGTCCTGATAAGGCAAGAAAATAAAATTATATTATATTGAGGATTAAAAGCACAATACTTTCCCACTGGGACATGATGGCCTTAACTGGTTAGAATTTCAATATTCATGAATAATATATGCTATAATATATTAAGTCCTAAGTTACATAATAAAATATAAAATATTATAACAAGCTTATGTCCTTATTGTTAGAAGAAAAATCATATATTTACAAATTTAATTTTACAAATTTCATATGATTTCAGAATGTACATAAGACCACTTTTATACACACAAACCTCAGAATTATTATCTGATTTGTGACTGTGAGAAAAGGTTGATACCTAATAAGGATAGGACAACAATCTATGACGAATCAAATCACCCACCCGAAAAACAAAACTCCATGTATGTTGATGCAAATTGAAAGTATCATGTGGGCGCTGTCCTGGGCCGTGATATCACCAAAGCCAGCGCCAGTAAAGCTTGTACTAGCCCAATAATAAGCAAGTAAGTAAACCTTTGACGGGCTCAGATGAGATTCTTTGACAATTTTCCCACTGTCTATCCAGGAACCTGTTATTTTAATTTGCTCAATTTATGCTATTTTTTAGGTAAATATACAAGTTATGGATATTACCGCGACTTTAATTTAAAGCATAGTATTAACCAGCGTTTATAAATTTGGTAAAATTATAAAACAAATAAATATTTTTAAAAATTAAAAAATGTTTTTTTTTTCAAATATAATAAATAATTAAATTATTGTTCTAAAATAAAACGCCATCATGTCTGTGCAAGAAGTATATCATTTTCTTATTCCTATTTTTTTAATGAAAAGTGAGAAATTGATAACGTTTAATAGTATTCTTGTAGTTCGAGATCTATACGTCATTAGTATTTAATGATGGTTACCTCATGCAGCATGTATAAATATCGTCAAATGGGAAAAATTATCCTGTACCTAAAGTGTAGATAATTTTTAACTAGTATTTAGTATATAGCCTTGCAATATTTTACCCTATAAGTAGTTTTGACAAAGACAACGTTGTCAGATACATTCTGTATAATAATATATATCTAAGCTATTAATATTAGCACAAACTCTAACCAAGTTTGCAGATCATGTTTCCTTCAGGATGAAACGTCGTTTCCATATAACTTCCATATGCCGATAATTGCTCAACCTTTGCAATGAAGTCATCATTATCGTAAGCTACTATGTATCTGCATGACATAATTATCAAAATCGAAGTATAAAGGTTCAAGAAGAAGAGCGTAAGAAGAAGAAATTGGACAACACTCATTAAGTATGCCTGGAAGTAAAATATTAAAATGTAGTTTCAATTTTCGCAAAAATGTTTTAAAAGTACAGTAGGGACTGAAAGGATCTCAAAATATATCCATTTTATTTATTTTATAAAACTTAAGTAACCGAAACTGGTAATCTAGCCATTACATAAAAATTAATTAAAAAAATGTATTTAAAAAATGTATAATACTTAAGATGACTATTATGTACTCTTTTATCGATAATGCAAACATAATTACAAAATAATAAGCTCATGCTATAATGACGTCAACGTGACACAGTCTAATATAGCTAACTGAAAGCGAAAATTTTTAGTAATATTTATATTTTCTTTTATGATTAGGCAGGGTTCTTTGTTAGTTGCAATTATTATAAGCAATAAAATATTATATTAGAGATCAAACAAGTAACTATAAAACAAACATGCATGCGTCAGAATATTTTTAGCTCTATCATGCGTGAACTCTTAGACCGATTGTCTCAACTAAGTAGTTAACTAAAGAACAGGATACTTCTAATGATCTATTGTCTAATGATTTTCCCGTAATGGTTGTATTGTTCTGTGACTTCATATTTGATTTAGATGTCATGATTTTTCAATAATTAATGTCTACAAATAAATCTTGTTTCTCAATATTTGTAAAGTATAATAAATGGTAATGAATTATTATTAAAAAACTAGGATATGACAATATTTAAAAGGCCAATAATCAAAAAATGTTAAAGAGAGAAAGACAGTTTTAGACATAGGTTTAATTTATGAAGTACCTACTTCAGTTAACGTATGACGGATGAATGTGAGTCATAACTCAAGTCTGATTTCGATTAAGTTTGGCAATTTCTATAAATAGATATGATAGCATGTTATAAATAGTTTCACTCCACTTGCACGTCACTAAGAACTGTATGACTAGAATATTGATGAAAAAAAATGGCTCTCCCAAAAAAAAAGCTCTAGATGATTTTCTATCAGTTACTTCATAAAGATATTTTTGTCTTATAATGTGTCCAGCATGAATATTACAAGCAGAATAAGGTGTACATACATATTATATGTCGTTCTTTGTTAAGAGGACATATTATGAATACTATTATGAATTAGTAATACATAGATTACCTGTATGAATAACACCTTTAAGTTATTAAAATATTCAATTACTAATGTTATTTCATATTCAATGTACTTTTCAATAAGAACGAAGAATGCCTAGCAACTGTTTGAAACTAACAAAACCAAATGCTTAGCTCCGTTCTCCAATTTCCGCCTTCTGAAGGATTGTGACTTGAGTGGTGAACTAGACGCCGCGCTTTGCTTTGCCAGAGCGAAGAACAAACATAATTAATTCTACCCAAATAGGAATCGAACCCACAGGCCATCGCGCTGACAGGCAGATGCTGTGCCTCTGCTCTACGACAATTCAATGATGATAAACTATAAAAATACTTACGCGTTTCAATGCACTTATAGATTCTGCCCAAAATGCGGAATATAATTTGTAGATTTGCAACACATTAGACATTCTTATAATGCAATGATACATATGGAAACTTATCACGTGATCTTCTTCACTGTGATTCTCGTTATGTTTTGGTACAAACAACTTCCATACTGCATACCACGGGAAACATGTAAGGACATCCGCTGCGAACGTTCTCTGGAAATTAAAAAAAAAATAAACTGCTAGTCTCTTGCTCCATAAAAAACTTTATTGGGCACACTAACTAACTAACTTTATTGGTAATAGTAATATAAATTTATAGAAATTATAGATTATATTTCTACTGATAATTAGATTTACTTAACTTATATCGTCATCTATACGTAGCTACAAGCGCTAAGTAATTTAAGCTAATTCGTATTTTGGTGTCAAAATAATATAATTATGTACATACTAAAAGGTCAAAATTGCAATTTACACATACTTTTAAATAATTTTTTGCAGTCAAGTAAGGATGATATATCAGTTGATTTTTGGGACCATAAAATGCCACATGTAACATTAAATATAAATCTATGTAACATATACATTCTAATACAACGATTGCTGTATTAAACTGTTTACACGTAGGCGCCATTGATACAACAATCTGAAAAAGGTCAATGAGGAAGCACATTAAAGATCTAATAAACCTCTAGTAATTAAACGATATAGGATTAATCCTTATTATAGAAGATAGACTACTTTATAGTACAATTAACAGATATTAGTTATTCGTTAATATAATTGTTTCAAGCGTTTTTATGAGAACTCTAATTAAAGTAATTGTGATTGAAATAGTTGGCTATAAATTTAAATCGAACGTATCAAGATATACAGCCTATATATACATATAATCTATACTTATATAACTGAGAATAGACGTAATTTAAAATGAAGCCATGTAATCTTACTTCTCATTCAGTAACTTAAAATTATTCTTAGGAAATTAAACTTGTAAACTAAATTTCATTACTTTGAAAAACGTGAGATTTAACCAAAACATGTATAGACAAAAGTGTGTACAAAAATACTTACTGGAATTAGAAGACTTAATACATAAGCAGTACAAACTCGAAGAATGGCCCAAATTTTCAGGAATATGCCATTAGGCTTTATTACAATAGGTAATAATAAATACGGTGATATAGTATTTAAAATCTGAAATTGTTTGTAGGATTTGATGTAATTATCACGTCTCTTTCGATAGTCCGCCAAAACGTTTATAAACGAATCTAAAATTATACATAATAATTGTATATTGTAGCAGATATAATTATTCCTAACAAGTATAGTTTGATACTTTAATTTTTTTTTGTACCAGTATCTCATCCCTACGGACACGTGGTTCATACCCATTTTTTTAGATTATAAGCCAATTATTATTGAATGTAAGGCACATTATTACTATATTAATCTCACGATTTCCAATTTTGAGATATAAAATAGAAATTAAGATATTTTTAATTTAAATTAAATAATTTTTTAAAAAAAAAACTTAAATTACCATTATAGAACAGTAAATTTGGTTTTTGCTGTTTCACGAAGCTTAGACATTTTTTAAGAAGTTGTAAAATGATATAGTAATCTACATACTGTTAAAGAAGTCTTGTAAAATACTCGTAATACGTTTTCGTTGACTAGCCATTAGACGATTGTAATGTTTCAAATAACCGTCTGTATTTTTAGTTTTAGCTAGAACTTCAATTTGATTTAATTCCTCTTTAGTTAATAATCCTTCGTGTTCTCTCATATCAGGAAAAAGGTTAAGAGCAGAAGTGTACGCAAAGTGATTAATGCTTATCAGCTGAAATTGATACCATACCAATTGACTTAAATAGTAGTGAAGTCTTAATAATTTTTTATATACCTATGTAAAAATAGAGGCTTGGCTTCATATATTTTTTTATTTAAGTATGTCTATGTAAGAATTTCTGTTCTGTTTTATTATAATTTTTATTCAAAAATTGGAAAAGAGCGGCCTTAATACCATATCTAATGTACAATATATACGTATTATTAAATACTGAAATCAAAACGCCTAGAAGTCAAAGTTACTTATTGATGTAGGTATTTAATCTGCGAATGAATTAGGAACAAAATATTAAAAAAAAATAAGTTCAAAGTGAGCTTTCTCAACCAAACTTAAGAAAGGATCATTTGTTCACTTGTTGTAATCCGCAACAGATGTTAATACACTGTTAAACGACTTACTTTGCAATGTGTTAGAGTAATTACAGTACTGACAGCCGGCACGCCGTATAACAATACTAATAATCCCAGATGGTTCCCGCGGCCAATGACTCGCTCAGTATTGGTTTCTCTCATCTCCTTACTAGTCACCAAGCAGTAACCGCTTTCGATAATGTACAGCTCACGTGTGACAGTTGCTCCGTAGTAAACAATTTCACCAGGCGGAAGTATTATATCTCTTGCAGCTTAAATAATTTTAGCGTTAATAGGAAATTTAAAAGGAAACTTATTAAGGCATCAAAACTAACCGTATAATTTAATATACAGTTTTACTGATAAAGTAATTAATAAAAATCTCAGTTAATTTTACGAGCAAATGATTATGAAAATTTAACGTTTGATCCATTTTAGAACCGGCAGTAATTAGCTTGGCAGACGCCAGCTTTATTGACACAACTAGGTCGGGCGAGAAATGTTTTACACCCCAATAATTACATTACTCAAGATAGCAGCACCATTCATAAATACATACTTTCAGTTAGCGTATGAATAAAAGCTTTATTCTTGACTTGAAAGAACTTAATTGAAGTTAACGTTTTAAATCTTGCTTGATGGAGAACTTTCTTACGGAGCTCAGAAGGCACCATTGTCTTTTCAAGCCAATTTTCACCCGTCAATTCCACACCCTTTTATCAACAAAATTAAAACTCTGTTTAGACATTTTGATCTCTATATTTATAGTTTCTGTTACAAAAATAAAATTTTAAAATAAAGTCTGTAAAAGTCTTACCGAATTATATTGCCACTGTAATTCATAAAAAGCCATTATTCTTGATTTGATAGCGGGATGCATATTATTTTCTTTTATAAATCTGTCTATCGTGATAATCACTTCTAGGAAAGCTGTTTTTGTTCTAAAAAAATAACATTATAACAATTAAATTGATTTATTAAAATATAATTTACATATGTGGTAGTTATAAAAGGCTTTGCAGTAGATATACCAAAAAAGAATATATGATTCAAAAATTTAACCAGATCTCTAACAACACTTAATTTTATCAATAAAAACCATTTAACGGTGCGTGAGCACTTAAAGCCTAGTCGGTTTTAGTATTTTTTTTTTATTTAAATTTATGAAAATCTGTATACCGTGACCAATGAGTGACGACGGCTGAAAACTCAGACACGCAGTAACCTATAAGCAACACTCCATATAAACTCAGGAATCCAACAAAGGCCATATCAAATTGATCACCCGGTGAGAAGTCACCAAATCCAACAGACAGTAGCGTAGTAGTTGCAAAATAAATAGCTGCGAGAATATTATATTTTGTCCTGTAAAAATATAAATATGGTTGAATATATGCTTAATTGTAATGGAATGATCTAATTTAGGAAATTATCATATAAAAATATTAAGTTATTATATAATAATAAACATAAAGAGCATTGACTAATTTAATACACACTTATTCGATGTCAAGCCGCTCTTTTGATCGTCCCAGGTCATAGCTCTCGCGAACCACGAGTTTTGAGAGCATCTATTCACGAAACAAGCTTCCATGTATAAAATGACACCAGCCCAATAACCTATAAATCCTATGTAGACGCAATATTTTAAGACCTATAATTTATATTATTTATACTTATTTATTTTAAGTTTAACATTGTATACATAAAATTTTACAATTAAATAGTAAATTTAAACCTTAATTATTATAGAATTTGATAATAATTTCCTTTCTAATTCGTCAAAAAAGCTTGATAATCTCCATACGAGACACAGTTTTGTCCCTTTGCATAAGTAAAATAGATGATTTCTATAATTATCTAAATACGAAGCGTCTGTATGAATTGTAACAATATATTCAAATGGAACAATTGAGAGCACATCCAAATAAAAACCTAGAGTATTCATGCGATAGTTTAAAATATCCACAAAGTTGTTTATATAAGATTTCTTTGTTTTCACAGCAGTTACTATCGATATCAAAACATTTAATGTCAGAGAAATAGTAATCACAATCTCCACGTAAAAGAAAGCGCCTCCAGGAAACTCTCTTTTGAAACCAATAAAGTATGGATATACTATACAAATGTAGAAAACAATACAAAGCATATATAATTGCCAAAACTTCACTAATTGACAATTTGATTCTAAAATCCAGGGAAATTTTGAATTTAAACAAGTAAAATTACTACTTCGCTTTTTGACATGTTCTGATAATATATAAAGGTCCAAGTATGTCTCATCAAGTTCATCGTCTTTGCTCAAACTTTCATTATCTGAAGAACCTGTAATTCACCAAATTTGAATGTTGATAAGAACATACTTTAGTATTTATAGATTTAAAAATGACAAATAAATGTATCTGCCACCTTGTAGATACCGTAACTTTTCTTTCAAGCATTTTATGCTGCTCTTTTTCTTATCTTTACTTGCATATATATTTAAAGACAAATGATTCTGAACATTTTGTTTCGTTTTCTTGATACGACTTCCAGTAATTCTCTCTTGAATTTCTGTTCTTATTTGGTCCATTACGTCTGGATACGTTATCATCAATTTTATAAAATTAGCTTTATTTAAAACTTGGCACTCTACATATGAAGCTGCTTTAACTGTACATCTCGCTGTAAACAAAACATTTTATTGCGTGGCTATATACATATTTTTATATATTTAAAATTTAAAAATAATATGGAAATACATCTAATATGTAAATAGTTCAAACATCTAGTGTACCAGGTATATTATAAATTAATGATATTTCTCCAAAACACGTTCCCTTTGCAAAAGAAATCATTGGACTTTCATCATCTTCATCTGAAAGTAATTCTAAGACGCCGCTTGTGATACATATCTTAAACAATAATAAAGAAACATATAAATATTTACATTATTCCATGCATGCATTTCTGAGTAAATAATAATTCATTGAACTAAGTGTAAATATTTAGCAATGTAGAAATACATTATTACCATAATAGTCTTGTTTTGATTATGATTATATACAATGTCACCAGGTAAATAAAACCGGTGAGTCATTGTAACTGATAGTCTTCTAAGGAATGCTTCCGGAAGCTTTCTGAATATTAAAGAACTATAGAGTGGTACTGCATTAAGGTCATAGCTTATTTCCATTTGCAATGGAAATGGTAGTAGTCTCATAAACTTAGGCTTGAATACACCGGACTTTTGATACCATAGATCTTCATAATACCTGAAGATGGTAAATGTTTAGTTAATATTATTGTGAAGATTTTGACATTATGTTAATATCTTTGAATATCTTCGAATTAAATCGTATATACAGATATAAGAAGAGCTTGGTGATAGAAAAAAGTTTCCCTTAAAGTTACTTAAACAACTTACCTAATTATTCGATTAGTTGTATCACTATCCATATTTATTAAAGCTAGATGATTCTGTATTTTCTTTAACTGCCTCACATAATTTGCTCGTCTTGTAGTAATTGTTATAAATAGAGACGTCAAAGAGCCAACGAATACTACAGTAGTTAAAAGGAACCCTAATAAAACACCGATTGCTGCCGTTATTCGTTCCAACGTGGTCACCGGATAAATATCTCCAAGCGAATTTGTAGTGAAAAACATAACAGACCAATATGCACCAACAAAATACCAATCAAAAGTCGTTTCTGTAGGTAAATTTACTGCTGAAATTGCCCAAGACGAACGAATGTGATGTATATTGAAATCCCTATAAGCGAATAAATACCATATACAAGTCCATGTATGTACTGATAATAAAAACAGTATTAAGTATTGAGCGAGGAAGGTTGTCCATTGATTTGTGCCGGCTTGAAACGACTTGGTGTAGGAATATTCAATTATTCTGTATACACGTGCAGTAGCCATAATTGGTGCAATGGCATATATATTGAAGGTAGAGTGCTGTTCAGCATCAATCAAATAAAGAAACGAGTACGGCATAGCTAATAAAGCATCAATTACAACACGTTTCGTTTCTGGCTCTACTATATTTAATATTTTACGCCATTTTTCAAAAAATTTCAATCCGAAAACTACAAAAACGTCTACTGTAAATATGCAATTTAATAAGATTATGATTATTATAATCCAGATAGACCTGTCTGAGGGCTTAGTGAATGTATATAAGCATGTTTCCAGAAAATAAGCTACTAAAATTGCAGAAAGATTTATAAGATTCCAAATATGATTTGTGTAAATTAGTAAGACATGTCGGAGCTTATTATTAGAGAACTCTGATCTAGGTTCCTGTAACAAAGCGTAGGTTTTTTGACGTTTTTGTTCGTCAATTTCGACCAAAACATTATGTGACTGATCGCCTGAAAAT
The DNA here is from genome assembly GCA_037178615.1 of Dione vanillae. Lineage (NCBI taxonomy): Eukaryota > Metazoa > Arthropoda > Insecta > Lepidoptera > Nymphalidae > Dione > Dione vanillae. The sequence goes on along the minus strand of JAZFAU010000052.1, from coordinate 137,683 downwards.
CCTACTGAAGGGGCGTTTATAAAAACATTGAGGTTATCCTTTCTACGTCTATATTTGTATACAGTTAGACTTGAGCTGTCGTTATCCATAATATCTGTAAACAAGTAGAAAAAATCTGTAAGAATTTATTATTTAAAATGTACAGTAATGAGTTCACAGTAAACAAAGGAAAAAGGCGATTGCTACACCGCCGTTGTATTGTATAAAAACAAAGAATCTAAATTGAAAATATATTTCATCAACATAAAGAAACATCTTGTAAGAAATATAGCGATTCCATTTATTACTTTTCAAGTTTTTACAATAACTTTAATGCTTCGAGTGTTTCAAACATATTATACAATAAATATCTATTTAAATACTTACATCTCAATTATTACATATATATTAAAACAAAGATATATTAGATATTGTCCTAGCTTAGAAATCTAGTAGGTGTCTGTCTAATTACATAAACTAGTAGGCTCAATGACAAACATATATCAAGCCTACACGGTCTTAGCAAAAAGTTAATACTTTCGATTGAGTATCACATAAAAAGGTTTAAAGATTACTTTCGAATAATCAAGTTCCGTTGCCATTACCAAAGATGTAACATTTTGCAGTCCACGATGACGCAATGTTTTCCTCGTTCAACTCGTAGGCAGAGAGCCGGACATGTCGACTACGACGCAGAATGTGCACACGGCACTCCAACCTACATAAAGAAGCATAAAAATGCTTTCAGACTTCACGCTCTTTAAATTTACATGTTCTAAGCTTAATGAGGTAGCTTAGATCCTTTTATTAAGGCATTGCCTTAATAGTTTTTTGTCTTAATAAATTATGATTCAATCGATTCAATATGTGTATATGTATTTTATAACCGAAAAAATAGAGAAAAATGAAATACTTTCTATTTACTTCAGATTTGTTTGTTGTATTGTCGCTTTGCCATTTAATAAGAAAAAAATACAAAGTGAAGACTTAATATTTAGAAACAGTAGCTAGAATTAGTAGCATAGATTGTCTTTGGTGATATTAAAGTAAACTACATTATAATTGATCTTTGTGAAAGTATAGTTTCCGATCACATTAAGTCGTTTTGTTGATCAGGACATAGTACAGGCGCCATTTTATTGCCATCTTCGTATAATCAAGTTTTAAACGCTTGGATAATTAAGCTTAGAGCGGGTTACCTTAGGTGGTTTGGGGCCGCGTAATGCCGGTACGTTTATGGTAGTCAGCGGTGTGTGTTTGTGAAAAATGTTGTCATAAAACGATTCGAAACGCCTTCGCTATTTATCAGTTCTTTACATTACTTTGAAATTGATAGAAGCAGGCAGGTGTAGCTCGAAGTTTACGCAAAACATTGAGATCAAATATATTTAGAATAACATTAATTGATTACTGTGTTTTTGATATTACAAATTAATGAGCCATTTAGAATGTGCCATAATTTACAAGTCATTGGATTTGAGTACTGGGATGCACGTAAAAAGCGTTATTCTAAGGCAGGTTATAGAAAACGAAATTCTTTAGCGACTTAAAAAGCTGCTGTGAGGAAATTTAAGCTCATCGTTTTCTGTTCATCTAATTTATTTTATCCAAATATACCTACAATCTAATATGAAGTGAAAAAAATATTGATACAAAAATAAATTCCAATATATACAACTAATTACAAAAAATGTAAAGAACGTCCGAGGCGGTTAATTGTACCACAATTTTAAATATTATTTTTTTACTTTACACTGTATACGCAGAGCATCCTACTATGAGCTTGCTATGTTAGCCAGAGGGACCACAGTGTAAGCCTAACACACCGCTGCAGACGTTTACAGTATCACGATGGCCCTATACTTGTTACGTAATACTTTCAGAATATTTAAAAAAATACTAGAGGCCCTCACAGGTTAAAATAATTCAGATATTTTTTCAGCTTCACGCCTTATTTCGCTCATAACAGGTTAGTTTGAGGGAACCGCTGGAACTATGGCAACCTAGTAATAAGACACTCTGATCCTCCTTTCCAATTTTTTCGCGAAACATTGCGTGTTGAGTGGTGGAACTCAACACCACACTTTTCTAGTTGCCAGAGCGAAGAAAATGAAAATGTAAAAATACTCGTATTCCCCGAGTGAGAATCGAACCACACAGACACTAAACCTCTGCGGTCCCCCATACTAGAGTAAGTATTATAAACATACTTATGATAGAGTGAGCTTATAATATATTTTTGTAGGTTTATTTGAGAATATAACGTCTAGTCTGAATGCAAGACATTGTTATATATTGAGTTGAGATTCAGTTGAGTGTGACCAAAGTCTTTATTCTGGAAACTTTATTTTTCAATAAATTTATTAATTTTTATAACCAGAAAACTATTTTGAATCATAATATAAAGTGATTCATGATGATGTAATACTGTAATGATGCAAATAATGTATGTATTTTCTTTTGAAAAGCATTTATATTGCATGCACAATTATATACAATTGCTTACACGTTATTACATATACTCGTACAAATAATAACATTATTTTATTATAAAATCAATTTTTATTAAAATAAACTAAAATAATTCAATTTAATAATAAAATCAACTTAAACAAAGCTAAGATAGACAAAGAATTTGAAAATGATTCATACTCAAAAATTTTATGTAACAAATCACATATTAAAATTAAATTAATTTGTCTTTTAACACATATTTTATCTATTTGGATAAAGAAAATATTACTTACTTCAAAATATCAATTATTATGGAAAAATATAAAAATACATTATATTAAGTTGTAATAATGAATTGCTAATTTTTAATGTTTACTTAGCCCTTGGAATGTTTTATACTATGTTTCACAATAAAATATTATTACTATGGCATAGGATCGCAAATCTGAAGAATCGCTATAAAAACGGAAAATAATTTACAATAATCAATGTAACTTGTATAGGTACAAAGTAAACAAGATTTTTAATCACCCTGTTTACCATCACGCTTAACATAAAGTACTAGATTTGTAGTGCTTTGTGAAGCTGTTTCGCAAGACTAGGCTAAAAACTAAAGTTCGATTATTATAATATATTATAGTGAATGTGAAACTTCAAACAGAATATTTATATAGAAGTTATAATCTAGTCTATCTTATATTGTCTTATCACAGGTACAGTAGCTCTTTCATTGAAACTACAGCAATATGCGGCTTAAAACATTTTTAATTATTTTCATTTCCCAAAAATAATTAATTTGTAAAGGTGAAAGAAAAAGTTAATAGTTAATAGTTACTATATTAACTTTGTTGGAGAAATGGCAGAAATACAACGTTTTATTATAGACTATATATAAGTATAGTAGAATATTTTTATGATCAATAAAACAAACTCTATTATGACCAATAAAACAATTAATTAAGACGTATTAAATTCCTTGTAAGATTTATCTATATTATTAACAACTCAAGAATTTAATACACTAGGGGAAGATAACACTAACTTAATGACTAATTAATTATATATTGATAAACATTTTATCAAGCCAACGTAGCTACCGAAGGACCGGCGAGTATTTTGGGAATGGACCGTGGAACTCAGTTTAATCCATTTAATTCGATAGATCCCAGGGCATCGGATAGGGGTCAATTGTCCATTTATCCTTTTAACGAAATTGATAAAACGAAACCAACTCGGGTGATTTTAATTGATCGTATATAGTCAGTTAAAAACGAATTTGGCCGCTACGGCGAACAGTATTTAAGTGAGCCAAATGCCATTGCATGAATAGTGTACATTTTTTCTCTATATCTGGTTTGTAGCAGTTTGAATTGGTATAAGGGCTTACATAGGTAATTATCAGTGCGCATGAGTTCAATGTAATGTGTTTTTAGGGACAGTGTATAGGAAATTTCCATTTTACTTCTATTTGAATTAGAATTTATCAAAATATCCTTAAAAAGATATGCTAACAACATAAATAAAATGCAAAAATGTTTCCGTATATTGAAAATTCATATTTAAAAAACAAAATGTCTATTCTTAATACTTTATTACAATTGAACAAAAATTTTGTTATATTATTTCATACATAAGTTAAATATCTTCGTACCATTTATTGCAACCTTGCTTATTTCTTTGTCAATAATCAAATTATTATCGAGAAGTATTTTAATTTACAACCGCCATTCTTTATCTTAAGCTAATACCTTATGACATACAAACATACATACATATAGGCACATAGCAATTTGTTTAATATATATATGTCAATCATGGCATAGTCTGATCATCTAACATCTAACTACTAACGGAAATGTATGTAACGAAAACAAAGGAACATAATGCAATTGCGTAATCAACCGAGACTCCGCCTCTCGTAAATTGTCATACCATAACGTTATGGTAACCAATTCTACATTCGCCCACTAGATTCTCTTTTATGGAAGATAAAAAATAAAATTATTTTCTAAGCGTTGGTGGCGTAGCATAAATATATGTTTATTTAATTTGTCCAACATTACTATTATATGAAGTTGTAATTAATAATTGATTTTTTCCGTTTTGTACTGTAGCGTATCTACACTGTATCTAGCATATATAACAGGGCAAGTAAAAAAACTTCGTCATTCCGTTCTCTTCTTTCTGCCCGTCTTTTAGACTAGTCGTAAAGGAACTCAACAATACGTTCTTTTACGTCTCAAAGCTTATTAATTTGGAAACTGAAAATATTTTTTTAAAAATGGAGAGATGTAAATAATATAGTGTATCATTTTTTGGAGTCAGATAATTAACAAAGCGTCGTCAATCATTAAAGAGTAATAATAATGATTAACTGCAACTGTTTCTTTTCAATATAATCAAGAATTACCTTATGACTTCTATGAACTGCAAATATTTCGTAAAATCTGCAATAGAAGAAGTAATTTTTCTTCTTTCAACATACATGATTTTTAATAATTTTGTGTCATACACGGTATTATTATTTTTTAGATTATTATAGGCTTTATAGCTTTCCGTGTAAATGTAGTGTTTACATGTGTGTTACGCACATCATACAAGTTAGTTGCCTGCTAGCTGAAGAAATTAATGAAAACATATTTCAAAATGGCGTAGCAAACGTAATTATAGAGAGATTCTTAACCATATTCTACTATAACTATTCCGAAAGGCGGAAGAAGATCAAAAAAGTCACTCTGTACTAAGATGACCTTAACTAATTTATCATTAAAATAATATTTAAAATATTACTTTAACCAGAAAGCTACTAACTTTACCTTATAAAATTTGATCTCTTCGTCACGGTCATAGTATAATATCAGTTTAACTATAAACAAAGGAAGAAAACAATTCTGTTCATAAAACAATCTAACTAATAGTTAATGATATTTTCCAAAATTCTGATATAAATAATAAATACAAAAAATTACAGTAAAAATCATAAGTAATGACACATTTTAACATATTTTGACTAAATTTTTGCCTGCTAGGATGACTTTAATCGTTTTGCTGCAATAATTTAAGTAGGTAAATTTTTCAACATCGTTAGTCTAGTGAGGGAATTATATTAACTACCACTCTACTCATAATAATAGAATTACAACATCTCATATTCATCCATGTACCATCAGCTTTTTGAAGTATAGCGCACAGACACAGGACTATCCTAAATAGAACCACTTCGTCCAATCCCTGTTGGCTCCGAGGGAATCAAGGCCAGCCTTTCATTCCCTAGGCTGTCTTCTCCAGGACGTCAGCCCACCTAGCTTACTCGTTCGTTGACTTACGTGTCCGTGTTATATATAACAATTAGCGAAAGTAATTGTGTAAGTAATTTAAAATTATTATATTGTATTTATAATTGTAACATAAAATAATATGAAAAAGAAGTAAATTTTCATAACAATTATTTTTTATACATTTTCAAGGGTATCTTAATTGACAAAGTATCTACAGTTGCAGTTGTCGCTGTAGTGTATGTTTTAATGTCATGTCTTTAGAGACGACCATAAAGTTAATATGAATCATCTAAATCGGTCAACAAGTCTGTTCTCTACAGTGTCACATAGAAACAAAGATACATAAATTTTATGCAAACTATAACGGAAAAATAAATTACTCAACTCAACTCTAGGTGAGTTATAATAATGCTTGGGCCAAAACCTCAACAATCGCTGGCTACCTGCTTTCTGAAATGTTCCACGAGTGCAATAAAAAAGAAAACCACAGTTTGTTTCAGTTGTTCTTTATAATTACGATGAATTTATGAAATTATAGTTATACGTAGGTATATATGTATTTCTGTGTTTAATTATTATAATTTTTAGCATTATTACATATAAAGGATTGGTCTTTATTAAACTTAAACTGAGTAAGTATGGAAATTTAATAGTGAATTTACATTGAAATGTACGTACTAAAGGTCATTTAGCTTACGATATCAAATAGGCTACCTGTAATGATGCCAGCCTGCAGCTAGATTTTACTTTAAAAGAAATTGATTTTTAATAATGCTTACTCATTACAGTCACGTTTTAATACGAAGTAGGCACGCTATTTTTAATGACAATGCTCGATGTTACTTCAAAATGAATAAAATGAAATTATTTTTTCTATTTGAAATATGTAGATGCACTTTATTTGGTTTTTATCAGTATTACATACATAATTTCCAACCTATTTTTTTTAATTTAAAACCTAAATTTCAGCTATGTATGTTAAAAATTTCAGTACGTTTACATTAAAAAGTTCTTTTTATATCTTCTAGTTAGTTTTTCAATTAGTGGATTTATTTAAAATTGAAATATTTTTTTTTAGTTATCTCGTTCATTGTAAGTCAGTTGGGATCGTATTCACTTGTCTGTGTATTTTTTTTTGTAGTTAGAAAATTATATTTACATAATACAGGAGATTCAAGATTTAGATTGTACGTCATCGGTATAATAAGCGGTTGTTGTTGTAGTTGTAAGTAGGTTAACTAGATGGCGCCTCTCTATTCACAGTGATCAATCCTCTTTGGCATGAGAGGGACGGCTATACGCTACCGTAGTGGTGTAAGCGAGACGACTATAGGTTATTATTACGCCTACACTGCGGACAGAAGCCGCACGCGCTTACAAAAAATCCATTTTACGATAGCGCAAGCGCAGCGCTACATTCGCCCACAACTTCAGTTCGGTCAACTTCGTCATTTAGTGGTGACCGAAACTTCAATGTGTGTGGTAGTGAAGTTAACTTTTCTAACATAGATATCTCACTAAATTGAAATAACCAATTACTAAATAACAGTTTCGCATTGAACGTGTTCATTAAGACATTTAACGTGTCTCTAGTTGTATAAATACCAATCAAAATGTGTGACAACACCAATCCTTCTACACAAAGTATAGCGGACTACTTAGCACAGTTGCTCAAAGACAGGAAGCAACTGGCTGCGTTCCCGAATGTTTTCATGCACATGGAGCGACTTCTGGATGAAGGTAGGCGTAATTCGTATTCACTAGACGATTATTGTAATAACGCAAGCGGCTACAATACGATTGCATTTCGAATGTATCGCTGTTTCTTGTCACCGGCCCGGTTATAAATCGGATGCGTCGTCAAACGCACACGATATTAAGTTTATTTTTGTCTTCGCCCTGCCGAGTTATGGTCCAGTGGTGTTTGTAACGCGATCCTGCATTTCGGAAAGTGAAGTAAAGCAGAACGTCGCCGCGTTGACGATTTGCGATCAGCATCTGTTAATCTGTCGCCGTAAAAAGAGATCGGTCAAATGAATGTAGTATGGCTAGCGTGTCTACTTGTTATTAGCTAATTGACATACAATCCAGCTGGTCTAATCATTTCTATCGTTTTAATTAACATCGAGTATATGAAATGAGGGCGTACAAAAGAGAAGGATCTCGGGTCCTGAGCTTAACCTGTTTGTAGGGCCGTGTACATTCCGCGTGTAGTGGAATGTCGCCACTTGGTGTACCGTAGTCGTCCGCCGTTTTCAGTCATACGAGAATTGTACGCAGCAACGCAAGCGCAGCTTTGACTTGCCATAGCCTCGTTTGCAGCCGCACCTCACTTCCATATACTTATGTACCCATGCCTTATCTTAACTACTGCATATTTAAATTATTAATAGGTAGTACGCATTTGAAAACGATTACTTTTACTAGTGACACAATCAAAACAATTATATTTTTTTTGTTATTTGTAGCATAATATTTTTTTAGTCATTGAAATGTTAATTAGTAAGGTCGTTGAATAAATATGACATCCAGTATGCATATTTTTATATGGTATTAAATATTTTACGTCGCCTATATATTTTATTAAATAAATATTAGTGACGTAAACCTCTACTTTTAAAATGTTTGTGTGTCTGTGCGTTTGTGCACTAATCACAGCAACCAACTTAATCGATAGTAAAAAAAAACCTGAAATCGAATTTATTTTATTTCCATTTCTTTATGAATAAAATTAGTTATATTAATTTGAAGTTGCTATAAAATAATATAATAGTTTTGAATAATGGCAAACTATACATTTTTTTCCCATATGGACAAAGTCGCAGGCGCACATAGTTAAAAATAATTGGAGATAATAAAAAGTACAACAATAGTAACAATACTACTTATATTTAATCATAAAACAATATAATGATAGAAACAAAAAAAATCAATGCATTTTAATTATCTATAACATGTGATAGCTTGTTAGGAAACAAATCCGGTTTGATATAGCAGAATAACTTTATTCGTAATTCTCGACACACCTGATTATAATTTGAATAATAATATTCTTACATCTTATTTAAATAATTAAAGTGCTGGAAGGAATGAAGGGACTTTAATTTAAATAAATAACCGTATACTTATCTGTACTGCTAATGTATATATACACATATATATATATATATATATATATATATATATATATATATATATATATATATATATATATATATATATATATATATATATATATATATATATATATATATATATATATATATATATATATATATATATATATATATATATATATATATATATATATATATATATATATATATATATATAAATTTATATTATATAGAATTTGTGCCAGATGAATAGGCGCATTGAAAGCAAGCAAAGTATAATATGACGAAAATTATAAACACTAGTCACGTCTCAAGCTGAAGCAAGGCCTGTTGGCGTGACACCTAAATACAACATGTTATAATACCGTAACGATTTACGGTCAGCTTTGACGGCTAAACGAATTTTAAAATTATACTTATACTTTAAGAGTGACATGTTTCTATATATAACTGATCGTTGTCTGTACATGGAAGATAATTTGAAAAAGAACTATTTTTGGTGGCGTTTATTAATTTCACCAAACCAAAAATAAATATTTTGTCGATTTCTTGTACGTGTGTCTGTCAGTTTGTGCACGCTATACTCAGAAATGGCAAAACCTTACAAATTTAAGTTCTGTAAGCCTCATTTACTGCTTAGATGTTAGTTTTTTTATATTGCTTAATAAATTAAAAATATAAAAGTAGTAGTGTAATAAGACAGTATTTAAGTAACCCTTATACTTGCTAGAATGAAATCAAGCTTGAGAAAAGAATCTGGATCTGATTTAGTAAATCAAGCAATTACAACTTGGAAAATGTTTTTTAATTATTACTTATAAATAAGTTTTGTGTTAAAAAAATCAATAATCCTTATATAATATTTTATCTTAAGGTATTTAAATGTTTCTATTGGAAGTAACTAAAAGTGCACTTTAAATAAACCAGCAATTGCAAGCAAATTGAATTTAATTAATGAATATTGCTTATAAACATTTTACCTGTATTCATATATAAGCTATATTAGTCCACAATACCAATGATTCAATAAAATGATCATTACTATTATAGAAATATGAAAGGTATCGCCATTGCGATACAAAATCGATCATGTTTGCAATTTCTTTCAAATCAAGTCAATTGAACTATTTAAAATCACATTATATTATTGGTGACATACATTTATATAATATAAGATACTAAGGCTGATAAGCTTTTTGGATATTTCAATTTATTATTAAAAAATCATACATAGCATGCATGCTAGCATGATTTTTGAATATTTTACAGAACATTATCTTGATAAGTACAACTAACATCTAAAAGTAACGCTAAGTTAAAAATACGCAAACATTACATTTTAAAACCAAAAATATATTACTCGTACCTAGTGATTTGCATTTTGATTACTGAAACATGGATCATGCTTTATTAGCGCATTGTTTATACATATATATTTAATATTGACAAATAACATATGTCGTGCGAGATTATTACAAATTGTTATTGATGAGAGAACGCTGATAATAATGTAAACAAACCAAATATTTATATTATCAAATAAAACATAATATTGTTAGTAATCAATCAAAAACGACACAAATTGGGCAATTGGAAGATAATGTATCAATGAATTGTATAATTTTTAGATGATGTTGAAGTAAAGTGTGTATGAAGTAAAGTATCAGATTTACTGATAAGCACTATCTGAAATGCCACTACATACTAATGGTACATTTTTCAGTGTGATAAAAGATAACAACGAGTTTAATAGCCTTTAAACATGTGTTTCTGGCTAAGCGAGTAGTTAATAACTTACGTAAGATGGCACTTGCTTTATTATTTCGAAAAAAAAAATGAACATCTGTACCATTATATTTTATATATGTCATAATTGAAATTGAACCATTTAATTCAATTTCATACTAATAACATTGTAATAACAAAATAATACGTAGGCGCCACTTAACTTTGATTTTGAATGTTCCGCAACCCTGTCGTTAGAATAACTCTTAGCAGGGTCATTATAAGGTTGCTTAGTTCGTGATTAGGTGTTTGCGCCCACACGAATGACCAAATGAGGGTAGCCGTGGGTAGCGTGGAGGTGGAGAAGGCAAGGCTGTTCCAGTCGCTCCATGTAACATAATGTGGGTGCTTAATTAATACATCTCGTGTAATAGTCATCGTGTATCATGATATGGTAATTGGTCAGTACTATTGCAAAGTGAATTTCGTAAAAATAGGTTACTTTCAAGTGCCTTTGTTGCGTTGAATACGTTAAAAGTAAATATTGACTTGCGATTCATTATCTGTCGACCTCGATAAGGTTGCACTACATATCTTAGAAACTGGTTAAACTAAGACTTCCATTCTTCACAATTCCCACGGCACCGCTGCTTTATGTATCTACTCTTGATCTTTACCTACGTGATAGTTTAGCTAATGAGAAACATTTCTTTTTATAATAAAATATTACTATTTTTGACAACGATCGAAATCAGTAAATACATATGTATATCAAATATACTTATGTACCTGTTTGAGAACTAAATCTTATTTTTTTTAATATAAAAATCTTTCTTATTCTTCGTCAAGAAACAGTAAATTTAATCTGTTTAACGTCATAAGATGCCTTACTTAATCGATTGTAGGTTACAAAAAAATAAAATTATTCAACAAATAATTTAACAAATAATATATATAACAATTTAAAAATCAATTTGAAGTTCTTACTTATATAGATTTTGTATAATATTTAGAAGCCAAAATAATGTAATCAAATTTAAATATAAATAGTTAAAGATAGAAACATGTAAAAAATACAACTTTAGTTGTTTACTAAGTTACATTGAAAGTAAGTGACCGTTATTAGTATCTGATTAGATTAAACGTCGTAGAATCCGTACGAGATGCGTGGGCAGGTTAAATTTGTAATGAAAATCGAACGTTTCAGGCCGCCAAGTGAACCTGTCCTGTGGGTGTAAAGCCTACGCTTAACTTACTAAAACGCGTATCTAAAACCTTTTTACTGCAATATTTGAACTCCCACACAAATTTTATGATTTATTGAAAAGAACCTCTCATGTAAGTTTTATTTATTGTTTAAAGAACTCCATTCTTATGTGAAATAGAAAGCAAGCAATAAAACATATTAAATCAACAATTCTTAGTTTATACTAAGACGTGTTAATGGAATTGCGTGCCTAGCATTTTTCGTCCGATGACTTTAAATTGATGACATCCACCTACAAATATTGGAACTGTGTAAACAAAATGTAAGAATCATATTGAAAAGAAAACACGTTGAACCATTATTTTGTGCATTATATAGATATATTAAGAATAACCATAAAAAATATGTCCTACATAAACTTATCGAAATGTTATAACAATATATAATTGCATAATCAAATTTCTAGTTAGCGTAAACAATTAAAACGACATTTTTATTGTTTTGTAAAGTGTTAATCCATATTTAGGATAGAAAATTACATTTTACAACGTGATTGCATATTCTAAAAATACAGTCAGAGAAAATGAAGTCGGAGTGGTTTAATAGTGATTCATATAAATTACTAGTAAATATATAGTGATCTGGCTCAAAAGGAAACTATTGAGATCAGCTTCCTCTTTAAAATCATTAAATTGTGCAACATTTATGTTTATAATTTATTATATATCTTAGCCTAAAGGTCGACTCGAGCGTGGGACCGCTACCCGCTACCCACTGCGACATACGCATTGGGTGGACTAGATTTGATGTATTACTTATTGAATTTTAACTATTCCTTTTCTTTTTAATGAAATCTGAATTAAAGTTGAATCTTTTTTTATTTCTTTCTTTTAAGTTCAAACAAGTTTTGGTTTTTTTATGTTATCTGTATCTGCTTTAATGTTTTAAAAGGGGTGGAATGTTTTGTAAAAGGAGAGAAAACATATTTTATATAACTTTTGCCTATAGATGGAATTCAAATATAATATATAAAAAGAAATAACATACCTAAAGGTGAGTCATTAGTAATCTCTAAAACGTCACCTAAAAATTAATTAATTTGCAGTCAATTTCGATACATTTGTACAAATACAATTAAATATAAACATTAAAAAAATATTGTTTAGGTTAAAGTTAAAAAAATTGCATTAATTTGTAATGACTATATTGATTTTTCGACAAGTGCATCAAAATCTTAATTGTAATTTAGCCATAAATTATCGCAGAACTATCTACTTGAATAATGTTAACAAGTGACAATTATAAGGGCCATAGCACACGGCGTATTTTAAACGCGCAGACGACGCGCAGATTACGCGCGTATACGCGATTCAAACGACATTCGATCGCAACCTTGTAACCTAAGCACACGGGGAGATCATGAAACGCGCGTCTACTCCGCGTATACGCGCAGATACAGCGAACAGACGCGCTGTGGTCGCGCGTAGCTCTTGCGTTTTGATCAGACTCTCCTCTTCTTCAGTTGTATAATGGCCCACCCCGCCCCCGCACCTACTGCACTCCTTTGTACGCGCGTTTGTATAGCTTCAAACGCGCGTTGAACGCGCGTCAGACGCGCGCTTTTATTTCATCTATGTAAACGCAAATATCAGCATCTACGGCGCCGAAGACGCGCGTTCCTGGAACGCGCGTCTTAGGCGCGTTTAAAATACGCCGTGTGCTATGGCCCTAAGTAGTTTTAAAACCCGTTGAAAATTTAAAAGGAGCTAGTATATTATAAAATTTTAAATACACATTTTATTTATCATAATATCTAAGAAATGTTATTATAATTTTGTTCACTCATTATATATCTCATATATATATTATTAATTTTATATGTATAAACAAAGATGGAAGTTATTTTAAAAAATAATAGAAATAATAATGATGAAAAAATATATTAATAATTGGAATACATAGTAGTAATAAATGGGATATTTAGGTATATATTACAATATTTTTACTCACAAATTAGGTCAGGTGTTGTAGGAAGGAAGTCTATTCTTTATCTCCTTTAAGAAAACAATGATGGGTGCGTACAGCGGACGTTTGTACACCTCGTCTTTAAGAACGCAAATCTTTGAGGGGAAGAGTACATTTATGATAACCATAATGAGCATATTGTTAGCATATCCTAAAAAATAAAAAAATATATATATTTTTACAAGCATCAAAAATAAAATGAAATGTGATATTCCGTATAGTATATTTCTTAAATAAATCTCTATGAATTTGAAGATAAGAAGAATAAGAAGTCTGTATGAAATTTCTTGGCTAGGACAAAATTTTCAGGTAATTTCATGAATCTCTATTCAACATGTTTAATATTCAATAATAAACAATACTGACTCATCGTGGGAGATAAATTGAATGTATGTGTGTACTAAACACAATAAACTAACGCGCGCACCGAAACTAACGATGTAAAACTGTTGACCCACATTGAACAAAAGGTAAATAAATCTGACTTTAGACAAAAAAGGCTTTTATTTTATCGATGACGAGCATTGATATTGGACACCGGTCTCTACTTAAAAGATTTACGTTCCAACCTTGATCCGACATAGATTTAAGTTACAATTTTATTGTGTAACCACACTCAATGTGACTTACGTAGAATTGCGTCTTATAGTTTTTATATAGCATCCGCAATTATTTATTACAACAATCTTATGAAGCGGAACTCATAATATATTAAGTATCTATAAGATATGTAATATCTTTCAATATTCAAAGATTATATTCGCTCAAACCGACAGAGTTATTAAATATCATGTAGCTTGGCGGCGCTAAGGTTGTATCAATATTTTACTATAAATTAATAAATCCAACTAATGTACAAAAACATATTTACGTCTGTATATATGTTTTTGTATATTTGTGATTAATCATATCCCGTTGCATTCTTTCATGATTCTGTGACAAGGTCTTAGAAGTTCTCAAGACGATAGGTGAGATGCATCTAAATTACTAATGAATAGTTGAACACGTATTTACATTCTCTGAAAACGTTATTTATATTAAAATAAAAGTTTTTCCTTTAATTATATTGAAAATCAGCTGTCGTTCGCAATTTTATATGCATGTACTATAAGCAGTAAAATCTTCTATTATCCTGTCCCCAATGCAGTTACGGCAAATCTAGTTCTAGTGTTCCCATAGGCAGCCAAAGGAACTTTCGTATAAATTCTTAGATTTCTGAGCTGCGAAATTGCGTCTGTGTTGTTTAAATAACAAAAAGGTTTTATATATTATTGGTATAGTTAATTTGTCTTCGTAAATTTGTAACGTAATCAAAACCCTATAACATTGAGTTATAAAATTTATTAAGTCGTTGTTGATAAGAAATTAGAAATTAAATTACATACAAAGAAGATAAACCAAAAATCGAAGATTTACACGTAAAAAATATAATCAAATGCTGTACTTCAGTTATTTCATCTAAAATAAGTGAACACAATTAAAAAAACTATTGTAGACCCATGGTGCACCAGATTGACTATCCATTTGCTGATATTTTTTAAGAATTTTATAACATTTTATTAATTAAATTCATTTATAAATCTAAATTATTATCAAATGAATATCAGTTAGCGCTATAACCATTAAATATACATTAAATAGTACTTGTAAGGTGGCTTTTTGTAAATCACTCATTATGAGTCAGATATTTAGAAAATTCAGTCATTGTATTATTTTAATTAAAACAACGGCGGGATAAAAGTATATAAATAAATGCATTCAAATGAAAATTGTATTAGTAAAGCACCTTTTTATTGGAATAATATGTGACGCATTGTATATTGAAAATAGCCTGGATGTTTGCAGCGAATTAATACACGATTTATTCATTTTAAATAAATATATATATATATATATATATATATATATATATATATATATATATATATATATATATATATATATATATATATATATATATATATATATATATATATATATATATATATATATATATATATATATATATATATATATATATATATATATATATATATATACATATATACATATATACATATACATATACATATATTGTTTAATTTATATTATTTACCTTAGTGCCACTGATATCGCATCGGCCTTCATGCTTTAAACTAATCGCGATCCACGCACTGTGCGGACGCGGTTTGACTTGTTAGATAGGTATGTTTATATAAAAGTATTTATATAAACCAGCTCCTGATATTAACATAATAATACTTGGTTGTCATTTATGTATGTAACATTGGTTTTTTTCTTGTCTTATTTTGCCACAACACCGCTAGCGTTTAGTGAGATCCATAATAAGCAAATGTGCAACAAAATTAAATATTCTGTTAATAAATATCTGAGATAAGTTTTTATATACTAACTTAATGAATTATTGTATAATAAATTATGAATAATTACATACAATTTACATATTCTCATTTCGCATGAACTGGTCATTGACCGCAGTCTGTTCTTTAAGCTTTGGCTTTCTTTCCACATGTATAACTTCCGCTGAGTGAAAATCAAAACAGTTTGTATGATTTCGAACGATGTCGTTATCGACCGATCTGGGCCAGTCTAGTTCCTCAACTTTCTACAAACACATGTAGGTGGCGATTTTTTAACTTCTGCTGATTCAAACCATGACTTTAAATTTTAAATTATTATTTAAAAACATAATACGGACAATTTTTTTTTGTATATAATTACATTTTTTAATAAAATATGAAAACATGTAGGTACACAAGAAAAACATCACGAGCCACAAATGTTCAATTTCGATTACTCGATTCAAATAATCGATTTGAAGAAATCGATTGATAAATATAAATTTGTTTTCTTTATTCAGACATCTATCATATTTGAGTACGTAACTCATAATTATTTTGATTACAATACAAAAAAAATCGTTTATGACGCTTATCTTAACAAGAGCACTTATGATTTGAGTCTGTATATGCTATTGTTTTCGCATATCCCCGACATTCGCTTTCAATAATCGATAGAGCAACTTTACTAACGATCAGTTCAAACAGTAAATGTTGAAAGTGCCTCTGTTGCGCCACACGTGTGGGATGCAGCGGCGCCGGTCGGCCGTCGGCACCACTATGCGTATGGACTTAAGGGTCCCATTCATTTTGCGTTAAGCAATTTAGTGAACGCACAATGTTTACCGATTCATTCATGCGATTGTGAAACCGAACTCGATTCAACTGAGCGTCGTAAATTTGTCAATTTGAAAGTTAATATTTACTTATTTCTTAAATACCGACTTACAATGTCCATATTAGGTAATTTTAAATATTTTGTGTGGTTTTTGTTTTATCTCCGTCACATACGCATAATATCACGATAATATTTTTTAATTTATTCCTTATAATATTATCCAATAGATGTCTTTTTTAGACCGTGACTAAAAATGCCATGCGTGAGTCAGTGAGTCATCACAGAGAAGTTAGCCGTATGTGTCTCTTCTGTATGGAGCTAATTAACTCTTATCATCTCACTCGTACTTACCAAATTCAGATGCTGCTATCACCTTCTAACATGTCTCGTACATCAAGCGTTTACTTACTCGCCCACGTCGCGACGACATGTGTTAATTTAATTATTTCTACCTACTTTGCATCATTTGTAAATACACAATTGTACTCAAGAAATGTTAGATATAATCTTGAAAATATTTTTTATTGTTATTTAAAAGAAAAATATTGTAAATAAACCATGGGAATTTCAAACGACATGTAATTTAGTTAACGATGGAGATTACGCGTAATTTTTTGTTTGTGTTTAGAAAAACCCCCCGCATAGATTTCTAAATTGGTCTTAAAATAGTTAAATGAGGGACGTTTGTTTAAAACTAAAAATCATAATGAAATATTTTTTAGGTTGGTAGGTAATGTACTTAAAAGAGAAAAAAATATAATTTAAGTTTTTAATAGTTCATACATACATACATACATAGCTTCATGCTCTATCCCTAGCAGGGTAGTCAGAGAGAACGGAGCGCCAAACACTGCGGTCTCTGCATATCTCTTTCGCCTCGTCCATTGTCATTAACCTCTTCATACATGCTCTCCGGGAAGTCCTCATGCTTTTTACGTGACCTTCCTCCAGTATCTTCGATACTGTGTTTTCGAGAGTCAACCGAGGTCTCCCCTTGCCTCTCTTACCACTCACTTTTGCATCGTATATCTTTTTTACCATTCTTTCGTCACTCATTCTTTCGACGTGCCCAAACCATCTTCAAATAGCTTTAATAGTTCATTTGATACAAAATTATTAAATACCGCAAATGTACATTAGTAAACTTTTAGTAGTGGTTGTTTTCGTTGATTTACAAATCATGAAATTGGTAGGAGACCCAGAGTGCACGAGTACTACATACTCGGACTTGATTGATTTTTATACTTATAATATTTAATATTATACATCTATGAAAATGATGAAGTGCAAAATGTTATAAAATTTTATTTTATTTATTAATTAATATTTTAAAAAAATAATTACAACACTATTCAACGCGATAATTTCAGAACGTAAAGAAAAAAAACCTACTTACTGAACAATTTATCTAACAACTTATCAAAGTACTTATCATATTCAAAATGATCTCGATAAACTATATAATTGTATTAAAGATTATTAACAATTGCCACTACCTAAAGTATAAGATATTTAAATAGAATCACATTAAACTAATTTATAATGTAATTAAATTGAATATCACCAACGCATGAAAGGAAATAAAATAAATGAAAAAAATAAAAAGTTTAGATAATTCTAATAAATTTCGTTTGAACAATTCATTTAAGCTGGAACGTCGCCAAAACGTGCAGAAATCGCAGATATATAAAAAGCCTAAAGTTCAATCCTCTGTTGTAAGTACAAAAGTCAAATTTAATTTGATAATTCGTTTTAGATTACTCTAATTTTTAAAAAGCGAAGTAATGACCCGCAGTAACATTGTCGACCTCCTGCATTTCATTTGTTGATAGGTGCGCTCCAGTTGGCTATTGTGAGAACAGAATTCCCCTATTCATAACTATTTACATAAATAAATTAAAATATTTAGAAATACTGAAGTGTTTAGTCTGTACAATTTCTTTATTTCTTTTCAGTCATTTGGCTTTATATATAATTTTTATGTTATATTTAGATTCGATAGTTTCTGATTCTAGAAACGATAATTCCTCAAAGTTGACCTGAATAGTTACACGTTTATCAATATATCTATAATAATCCTATAATATCTTTACATCCTCATATATATGGTAACTAAAATAAAATCTCAAATCTTCCAGCGTCTGTATTCAAAGAGCCATTTAAATTATAACCCTTAGATACCTAGATGATTTCAATAAGAATGTAAAACCAACCTTAATAGCATCAAATAAGGCATATTTTCTTTTGGTTGGATATATATTTAAGATTACACCCGAATTAATCTAACATTTTTCATAAGTGATAGATATTTTTAAAACATCTGGAGCTTGCGGATGATACGGAAATAGAAACCCAACATGTTTCTGTTAGAATTCAGTAGAATATTATACGTTTATAAGCAAATTCAATAAAACTTGTTTTTATTATTGCAGGTACGTTTCAACTGTCAGGGCTTATTGTACAAGTAATCTGTGCTGTGAGTAATTAAAATATCATTAATTTATGTAAGTATTTCCTTGAGCATAATTATTATAGGTCCGTCTACTATTTTTCTAAGATTTATGGTTATTGTTTAACTAAAAATACTTTGTCTATTCTTCTGTCTCGATTGATGTTTCCTCTATGAACGTGGACAGTTACTTTACTCATTAGGGTCTATAACAATAACAGGCGCGGTTGTCGTAACATATTACAAGATCCAGGATGGGAGTGTCTAAGTGCTTACCCACTAAGTCATTGAACCAGTCTTTTGAATAGGTAATCTGTTTGTGCCATACATATACTATAGTTACAATAATTCCAGTGATTTTAGTTATTTTAAGTCGTTTTTATGCTATGTACAAGATACTATGTAGCTATGCCAAAAGAACGTGTTGACCTAATTTAGAATTCAGAACCTTGTCTATATTTAAACGGTTCGTACGCTTCCAACCAAGAAACGTTTTAAATCTATCAGTGTAGATTTTGATTTGTAAATGTTTATGTTTATTGTAATCATTTTGATTTAATCCTTATCTATATACTGATACTACAAATAACAAACAGATTATACCTGAGTATGAATGAACCGTCACGATCGCAGCCAACATTTTAAAGTGCTAGGGCTGTCATTTTTAAATGTACACTTATCACACATTACTTTTATATCATAATAACTTGTAGCATTTTCTGAATTCTATTACGCTTGTGGAGCTTTTGTATTGTATTATATTAATTATTGAGTCGATGAACGACCATAGAATTGTTATTCTATTATTATAGATAGACTTATCTATAATTTGATCGTTTCCCTGTTCAGTACAAGGTGACATCCCTGCCCACACACGAGCCAATGGCGCGAGGTTCCGGCGCTTCCGCCGCGCCCGTACCGCACGTAAACAATTCAGATTTGTGTCGAATGTCCTGTTTTAGGCCTGTAGAGGAAATATATAACTAATTTTAACATGGTTGATAACACGCAGCCTGACTCGCAGACATTTGGCCGTTAGATGTCCTTATAATTAAAGTAATAGTAGCTGTTGTTAAGTTCATATGTTGTATGGTATATGTGTTCTCAAAAAATTATTTAAATTTTCGTAGTTGGTTTTACTTTACAATACGTAACATATGCTTAAAGAAAAACAAGATTATCATTCGGTTTCAGTCAGTTGTAAATATTTAAAATGGCTACACCTCTTTTTAAAATTACACTGTGAGAGAAGATCAAATGCGTTTTTTCCAAGGTACAAATTCGGAAACGTCTGCACAATTTCGTCACCACGGAAAACGTGTTAGCCCATTAAATTGTTTTATTATGAACACGTCGCCATCTTGTATATTTTTGGCTGGAGTTAGCTGTTTATCTGCTGGGACTGCGTCCAACGAGTAATTAGTAAGCTTAGATATTTTGGTCTAACATGTAAATGTTTACGAAAAAAACAATAATACGTGTGAACGCTTTGTAGAAATATTATTTTTTTAATAACGCTCGTCTTTCAGTCGATGTATTGCTGGCAAATAATGCACGATTTACTCTACAAATGTCGTCGGGACGTTTTGACAACTTGGTGACATAGCTATTCGTGTAATAAATCGACGTGAAAAATAATTTTTAATTTAGGTTACGCGTACTTGAGATCGTTCGTATTGCACCAATTCTATAAAGTTCAACGGCCACAGCACGTTAGTCACACCAGTCTTCAAGCAAGAGCGTCTGTCATATACATCACCTGATTTATTTTACACTATATCGGACGACGAAAATAAAGGTTATTTTTATTCGAAATCCAAGATTATGAATGAGTCCGTCATCACGGCCGTTCTTACAATACACTTATTAAAATGTAAAGAATAAATAAATATGCATAGTTTTTATCAAAATATAGTTGTGGCTTTTTTACAAGTGTGTTGGCAGAACATTATAATGTTTAATTATGTATTAATTTAAAAAAAAAATAATTTAAATGAACAAGGCTCTTTTCTTTTAATATTTAAAATTATGCAAAAATGATGACGCTGTAAAAAAATTAATCAAAATCAAAGAATTTGTGGTAATTTGCAAAACTTTGTGTCTAATAAAAAAATATAAAAGTTTTTTTAATATTTAAAAAAAAATGTTTTTATCTCAATAAAGATTATATGCTTGTGAATCCATACTAGCTGTGTATTGTTTAAATTATCGTAACGCTAAAAGGTAGGTTAAAACTTAGATATTTATTAGCACATATATTATCATATTTATTCCTATATATTGGATAATAATTTACACAACAATAATGATTTTTGAAATGTGTAAAACAATTGTTATCATACTAGCTATTGACATCAATGCTTGGAACATCGTTCTGAAAGTTACTATTATGCTTTTAAAAAAATGCACAGAGCTAAAGACAAATTCCGACGTTGAAGTCCACCATTTAATGTTTTGAATTCAAAAATAAAGTGGAGAATAGAGTCTTGACACTACCTAAATTTACTAATATTAAAAAATACGTTTGCGTCTTTACTAAATATTCATATATTAAATACACATGTATCGTAAATGTAATTTTGAGTATTAAGCTTGTACTAGCTAACATAAGTGAAGTAACCTACTTTTTGGACAAGGGTCGCAGAGCGCACAGCCATGTCCATAATAGGCATTGCACGAATCGTCGTTTTATTAACAGGCCTACTTACCACATTTCCAATTCGTCCTACTTGCGTATACATACTGTTTACATATTTGTTTTTTTATATAACTGTCACTAAAATTGATTTAAAATGATTATTAAAATATTTCTTTTAATAGGGTGTATGTTATTTTGTGATGTATTTATTGTATGACTTGCATTATAAATACAATTTTTACAGATCTTTCTCACTTTAGTTTTAGCTTCTAGCAACGTAATGTCATTAAGGACAAATTTGTTAATCAAACCCTTACAATTGATTAGTCTTCTTCTCGTTAAAGGTCATATGCATAAGTGACCCGTAACATTAAGTATAATAATGAGAATAATATAGTGAGCGAATCTAATCTATTTTAAAATACTTTAAAAACGAAATATTATTTTTAAAAATATTTATTCTCTTAATAATAATTCTTACAAACTTTTTTTATATCGAGAGAGCTTGTCGATAATATTTTTTTCGTCTGATTTAATTCGTCAGTAGTTACGTAATCATATTTCATATGTTCTTTGAGCTTCATTTAAGTTCCACATTGAGCAAAAATAACATTTATCTAGTGACAATTAAGTTTAGAAATCTTGTTGCCCTTGGACTCAATGGACATGACGTAAAGTTTAATTTTGTACTAAATCAACACATAATTTTTTATAAAATTACTCACAGGAAATGCATTTTTAATATTAATATGAAATATATAGAATAATAATTTGTTTTGAATGCCAGAAGCCACATTTGTTCAAGGTTTTTATTAATAACTCGTAGTATTTAATTCATGAATGAAGTAATATACAAGTATTTAAATGCCCTATCCCGCATCTCTATGCGAAGAGAACTTTGTTTCAAAGCTAGCGGAAATAAATGTTTAATTTAAAAATTCCTATAAATGTATACAAAATCTTAAAACACACCATAAACCTATTATTAGTGCTAAAGAATCTGTCTACATTACCTTTTTATATTATGTATAATTAAGATCATAATTTATTTGATATCTTATTTCTTAGATGTCTACGGAAGTTACTCACGATATTTTTTAATCATCCTCTTTATAAAATTTTAAAAAGGAAAGCTTTTACTTTTATTAATATTTCCATCTATTTGAAACAACTAACTATAAGTACCTAGAATTTTTGAATATTTTTATTTAATAACTACAATAATTTAAAAAGTTATGGCACTTATTATTGACGGGGACGGAGAAAGCAGGGACTAAGCAACGGAGTGTCTTAACACTAGGTAACACTCTCTGCCTACCCTGCAATATGCGGGATAAAGCGTGAAGCTAAACAAACAAACAAACACTTATTATTTTTAAATTAGATTTTAAAATACACCTGAGTCAAGTTTAAAAACATGCGATATTGCTAAAATGCATGATATTCCAAGATTAAAACAAATAAATAATATAAACACTATAGATTAGCAAGCGCTTCTTCCCATCGCGGCGTGGGATATGTGCACGAACATCGACCCCGCATGCAACTATAAATATACTTAATCTACGCATCGGGAACTCCCTACCTTGCTATTCGTGGCTTTCAGGCCTAAATACAGTTTCGCTTTCTATTACATTGACATTATTATTTTATTGTCGGTCTATTGTGATCGTACACTGCGTTTATTGAATAGTGAATGCTATTCAACAAGTAATATGTGAATATTTTACATTTTGTACCAATTTATATACGTGGACGCTTTTTGCTACATTTTTGAGTAACTTGATATCACAATTATTCTGGTAGAAAAAGGCGAGATTTTAATTATTTCTTCCGTGTACCAGTTATGCTCTTAGTTTCTAAAGTGATTGAATCTTATAAATTTATTATAAACTTATATAGATAAATATTTCATTGGTTTCGCGAACATAAGTAAAAGACACCTATATTTAGTATCATATAAATATATGACTAATTTTGTCAAAGGTTAATGAATAATGTCATAAGTATGTGTTATCGTAATCATATTATCTTACTCGAGTTGTACCAAACATATGTATATTGTGTTACGAGACAGTTTCCTAAGCATTCAACAGCAAACTGATATAATTTTGTTTCGGAAAGGTCAATGCCGTCTTTTAATGGAGATAGCAATTGAATGTGTTCCACTTGCAATAAATTAATGTTCATTAAAAATAATAAATATGCAATATACAATCCAGAATAAGAAACCTTCAGAAACATCAAACACTATATACTCCTGTTATACTTAAATGTTCATTAGGACGTCCTGTTCTATTCTGCAGAATGACATCATTTTGATTTGCAAGTGATTTTATCGTCATTTGATGACCCGCTGCATTAAACAGTTGCTCCTACAATGAGGTCTTATTAAGGAAGACAATATAAAACGGTAGGATATTTTACAGCGCTTTAAAGCGGAACTCGGTCGTCCCTGATAACTTTCCCGGCACTAGGTCAGTTCTGCGCGTCTCACTTAACGGTACAATCAGGTTGTTGCCGTCCGTTGCCACGTAACAATTTGTGATTGCAGTTTTGAAACGTTTATTGTGGCGATGCGGAATTGCCAACACGAATGAATTTAGACTTTATATCGTCGATGTTTGACTCAAAAGAGGGAGCGCCAAATTGCCAACCTTCTCAGATATTGCCTTGAACTTGCGATAGTGACAAGTTAGCGTGCTTGTAACGTGTTTCTACCAAACTCTTTAAATCCATTGCGTTTTAATCACGAATTCGTTCCACGACATTATATGTTGCTATACCTAACTGTACTTTATGTTGGGTCCCTTTACGCAGTATCGCTTAAAAACAGTTGAAAATATAATCAAGATATTGTTGTACATTTTATAAAATTTATGTCTGTAGTTGTTTAAGATGACCATGGATAAAAAAGAGACGGTAACAATAACAGTGTGAAGTGGCCTATACATTTTTTTACTAGGACAGATGTATAAGTTAAAAACTTGTTAGTACAAATATGACATCACATTGACTAGGATTAGTAATAAAGTAAACATTACGTAAATCTTCATTATTGATCGTCACGTAAATATTTATTTTATATAAATGTAATATCTTTAATATTAATATTTAATATTGGTAATAGCTAATATGATGTCAGTTTAATGAATGTGTAAAGAAGAAAAAAATTAAAGATATTAATCTGTATGAAATTGTTATAACAAAAGCTCACTGCAACGGTTTCGAACTTATTTAATATTTTTTTTTAGCATCATGCTTCATTGCAGGATAGGCAGAGGGAAATGCAGGAACAATAGGAACCTAGTTTTAAGACACGCCGTTGCTTAGTCCCTTCTTTCTCCGTCCCCGCTTTCCGTCTTTTTTCGAGGCATTTGCAAGTTGGGTGGCAGGACTCAACGCCGCGCTTATGCCTAAGTACCAGAGCGAAGAAAATGGAAACAGAAAAATCCATCTTCCCCGAGTGGGAATCGAACTCACAAATCGTCGCGTTTACAGGTAGAGGCTATGCCTCTGCGCCACGACGGTCCTCATTTATATATTTAATAATATGTTTATACATATATATTTATATATTTATTAATATTGGGCTTTGGGTATAAGATACAATTTCTCGAAATACTTGCAGGAAAACGGGAACAGGCAAATTTGTGATATTTAACAATGTATCATCAAATGAATCTTTTTCTACTAATAATATAAAATTGTATATATTTATAAGAGCTCGAAGCACATTCAAAACATTTTTTTCCTTTCAATTGTAATTTTTTGTTTGGTTTATATGCCACACAACAGGTCGACTTTTGTATTCTATAGGTCCTTTCAATTTTTTTCTCGAATACCTCAACAGGTGAATCTATTGATGACATAAAAGAATACTGTTGAATCAAATATAATTCGATTTCTTACCACATTCACTATACTTTGTTAGATTACAGGGTAAATACATGACCAGGATTTCAATACAAAAGTTAATTTCAATACAAAATTTAAATAAATAAAAAAAATTAAATATATACATAAAAGAAGGAAATTACATTTTAGAAAAAGTTATTAAATTAAGTTTTGCTTCTCTATATATAAATTAAGTTTATGTGTTTTGTTATTAAATTAAGTTTATATATTTAATAATAACTTAAAGTATCAACACTGATTTAAAAACTGTAAATAAATCAATATCTTGAGCCCTTACACCAGTAGGCAAAGTAACACACATTTTAAGTATCCTATATATATATATATATATATATATATGATGCGTGAAGTTAAATAAAGAGCAAAAATCACAATGTTTGTGTAATTTCAATACAAGTTTATTTGTATCGCAGCACGTTAACCCTCATTTACCCTTGCAGTTTGCAAACGTCTCTATGAAATAATTACCACTATTCTGTTATGCAACGATTTCTTCAGCGCCTAGACAAAAGGACGCCCGTTACCCGTTTCTTTTTGCGTTTTGTTTTTCTCATGCGATGCATGCGACCTCGTAATGACTTCCGTATTTTCTTTGCTTTGGCTTGATTTTAAAATATTCTTTATTGTCTTGTATTGAATTTCTTACGGGACTTTTACCACGTCTGTACAACATATTGATACGTTTCTTTAACAATTGGTTATATGTTACAAAAACATTGAGATTCTCATAGTATTATATTACAACTCCACGTCTGCGTTCATATTTGTTTCTTAATGTATTCCTTCTAAACTACGCAACGGATACATGCTTAGATGTCGTTTAGTAAAGTGTGGAAAATTTACATTTATGATTCATTTTTAATAGTTTTATATAACAAGCTTTTAGCTGCGGGTATGCTCCCGTGTTAATACAGATATAATTCAAAGATACGTACTAAAAAGATAATAATATATATTTTTTATAGATCATTGTAAATATACTCAGTAAGTAAATATGCAATATATTTGTGTTGTGCTGTGATATTTTAAAAATGTTAATGTTGTAATGTCAAATACTACAAACAATAACATTTATTGTTTAAAAACGTATCTGTACTTATGGTGAAATAAATTAAAGTGAGTCAGTTCAAGAATTTGTCGATTTCTTTTGTGTGCTGTATAGATATTTCTATAGATAGATTTTTTCACTAGCTCAGCTCGTATTTTTATATATATTGGAAAACATATGTGAAACTGACAATATTCAATTAAACAATTATATTGTTGTATTTTCTTCGTATGAAATACTTAAAAATATATAATTTCAATTTAAAAGCTGATTGAAATAAAACAAATTCAATTTTCACTAAAGAATGTATGTATAGTAGGTACATGGTAGGTATAGGTGAGAATTGTATGTAGGTATGTATGTATGTGACTTCAATAATTATTTGTTTATTATGTATAGATATATTTCATATATAGACAGCGATTAGTTTCATTTTTTTATATAGGTACATTTTGACATAAAATTGAAAAATAAGTCATTGATTTTAAATTAATCCTTTCTCAACCTAAGTATATGAAATGGTTGTATATTGATATATATACAATATTTTGATACGCATTGTTCCGACATTGAATTGCTTTCATGTTAAAATCTATATTTGGAATTCGTTTCTAAATAGCTACTCTTGAGTGCGTAGTTAAAGTGGTTGCATCAAATTCCAGAAGCTTGGTATGTGTTTTAAGATTCATCTGTTCTATGTGGAAAATAAAAAAGTTTTATTTAAATTTTAATTCTTTTTTTTTATTTTAGGGAAAGGAAAGTAGTCTTTGTTTAATAAGTCCGTCTACGTCTCTAAATATTTTACTTTATATGAGGATCTGTTGATATAGAATATTAAAAATTAGTTAATTAGTTAGTACAAATTTTACTCAGTAAATTAATATTCGTAACCATTTCTTATGTAGTTTTGATAGATCATATTTCATTGGTTTCATTGTATGATGTATGATCGGATAATGGATATTTGTTTAAATTATTTCGTTCCTTCATTTATCAATTAGTATTAAAATATCCAAATCGTATATAGATAGATGGTAGGTTGTGGTCATAGGCATTTAGATGCATGCTTACATTTATCATAGCTGACAAAACCTGGCCTCGTGATGTTATTACTGATCCCTTTATCTTCATCGTGATACAGCAGTGACATAATCTATTAGGTATTTTGCTCTGAAAACAATGTGAAGCTTATTATAATAGAGGGTCTGGAGGCGAGCGGGACTGTTAAGACAACAATCTGACTACTTTATGAGATTGTATTATATTTGTAGGTCAACTTTGTATGTAATGTTGTTTAAAATGTTTATAATTCCTGCTTCTTTACGATGAATGTTGATCAATATAAAGATTGAAGGTTCAATAACAAAAATATATGAAAATTTAAACGTTTGACCTCTTTAAAACCCAAATTTGAAACTGTTAAAAATATTAATATTTTTATTACTTAGTGAAATTTAAATAAATCCTTAATAAAATAAATAAGAAAAAACAAATATATCTAAATCCCGTTCAAAATACAGTATTAAGTTTACAAGACGTACTCTAGTATTATCCAGGTATTGTTAGCATAATTTGTCACAGAGTAACATACAATAAGCCATATTGCGTGAAATATAGCCCTTTGCGGTGACGCACCGTTAGTCCGTATCGTCGTTTCATATGATGGCAGATTGCTTTCATTGTACTATAGGAAATCTTATCTTCATCTCATTTATATATGAATACATCAATATGCAATCAAATTTTAGTAATCATTTAAAATTAAATAATTTTAGTTTATATATAAAATATGTTTAACTTAATGGCCATCAATCATAAATAAGGCCTTATTAGTGTCTTTATAAAATGCAATTCATGTAATTATCAACATTCTTGTACCGTATATAATTATA
Source organism: Dione vanillae (assembly GCA_037178615.1). Classification (NCBI taxonomy): domain Eukaryota; kingdom Metazoa; phylum Arthropoda; class Insecta; order Lepidoptera; family Nymphalidae; genus Dione; species Dione vanillae. The sequence continues at coordinate 108,777 of JAZFAU010000052.1, read as the reverse complement.
TTTTAACTATTTCTATCTTTATTAAAACATCAAAGATATAAAATAAAATCTTTGATATTTCACTATTTCTCTTAAATAGTGTAATGTGAGGACCGTCGTGGTGTAGAGGTGTAGCATCTATGTGTAAACACGACGGTTTGTGGGTTCGATTCCCACTCATGGAAGATGGATTTTTCTATTTCCATTTTCTTCACTCGGGAAAGTAGGCAAAGCGTGGCGTAGAGTTCCGCCACTCACCACGCAGTGCCACGAAAAAGGCGGAAAGCAGGGACTAAGCAACGGAGTATCTTAACACTAGGTTCCTATGGTTCCTGCAGTTCCCTCTGCCTACCCTGCCATGTTTGCAATATAGCGTGAAGACATAAAAAGAAAAAGAAGTAGTAAAATAAGTTGATCATTTTTCTGGTCGATTAAAGACTATTACTAGATGTAAGCTAAAATTAAATTGCATCATATACATTCAAGTATTATTTTTATCTAAGCATCAGGCACTTGTGCCTTTGAAACAAAGAACTTAAGTATCTCTGGCCATATAAAGTTATGGGCCGCCGGCGCCTCCTACACTTGCAGTGTTTAAATGTCCATATTTGTTATTATGGGCGTACCAACAACAGAACGACGAATCGGATACTTTGATTAGAATAGGTATTGATGACTAGTTTTTGCCGCCACGTGGGCGATTGATTTACCTTTAATTTTATTTTAAATGTATATGGTAAAGTACTTATGTTAGTACTTTGCTTACAAAAACAAGAGCTTTTGGTTTTTAAACCGTTCTAGGTTATATTTGCCTCAAAAGCCATTTTAACAACATACATATTCACTATTCTTTTTAAAATAAGTAAGGTTTTGGTTGTTTTTAATTATTACTAAATTAATAGTGTTCCATTATATTAATAATTACTGATTATTGTTGAAAATAAATTGTTATTTGTTATCAATAAAATGTTAATTACAGTATAGATATCTATAAAATCGAATAATGATCGACTGTAAATAATTATGAACAAATGAATAAATGATCATTTATTTCTTAATAAAACCATAAAGCGATAAAGGAATTTGCTTTATCTATTTCCATATGTACTTAAAATTTATAACTTGTACGAAAATATTTTGTACTGCAAATACGACAAAGGGAGTGCACTTAGTGGTTTATTATATTTTAATCTGTCTTCACCCTAATTCCCTTATATATTTTATATATTTTATATACCGCCTAAAAATAATAAATTAAAGAAAGAAAGAAAGAAGAATTAGTGAGGTGTCTTAAAATCACTTTGACATATATTACAAAAATTAGGTATTTATTTAGATCAATATATCGTACTAATCTATAGAAGCATTTGACATATGATAAATTCAAATCATAAATCTCATATTATAAAACTTCCTGGAGACTTGATTGCGAAATTGAGTTTAGTGCGACATACGGTAACTAATTTACTACTTCATCAAAATAATGTATTCTCATGACCTATTCTATGACTGCAATGACAAAAACTAAGAAGTCATACGTTATAGCCTTTGACCTTTCCTGTCCATCGGACAACGAAGCATGATCAATTAATGCGTTCTAGTCTCGTGGGAGGTCTTATGCCTTTAGCCCTTTGTCATAATTTATAATTCATATAAATTATTCTTTATTTTACAGATATTGATGAAATTTTTAAAAACAAAAATGCTTTCGAAACTTGAAAAAAATACAAACAAAACAACTATTATAGTGGCTATTATGTATTTATAATATTAATATTAATATTGGCTTTGGTAAAATAATAAATATAATAATAATATTACACGGCGAATACAACATATTTGGAATATATAATAAGCTGTTTACACAGCAGCAACACCTTTAATGGTTACATTACATTGAAGCCATCATTTGTGACATTTACATAAAGTACCTAGGCAGCTATTAGGCAAACGGGATGACAATACTGTAATAAAACTCGCAAGTGAATATTTCTTAACATTATTCGTCATCTGTCCAATGATAATCTTTGCAGAGACGATGATGTAATAATTCTAATATAGGTTTCGTTTGATAAATTGGAATTTCAGACATAGAGGTAAAATAGTAAGCATAAAATTAATCTATTACTAATAAAGAGGCCGTAGAATAGGTCGGGGATATTATTCGTCCGCGAATGTTGTAGATTCAATCCTCACTCGGGGAAGTGATTATATCAAATAGGATTTGATTTTCGCGATTTTTATACATTTTTATGTTCTTTTTTCCATTACAAAGTGTAATAAAAAATCAGGTTTCCAAAAAATGACAATATATACGAATGTTCTGTTAAAATGGTGGTCTATTTAAAAAGTGATTATATTTAAATTATATTTACATCCTTAAAGTGAAGAACAGAGTATCTTAGCACTTCTTTTTGCTATTGCTGTTATTTTTTAATTTGCTTTGAGCAATTCCTATTAAACATGTACTAGTAAAATATAAGTATTTAGACATATATGCAACAAACAAACACAGTAATAACAAACACGAAGGTAAAACTTATAGTAAATCAATTAAAAATGCATCAAACGCGATCAACAAACTACATAAGTCTATAAAAAGTTCTCCATAAATCTGGTTTAGCTGCAGAAAATATTTCTGCCAAGGATAACGTTTACATTAACATAATTTACATTCATAAGTAAACGCTTAGTAAATGAATTCAACTAGCATTTAATGAACACGACAAAATGTGTTCCAAGATGTGTCTACTTGAATTATAATAACGACCGGGATGCTGGCCAGCGTCACGCTTGTTAATATATGCTGGTGTAAATGCCAATATAAATAAACTTTTACATTTCTAAAATAAATATTTAGGATTTAATGGCTCTTTATATATTTATAGAAAATTCTTTATATTTTATTCATTTATTTTTTAAATAAATGGAAGAACTGTACAGTTTGTCCTCATTCAAGAGCAAGGGTATCTTAAGCGATTTATTCATGAGCGATAAGCGATTTATGAATGAAAATCGAACCCTCGACTGTATTTCAGTTTCTATAAACATTCCACCATCTTATATATTTACTTTAATTTACGACTAAATTAGCAATAATTATTATAAACAACTTACATGACGAAGTTCTTTTTAATTAAAACAAACTTAAATTAAATTTAAAATTTTGTATTGTAAATCCATATTTTCTATTGATCCTAGACATAAATGTTGTTAATAGTAGCTAAAGTAACATGCTTCGACAGTGAACGATTGAAACGCAATTGCTCTAAGAAACGTGATGATTCACAGAGGCGGCAGTTAAAAGCAATATTGTGACCCATTAAAATAACTGACATAGTGAATACTTATAAGTATTGTCACAACATCTGCGTAGGAGGTTCCTGAGATAAACATCTGGACTACCTTTGCATATATTAAGTGAGACAACACATTATTATACATTCATCAAAAGCAAACCTGACATCTCTTAGATAGGCGTCGCTAGTTGATAGGCGTTGTTATTAATGTTTAGGTCGACAAGCATTTGATAGTTTGGACGTGCCAAACGCTTGAACCGTTTTATTTTCTACTAAGAGTTACTAATTAATAATTATATGAAGAGATTATTTTTAAAATTAACATAAACATCGCTTATATGTCTATATTAAGTAATATGTACAAGTAATAAATGTATATGAAGACAAATATATAATATATTTGGTAATAATTTAAAATTTTATTTATAATAATATCCTGTGAAAAGTTACTAAAACTTCCAATATCTTGAATTTAAACCGGACGCCATAAATTTTCTATTGTCAATAAAAGCGCATGTATTAAACCGCCTAAAACTTTATAGTTTACACATAACTTATTAAAAGATTAACGACCGTCATATAAAACTAGGTAACGAAAATTTGCTACCGTAAACTCGCTATTATCAGTTGTTTTACAAGTAAACCATGAAAATAAATATTAGACTATAAAATCAGTGAAAATTACAGATTTTCTCAACCGAATTTTATAGCTATAATAAAAGAACCGTCATTTACAGTGTTCAAAGAATATATAATGCAGAGCGTGACCTGCATACTGGAACACAAACTATAACGTACGCCGATTACCCTGTCTTCAAATTCGACATATAAAACACTTTGAATTAAGTATATATAGCTTAGTAAATTTATTTTAAATTGATAATCCACACATATGATGTAACGACGCTTATGATAACTATAAAAAAGACAGATTTTAATACAATTGTTTGCAATTCAATGATTCATTTACTTAATTAACATTTAATTGGAACGTGTGATGGCTGCCACGTGTACTAAAGTAGAATAAATAAATATTATATATATAATCAGATTAGATTATTATACAAAGTCAATGTTTTGTGATATTCAAAGATTTAGACGGAAAGAACAATTCCGTCTTGTAAGAAATTGCAAGATGTGATAAAATTCAAATTATGATTGTACAAACGTACAAGTTACACGGATTCTATTTAAAATGAATCTAAAGTAAAACTAAAGTTTTATAAAAAAAATATAACAAGCATGCTCAAAATTAGTTCTGTTAGACGACGAATATTTACCCGGCTCTAAACAACCAAAAACTGGAAAAGCAGGCGTCTTAACTCTTCAACTTAACGTTTTATCCGTTTTATACGTGTTTTGCTCATACCTATGATTTATTTTACGCTACTTTAATACACTTATTGACTTCACTTTATTATTATATCGATATTAATACGCCCCAGTGCTTCTTAAAGATAATTATCATTTTAATCTATTAAGGTAAACCACAGGTAATATATAATTATTCACAAAATTTTCAATTTATCATGACAGTGTTCAAGCTTTGTAAGTAAAGAGTGAACCTGCTGACATTTCAAACTAGATTCCTTTTTGAGGATGTTTAGCAATACCCAGTTATCCCAATATGTATGTATGTAGGTACGCTTGCTGTATGAATAGCATATGTACATTGATTTATTATAATTTTAATATGCTTTTGTCAACATTCTCAGAATATTCCGACATGGATATTGCGGTGAAAGTTCAGTGTAATTTTGTTACGCTTACAATTTCTCGTTATTAATTAATAATTCTAAATAATATTTTAATATTTTAAATAAATAAAATTTTGAATTCTACTTATAGTTATCAAATGTATGTTAATTTGCTTTAATATTTGCTTTAATAATTTATTTCATCTGTGTTTTTAGTGATAAAAAAAAAACGATATTTTAGTTATCTGTGTTATAAATAGATTTATAAAACGACTTTATAATTAATTATCTGTACCTCGCAAGTAATTCAAACGATTTTTCTTTAAACCTTCCTGGTCATTGTCAACTGTATTTAAATGTAATGAATTATTTATACTAACAATTAACACCACACGTTTGATATCGGAGGCAGGAAATCTGTACTTGTATTGACTGAAAGCGTCTGTTATATTGGAATAACAATTTCTAATTTGCTCACTATATTTGATAAGTACTAAAATGTGTAATAAAATTTAAATGCTATTTATTAAGGTTTTACGCTCAAATGTTACATTATTTAGTTTATAAATATTTCATTTAATATATCTAATCAGTATTAACAAAAACAAAACTAATTATATCTGCATCTACATGTATTAAGCTACTACATGTATATCGATTAGGGTAAGGCCTATTACCGGCTGTTTTATCTGGTTTTAGATGATAATTAAATGGATTTAAATAAATACTTACGAAGATAAAAGATGAATGTTGGTTAGAACAACTCGTACATCATTTTGAAGTGCATTCTTTTATTTATTTTTAAAATATATATGTATTACTTTCATATTGGGTTAATTTTGTAAGAAATGATGCTGGGTTCCATGTCGGGGTACGTCGAAAATATCTAAGTTATCTAAAAACATAGAAAGAAAATGCATAACGTTACGTCATGTTCTAATATATTTTTAATTAATATTTAATGGGATATTATCATTTGTAATATTGCATTTCAATCAGCACATTTAATAAGGCAAAAAACACTGGCTGGTGAGTCATTAATATGAATCCAAAGTATAATCTTAACATATATAATGTAATTAGAGAGACACACTTGAAAAAAATCTTTTCAGATACATATGTTATTTTTATACAAATATATGAAATATAATATAGTATAATTAATAATTTAATAGATTTTTCATATTATTTTATATAATAACTATAGTATTACGTATCAATGTTTGCGTGATACAGGCCACGGTGCAAGTCTGCAAGTAAACTGACCGTAGCGGAGTGTTAACGCGTCGCTGCACGACGTGAGAAAATTCCTTCGACATCCACATTGTTCTTTTCTATACCCGTGTTTGGGCTGTCAGGACCTAAATTTTAGTTGTATCCACTTTCATTAACAAGATTCAAAGTAACAGCGGCACTTCATTACAACGATGTCTTGTTTGTTTTAAATAGTTATTTTTTAGATATATCTATTATTTAAAATGTTTTTTCTTTTCTTTACTTTTTTGTGTAATTCTTGTTGGCAAAATAGTATGGAGAGAGTGTTGCTATACTATACGATATATCTTTGATACGTAATAATAGTTATTTACTCATTGAGAACTTTGATCTGCTGGCTTATAAAATATTCCACTTGTGGCTAAGATTACTTAGAAAATCTAAGGATAAATATTTTTATAATTCAGATAAGGACTTGTGCTTAATTCCAATGTTCCAATACTTGACAAGGAAAGGAAAGTGGAAAGCGAAGTAGTAGCAAAGTTTATAAATATATATTCGCTACAGAAATTAAAATGTTTAGCATTTATTTATTTCATCTAAAATAGTGGTTTCCTAGAGCTAGAGGTATTTGTTGTAATAGTCGATTAGTAAGTAAATTACATTTGCCTACCCTTTCGTAATAGTACAGCGTATGTAAAGCACCATTACTCATGTCCATGACAAACGTATTTTGCATTTTCTGGTATGTGAACAAATATATTTTACTCGTCTCTGCTCCAATTGTTACCGTCAGGTTTAATTAACGCATATCGTATAATTTCACCGTCTAGACATCACCTTCACTTACTAAAGCTAGGCTTCGTGTAAACGATCTTAATGAATAAACACAACAACTTGATATAATTCATGTAATTAAAATTTTCTAACAGAGATTCTAAAAACAAAAGTGATTCTGAGACTGAGTTTTACTACTTACTATAGCTAATAGCAACTACGTACTGTCTTTTCTGCTTGAATAGATCAATTCTTCTCGATAGTATATTATATTGAATTTATATGGAAAGCGGAGAACGGAGTGTTTTAACACAAAATTGTATTTTAAACTTCGATGTTATTAAATAAATACAACAACTTGATACAATTAAGGTAATAAAAAATTTAAAAGTAAAATATATCTTGTCTACTATATTTCTCGATAGTATATTGTCCCGAATTTATATGTAAATGCTAGAACGAAGTGTTTAAAAAAATATATATTTTATCTTCTTTCTAATATGCAATGTGCATATAAAATTAAAATGATCTTTTAAAGTATTCTTTTAAGTCTGATCTATCTTAATAAATAGTCCAAATTGGTAATCCCTAAATCTACTCGAACCGAACCTGGATTATACTATATTATTCCATAATATTATTATTATATACATTTGTAACTAATTTTGATAAACCGCCGTCTAAACTATGTGACTAAGGAGGAGTTCGCAAGGTTAGAATTACAGGCACAGAGTGAACGTCGCTGTGGTAAATGTAATTCAAGTAATAAGAACACTAAACTGTACTAATTGTGGTTTTCAACTAGTTCGTGGATAAAGAAACTATATAATAAGTAATTCTCACTCAGGAATAGTTTACATATTTAAAATATGTATTATTGTGAAGTATATAAAGCTATTTTTTTCACCGCAATTTAAGGTAAAAAGTAAAACAGAGTGCCATAACACTATTCTGTTCCCTCTCTTGATCTTGTTATAAGTGAGAAACTCAACTGAACCGAATTTCCGGACAACCTTCAGTTAAAACATGATGTTACTTATTTGCTGTCGTCTATTGAAAATTAAATGTACAGATTAATATTTTCATTAATAATATAAATTTATATTAACATTTTAATACTTTTTAATATATTTTAATATTTTACACAGTTATTTTATCTAGATTAATTCTCTCCATAATTGAAATTTACGGCTACACACATTACACGACATATTTAGATCCCACAATTACAATAATTAAGTGTTTTATTACTATGCCACGGTCAGTTCTTGTTCTTTTAAGGTCCTAAATAAGACGTTGGTTTCAATAACTATAAATAATATACAAGATTACATAATCTTAATTTTTTAGTCTTGAGCTGGTTCACTTATATACTTCGAATACATTAATCATAGTACATACACGACATCTGACTGACAGACTGAGTTAAGATCACCTGCGTCAATACAGCATCTATTATGCCTTTTGTTTATGTTTTCAAGTCTCATTTGTTAACAAAAGAGGTTGTATTGTTTAGTTTGCTACAAGCGTTTCGACACTCGTCACTGTTGAGTCCAATGTGACAAGTTTCAAACTTTTTTTACCCTTTTCGACCTTGTTGTGTTATATTAAATCATACCTGTTATGACTAATGTTTCTATGTAGTGTGTTATTTTTATTTTCAGCTCTTTTAGCTTTAGATAGATAGAGGGTAGATATACAAGGAACGGTCCCGGTCTTTCAGCTTTTCTGAACATTGCGTACTAAACCAAGGGTATTATCTTTACCCTAATTCATTAACACTAATATTTATAATTTACATATTTTTTTTAATTAAATTCCAGTATTCAATATAGAATATTGTAGCGGTTAACGGCTTGCTTATTCACTTACTGACCTTATATGGCGTGAAAGCTCCGCTACATTGTCGCCAGTAGACGATCAACTTGATATGGACAAGCGTACACCTTGTACGACGTTTGATCTCTAAGAATATATTTATCTTATATGACTATGTTGTGATTTAAAAACAGATTCATATGTATCATTAAAGTAATGTAGATAACTTGACGTAATTTACGTTAAGCTCTAAATTACGTCCACATGCATCTTGCTTATCTATAAGTATTACGTATAAGTGTATTTATCAATAATATGAATTTATGGAGTTATTGAACGTTAAGGCTTCATAAGTAAACTATAAATATTTTATTATATTGGAGAAAGAAGTGGTTACTTTGACGTAGAAAATGAAATATCAATTTTATTTGATATAAATATGCTATACGATTTTATTTTTAAAATTAATAAAAATATATATTCTTGGCACCTAGCAACGTATAAAGCTCGTAAAATTTTAAAAGAAAAGATTACGCATTGTAGTGTGTGAGATTACTCTATTAAGGTGACATTCTTGACAAATATAAAAAAGACATGTTTCTTAACTTTAACTAAAATAAATTTACACATCTGTTCAAATAATTGAACCATATCTATGAATTGTGTTATAGACTAATCACTACTCGTAAATTTGTTGGGTAGACTTTATGACACTTGTTATACACGTATTTCTATGCATTATAAAAAACTTCATCTATCCATTACGTCTAAGATGTTCATGTATAAACAGGCGTAAAACTTATAAAAGTTCCTATTTTAACCATCGAAAATATTACATTCATAAACTTAACAATTCTTGCATTATTACTTTCGTACAAATATAATAAAATCACACACATTTTGTTTACTTGTTTTATTAAACAAAAGAAAAGTAAAAATTTTACTATTTAATTCGTTTGAATTATTACTCTCTATTTGGTTTTCTGTACACAGCTTTGTAAATAGTCGGTCGTGAATATGCATTAGAACTGACATACTTTTTATGCAAGCGATGTTGCAAAAACATATGGCAGAAAATCGTGTACTCAGGATGTATTACAATGACTCATCAATTCTTTTATCTTTACCTGCTTAAGGTAGATAAAATTTTGCCCCATATGTTTATATAGATTCGCATTGCATTCCATTATCAAGCACTGTAAATAGCGGTGTTAATATGTTAAAATTTATTCATTTGACATTTTTGTTCTCTGGTTCTTTATCGTTTTGGCAATGTTTTAAAAGCTAAGCTCAATTACGCCAAATATTTTGGTAACTGACAAATTTGAAGATATGCAAATTTAAGTCTGCATTTTTATTTAGGCTCCGAATTAGATACTTAGTTTATAGTTACAAGAAACATGGAAGGTACATTTTTTTCTGTGTTTTTTAAATCACAATATTATAAGTATGACATCAAACTTTGAAGGCTCTAATGCTCAACCGCTCATTATTGACGTATTCTCAGGACCATCAATAATAATATAATAAGAATTGAATGATGTCATAAATATTACTAAGCCGACATGTTGATAAAATATAAACTGAATAAAATTAGAAAACATTAAAACAAACTGGAACATATTGGCAGAAAGGAATTTTGGTTGTTTTCCCGAAGCCGTAATAAAACTCTCGTAAATGTAAATTTTCAACGGCACATTAGCTTTTATCTTTCCTAGTAAACGTTTGGGCGAAGATCTAAAATTATCGTCACTAATATGACAAGCTTAATCTTTGAAAATTTATAGAGTCCAGCATTCTCACTGACAAAATACTTTTTTGTTACAGAAATAGCAAAAGTTCGAGCAAGCTTATTCCAAATAAATGGGGTGAAAAAAGAACCACTAATTCTACCAGAGCCAGAGGGCATGGTCACCACACTTACAGAAAAAGTATACGTACCTGTAAAAGAACATCCAGATGTAAGTATTACTCTATTCACTTTAGTTTGGCACCAGAATGGATTTATTCATACTGGTGTCCTAAATAGCAAGTACTCTAACAATAGTTCAAAACTATTTACTATTGTTTAACGGCTTTACGTAAAAGATTTTCCTTTATGCCATTGTCAGATGTTGCATATAATTTAATATAATAAATATTACTTATCTGTAATGCAAATAGTTTATATAATTTAGATACTTACAGTACGACAGTTATTTGCTTATTTGCAAAGAATAGTTGTTCGTGCAAATCTTCCCGACTCACGTTTAGGTAATCAATATTTTGAAATATATATTCCTCAACACTGTTAGATTAACGATTGATATAATTTATTATTAGCTAGTGAAAGTTCGCAAATTCTATGGCGAAGAGTTCAATATCCTTGCCGCCCTACGAACGGCTACCTTTTTTGTTGAGCTCATCAACTTCTACAAAAAAGCCATTTCTTGTAGTTTCAATTTTTAATGCGGTTCTACATCATTTTCGATCCTTGATTTTTTAGTCATTGGCAATTGCTTATCAGGTTCAATCTGTTTTGTTAAGACACTATTAATTCTTATAATTTAGCAATTTTAAGATGGTTCTGTATTGGGTGTTTCATTATTTGAAACATATTATACTTATTAGTTATACAACATAAAGAGACATTCAAATCCGTCCATTACTTCCAGAGATTAGCGTAAGTAAGAAGAATAATATAAAAACCATTTTTTTATTTTCTATCTAATACTGTGACAACTTTTAACGTTTTATATTATACGTACTGATAATTCATTGAGTAAGTGTATTTTACCAATTTCTTTCCCGATATTTTAAATATGATTTGGAATGTAGCCAATTCCTCTATTTCCTTAAGTAAAATATTGGGTTCTCGAAGAGAGATAGATAAACAGATTGATCACTAGGCAGGATGCCAAGTGAAGTATCACTGTTTTTATCACAAGACATATACATAAGTACACGTTTTAAAATATACATAAACCGTAGGTTTAATAGTCAATTTTAAAACTACCGTTAAATGTAATGCACTTGTTAACATAACTGGAAACCCGGAAAGTATATGAAATAACAATAAGTTACTGCACTGTACACTGTACATACATATTACATAATGAATGGACCCTAATGAATGAAACGTAACCGAGCCTTGAAGTAATAATAAAACAATTTCAACATCAGTGAAGCATACAGTACATTTAATGGATGACAAAAAGTATAAAACTCTTGTCAGATTTGTCGTGTCACACCCAATCCATGTAAAGCTATCTGACAATTGTTGGCTAACGTAATTCAGCTGTTATATTTTATAAGGCTTTAGTAAATTACAACGTATATAAAGTATAAAGTAAAATAATTTAGTTATTTATATAAATAGAAAGACAAGGTTGGCAGCTTGCTACATTTGGTGACTTATGTCAGGGCGATCTCGTGTTTCGAACTCGACTATTGAGTGAAGTGGCGAGACTCCACCCGTACCGTTCATTCATTAGAACGTATAGCGTCCGAACCTATTTGCAAATTGTTCTGTCTTATATAAATTCTAATAGAAACACAAGTCAATGACTCCCGTGAATGATTCAGTTTTAAAACTCTTGATATTAACACCAATATAAAACATTAATATATGCTAAATATAGATTTGATGTTGAAAGTTTCTTGAGCTAAAAACGGAAGAACATTTTAGTTATCAATAAAACAAATTGATTTAAACTATGGATAGTCTAATATTACTTTTAAAATCTTTATTTCTTTAGAAAGGCAACGACCTGAATAATGTTTTGAAAACATATTCCAATACGTTTTCTTGTATTGTTAATCTAATATCTATTTAATAATAATCTACGGTGATGTGTATTTAATCCAAACGGCTTATTATTGAAAATCAATGACATGCTACTAATGACCTCATAAGAAAGATCCCAATGCGTGTTGCGTAAACTAAGTAACAAAAGATGGGCCTCTAAATTTTTTTATAATATCGTTAAATACAGGCAAATGCTCAAGATTGCTTCTGTGTTCTTGTTAGCGATCGATTGTTGTTGCCATTCGATGGCAGTTTCCCAATAAGGTATTGTAACTTTGACGCTCTTTATTTAACTTATAGATATTTGCATTTATATGTTATATCTATGGTTCGCTTATATTTAAAATGCTATTGTAAATAAGACTATAAAATTAAGTTGTATTGATTTTCTTAATCTTTTGTTAAAGTGCACGGAATTGATCTTTTAGAATGATCGCCAAGTTGAGCTATCACTTTATAATGAATATTTATGTTAATAACATAATGATTGGACCTTAAAATAGAAGGAAAAGAATAGGAATATACATTTCCATTCATAGAATATCTTTAATAATAATAACTAACCTTAATAATTATTGGAATTGCACAATGTGCTTATAAATCGTGGCTTAAATTGCATAATATAGTATTCATTATAGATCAAAAGAAGCGTTCCAAGATATAATTTTATATGCAACCAATAATACATAAACACAGCTAATGATGCTAGAAAAATGACATCACTACGGTTTTCAATATTCACAAGTTTTTAAATTTAAAGCTTAGCGCAAGTAGATAGATATATTAGGCAAGTAAAATTTAAAATTATCATGACTCAAATTGAAGTGAGACTATTTGCATGCTACTCATATGTCGAAAATACTGTCGTAACAATACTATGAATTTTAGAGCATTACTTACTGGAGGCCATGACGAATGCACCAAAATATTTTCCAACTACGACACTACTTGTTACAGTCTATATATATTTACTAACCTTCTACATGTTTTATTTAATGCTTTATAAATATTAGTGTAATCGTTTCACGCGTATTTCGCTCCGTGATTGCTCAAATGTTAAGACTTACTTCAGTTTGAAATGATTGACTTTTGTTATAAATGCGTTTATAACGTTAGTTTACATGTAGGCCATCCTAATTCTGTCTTAATGACTTGTTTGTACTCGCGGCTTAACTCGCGTAGATGCTCTAATGTGCCGTCCTATATATATTGTTCATGATTTGTTCATAGTATGATGTATACATAAAACGGAAATTTATTAAGTTGAAATAGCATACTAAAAAGTTTTAGATATTTCCGTGCTAAGCTTTGCTTTTTTGTCTTTTTAAGCTTTTTAATATTATTCTTATGCCTATCTTGTACCTTCATCTACGGTGCCGTGCCTACAAATAAAGTAAAGATCTCTATATCACTTTATTGTTCGTCCATTTTTCTCTGTCGGTCTGTCAAAGTTATTTTTTCAATATCACATAGAAGTATCATTGCAACGTGGTATATCAAATATCCAAGTCTATAGTCCCTTGGAGCTTATGATTTTAAAAGTGTTAATCCACAATGAGGCTAGAAAAAATACTTAAACAAAAAAAAATATATATGTTTTCTTTATGTATTGTTTGATCTTGTTGAAGTCAACAGGAGTCAGTGTTTTGTAATTTCATAACAATTAAATGCAATAAATAAAGAAAAGAAGCTACAAATTAGTAATTTATTCGTATGTCACGATTTTTCTTTGTAAATTTATTTTATTCTTTCCAAACTAGCTCATTTCAGTAAAATAAAAAAAAGGTTGTGAAAATTAAATTCATAACACTCATAAATTTGACCTCATCATTTTTTTAAGAACAATACATAGATATATACTTTTAAGTGCATATAATTATATATTTATAATTCAATATGCAATGTTAAAAAAGCAAATAAATTTATTATAGAAATATAATGCGCCAAATAAAGATCATAATTCCGTATATCAGATTGTATTACCTGTATATTACATGTACGTACGGAACAGGCTCAATCATTTCAACTAGATAAGATGTTGTTGTAACTGGTTACCTCGTCTCACTGGTTTCTCCTGTTCATACTTACTGCTTGTGTCAATATCTTCATAATATGTTTTATATATAATACTTCTTTTTTGTCATAAATATCTTATTTTTATATTAATAATAAAAATATTGTTCAATTAATTTATTATGTAGTATAGCTTAAATCTAAATAAGTACACAATATAAATTAAAACAAATTTAAGTTAATTGACTACAAAATATGATTTACCTCTTCTTAGGTTTTCGTACCTAAAATAAAAAGAAACTTTTCATTACATATTTGTAATTAACGGAAGAAAAATTAATTTTCAACTTTTATAAGTGATGCAATTATGAAATTTTCACCACACCGTCCTTATCTTTCGATTTCTACTCATAACTAAGCTTTTTCTTATACATTTGTAATGTATGTTTCTTGAACATCATATATGTAACATATAAAAATATATGACAAAATTTCACAAACATCCAACAGTTGGTATCTAATGATCTCAATTCCCCATAGTACCATCAGCATCGATCAATATCCCGTTCCATGTCCTTATAGGGCCACGTTATTAAATCTCACCATACCGGTATGGTCCGTTACGAAGTTTTTCTTGAGTCGTTAAGATTCTCGTTGATGTACCTCTTGCTTTAATGTCAGTCGAAGCTATAAAATACTTGTTTTTTATTTTTTTATTTTTATGCCTATTTACGCGTTTAGTTGAGATGACAAAGGGAAATATCGGAAATATATTTGATATTATTGTATATAAAAACTTTTCCCATATAAAGCAGTATTGACTTAGGGAACTCAAACTTACCTTCACAATTTCCGCCTACACACAGACATATTTCGATCTGAATTACATAACACTACACTTCTCCATAGATCAAGAAAATAAAATCTAAAAATCTCTCGAGAAAGAATCGAACCAACATCTGTCGTGTTTAGAATTAGAAGCTGCGCCACAATATATTAAGATTTTCGTATGCACCGAACTTTCATTGACATTTTCCATTCCTCCTCTCAATATTTATGAGGGAAACTGCTACTAACTACGCAAACACCACATGGTTGCATAATTAATAAAACCACAGCGACTGTTGTCAATTTTACAACTTGTTGATCATAAAAATTTAAAATGAAACATCGCACTAGTCGTATGGTCTTCATTATTTATTTTATATTTATCGGAAATATATAAAAAAACATATTAAATTATTTTAATGTTGGTACAAGCAATGTGTGCTATATCGTTCGCGAGAGGGAAATCAATAGCCAAATCCTTGAATATAGAACAGTTTAGACTAGAAGGAAATCTAGAAGAAACAAGCAATATTAATTTATGTTGAATACATAAGCGTAAACAAACTGAATTTATTTATAAATAGTTTTTGCCGTCTTCAGTTCTTCCCTCGTATTTCATTTCATAATTTTTAATGTGTTTTGAACGTAATTTCTGAATTGCTGTTACATTAGACTCTTTTCCTTTAGTATGATAAGTAAAATACTTGAGAAGTCAGTCAGTCAAGTAAATTGTTGCATAACTAATGAAGTATTAAAATATTTTTTCATTTCGGATTTTAGGCTAACATCAACGTATGTTAGTAAACTATTTTTTTCTTAAAATTTGATGTACTGAGCCATTAACTTCGCAATAAACGAATATGAGTAGGAGTTGCTAATTTCCGTCCTATTTATTATATACAGCATGATCTAGGCGAAATGGTAAGTCATGAGTCAGTCTAAACTATTTTCATATGACTTGATACCTAGATCTAAACCTGTTTTATTACATCTCGTGTTTGTGTAACATTTAAAATTCTCAAAATGCTACTCATTTTACTATTTCCCATTTCAAATGTCGGTTTATTATTATATTGTATACCTATATATTATTTATGTCTGGAGATATATAAAAGAAATTGTTGATATAGAATTTAAACACAGCGAATCGAATGAAGCACGTGCTAATAAACAAAAATTATATGTAACAAACGGTGTCAGTTTTAATTTAAATCGTTAAAATAGCGGACAGCTCGCAAAAAAATTTATCGCGGACCATTTTCATGATTTACGTCCTATAACGTGTTCTCTCATACTACTAAGAAAACTAATCAAGAATTGAATTTAAAATGTAGATAAGTATTAAAATCATTATGAATCTAAAAAGTGTCTTAACACTAGGCTCTCTTTGTTCTGCTTTGTGGAAATGATCAACTCAAAAGTAAATATATCAAAATGTATTAACTGGTCTGCCAGGATTACGAAAAATGACAAGTTGCTGCTAAGCTTTTGGGTTATTTATTAATATAATATCTTTGCGTCGTAATTAAAGATTTGACCTACAAAATATTTTATTTGAGTCTGTCTGTAAACAGGACAGTTTGTGGATTCGGTTCCCATTTGAGGAAAATATATTTCTTCATTTCCATGTTCTTCATTCAGGCAACTAGGCAAAGCGCAGCGTTTAGTTCCGCCACTCAACATTCGAAAAGGCGGAAAGCGGAAAACGGTGTCTTAACACTGGTTCTATCGATTCCTGCGGTTACCTCCCTGCTAAATATTTGATATATAGACTGTATTTACTTCTTTTGTTAAAGAAACAGAATTAAGTAACATAAAATCATAATATGTTTACTAACTAACAATATATTTATGTTAACAAAATAAAACTATTGCATATTATATTTATTACTTATCACCCATATAATATTTATCCTGATAAGTAAACGCAGTAAGTGCGATTATATTGCACTTGACAGGTCATGGTCCATGACGCCGTGACAGTAATTCTATATTATCATTCTATGTATACATGTATATAAAATTATACGTTAAGAATTTCTTATACATAACGTAGTCTTCTTATTTTTTTACAGCTTCACGTTTTATCCCGCACATGGCAGGGTAAGCAGAGGGAACTGCAGGAACCGTAGAACCTAGTGTTAAGACACTCCGTTGCTTGATCCCTGCTTTCTCCGCCCCCGCTTTCCGCCTTATTCGAGGTATTGTGTGTTGACTAGCGGAATTCTACGCCACGCTTTGCCTAGTTTCCAGAGCGAAGAAAAAGGAAATAGAAAAATCTATCTTCCCCGAGTGTGAAGTAGTAGTCTTCTATAATAATAATATACTATTGCGGCTGTTATGGCACAGTATTAGGATAGCGTCTGACTGTGGTGATTGTAGGTTCTCATCCTATTCGTGGTATAGGTGTCGAGTTACTTTTAATGCCTTTCTGTAAAATTGAAAAAAAATATAATAAATGAAAATTATTAAGTAAAAATACCTCAACATGAGCTTAAGCTCAATGCGATTAATCGCAGGTGAAGTCTATTACATCGAAACAATTAGCCTGTAGCCTTCCTTGATATTTAGTCCATATATCCAGGGAGGCTATAGGCTATAATATTACATCCAAGCTCCAACACAAAATATTTCTTTATTTAGAACCAATGATTTCGGGATCCCGAGAGTTCAATTACATATAGTTTACTTTTATAATGATAAATATAGACTTAAGTACTTAACAATTGGTCGTATTGCTTAAGACTTTCTATTTAGAGACAGAAACAATCGATTTGGAGGCAATGAGAGAGTAGTTGAATTAAAGTAATCACTAATCTAATAATATTTAATACTTATAAATTAGAATTATATTAGTAATCTAGACAGAAAATACTGTGAATATGATATTTTGTCGTGCAGGTTGCAGATAAGAGGTCACACGACCCAGCTCACTCTAGAAGAGTGTCGTATCCTATGTAGTTGGTACATAACGTTTAGTGCATTATTGCATTATTATGTCCCTGTGACTTTTAACACATGGAATAATCAAATAAAATATAAATATACCTAGTACTCATATATCTTTCTTAATCGGTCAATATGTAATTTTATTTACTATTACTTAATTATCAGTCACTAATCTTAATATGGTTTTAATAAATAACTTCTAAATATAGAAAATATTAGATATTTATATGCATTCATTAAGCGCCTACCTGTAAACGCGAAGGTTTGTGGGTTCGATTCCCACTCGGGGTAGATGGATTTTTCTATTTACATTTTCTTCGCTCTGGAAATTAGGCAAAGCGCGGCGTTGAGTTCTGCCACTCAACACGCACTGCCTCGAAAATGGCGCGAAACGGGGACGGAGGAAGCAAGGGCTAAAAAACGGAGTGTCTTAACACTAGGTTCATATGGTCCCTGCAGTTCCATCTGCCTACCCTGCAACATGCGGGATAAAGCGTGAAGCTAAAAAAATCTATTTTATCTGTGGTCTTCATCGACAATATATATTTCAAAAAATTATAAGTATTCAATTTTAACTAATAATTCTTGACGTAAACGCGTTCAATTAAACAAACACTTAAGCTTTACAATATTAGTAAAGATTAAGAAGATTACTATAATTTAATATGTGCCAACATGGTTTTAAAAGGTCACTTTATGAAGTCATAATACATCTCTGCACATTCCAAATAGCAAATTATTTTCAACATTATGGCTGTTAATAGTCAAAACATATCAATCTCCGTTTTTACGACTCTAACACTTACATGAAACTGTGTAACAAAGCTGTTAGTTTCTTCATTTGAAACATCTGGTGATTATCACAGAGGACGTCTTAAGATGGCTATAAAAAAGCAATTTCTGACAAATTAAATGTCCTTGTGTCAATATCGAACCAAAATAGTGCCTCGTGTTAAGTACTCGGCGATAACTTTAAACAAATTTAATTCTATCTGACTCTATGTATTTTTCCGTTTGAAATCGAGTAGGAGGTAGTTTAATACTTATTGGTTCAATTTATTGGATGTTAATAAAGTAATCGGTTTTATAGCTTAACATGCATAGCATTATGATTTAATTGCATACGTATCTCAATATAAACTTTTCTTGTTTTTCTTGTTTCAGAGTAACAAACATAAATAATAATTAATTAAATAGATTAGGTGACATGGTATGACATTATGATTCTTTTTAACACAAGCATCATTAATTTTGACGAAGTCAAAAACAAAATATACCTATAACTAGCATGTTATCAACTAACAAACAGTTTAACAAAGTTCTTCTTCTTAAATAAAATCCTTAGATATAAAATATCTGGGCTAATTTAGTCATTCTGATCTTAGTAGTATCCATACTTTTGTATCATATGTATAAATAAACACATAATCCGAATATATGGTTTAGCTAGCGAGGAGTAATCGTTCAAATAAAATAAAATAGTAATGCTAGAAAAAATTGTAGAAGAACATTATATTATATTTTTGGGACATATTCATTTAATATTTTTCTATTATTGTTAGAACGTTAAAACTTGCCAGTAATTAGGTTAGCGAATTCAGACGCCGCGGCGGACACACGTGGGGTGAGTTAATGTGAATGAACAGTTTTGGTGCCAAAGGAACAATCAAAGACGCAAAAGAGCCGTCACTACTTTTTACAGCTTCAACGGAGTTTATTTTCGACCAATTTGTTTATGACTGCCACGCTATGAGTATTATATAACAACGATTTACGTTTAAACGACTTTTGCTTAGAGTCCGGCTCAACGTTATATATAGTAATATTGCATAAATTTGCTACGAAAAAGCTCTTATTCATTAAAAAAATATTGTAGAGATTAAAAGCTAAATTTTTACCGCATTCTTTAGTGACATCTAAACAATCTCGTTTGTCTTAATTTAAAATAAATATTAAATTACGTCTACTGGCAAAAGAAGCTATAATTTTTTGAACATCAAGAAATATCATAGATTTTCCAACAATTCTCTACAAATTCCCTTAACATTATCTACAAACTGTTATAAAATCAAAAGTAGGTACTCATAAATTTAATCGCAAGTCTCGAACTACAATCACTTTAGAAACATCAACGTAATGACATTAAGCTAGATCGTGACAACTGACAGGCGCCACGACAAATGCTGTTGGACCATTAAAAATGATTTATTCCAAGAAATTTGTATGACGTAATGCCAATTTAACATTAAAAATCACATTATTTGTACAGTTCTATCGTTGAAGCTTAACCATTAGGTACATGGATTATGTATGTGTGAGACATAAATAAATAAATTTTAATAAATATTAGCAGACACACCTAAGTTGGTCAATTACTGATACTATCAACAGCTTTGTTTGCTTTTAAACAGTAGTGTAATTAATTATTGATCATAGGTAGGTTTTAGCTAAATAAATAAAAAGGTTCAACTTAAAGTAGTTACTGTATTTTAATCAGTATTTTTTAACCAAAACTGAAATGAACTTAGTTTAGAAGTTATTCATTTTTTGTTAGAAGTAAAAATAATTGTAAATGTTACTTTCCAGTCGCATTAGAAACGCAACATATATATACACATACGTATATGTACGTTCAATAGTAACTGCTCGTACCGCCGGCGGCAACTATCGGTAACGCACGTCGTGACCAATCTGTACATTCCTGTACTACTAAACAATAAAACAACTTGTTTAGGCTAAAATATATTTTATTGCTAAGGTATAAAGCCTATATCAAGTTTTAACTTCAAACATCGACGTGACATATCATAGGACAAATTATATTTGAATTAACCCATCAATCAATTGCAATATAGATTTGAAATCCACCTGCATTCATATGATACAAGACACAAGTAACGACGACTAGTAATCAATAGCGGTCAATAGTTCATACAGTAAACAGATGATCTTAGTAACTACTAAACTGTCCATAGTCAATCGTTTGAGCCCAAACTTTTAACGTCTTAGAGCCATAAATTAATTAATTATTTCTTTATTTAATATAAAAGTTGATTTCTATCATTCGTTGTAGATTTTATATTTTAAACAAGTAATAATAATATTCGTTTCAAAAATGAAACAACGTAAAATGAAGAGTACGCTTTAGTTAGAACTGCGGTAGGTAATATTATAAGTTGTAATAAATCAATACATAAATTCAAAGTTGTTTTCTTTTGAAAACATTTGTGTATACACGATTATAACTTTGCAGAAGATCCAATCTGAGAAATCAAAACAGTCTGAGTAAGTGCATTGCATATGTGGAGATAAGAATAACTGAAAAAACAAAGAGCTTTTAAGCCGCTCCATCAAACAATCATGGCTTTAAGATATAAAATTAAATGTTTATAGAAATAATATAATGTTCACTTGTTATTACAATCTTTGTTGTAATTAAAAGGAAATCGTCACTGATAAGAAACGTCTTTTGATATACTGATGAAAGGATATAAGTAAGAGCTTTTGTAATATAGCAGGGTAAGCAGAGAGAATCAAAACACGCCATTATCCATTTTCAACTCTTATTTGAGATATTTTATGTCAAGTCTCAACACTGTGCATTGGTTTAAAGTGAAATAATTCATTCACTCAGGAACTGAAACGGCTTCCACCGCGTTTACAGTCAGATCCTGTGTTACTGCGCCAATTTTTGATATTACGCATCAAAAAAATATGTATACAACATTTAATATTTTGAATTGTTTTCTATATTTTAATATTTATTTTCATATTTTCACTGGTGGCATTGGTTTTTGTACTACCTTTCTCGAGTATAAGCATATTAATTGAAAAAAAAAATTACAATAGCGTATGTGATTACCAGTAGTCGCGGATTATTAAGGTACAAAACTACTAATTTAGTACATACTATAAATCTCTATTGAACTATTATGCCAATGTTAGTCTGTTGTGATAATTTTACCTCAAACATCCGGTGCCTAATAATATAATATTACGTGGCCATGTAATCTCAACATATATAAATATTATTCAGATTATTATGATTAATGACATTTTATATCAACTTTTATAAATCGAAACATGTAGATTATGACTTGTCACCTCTTAGTCATTAATTTAAAAAATATATTACATATTACATAACAGCTTCATTAAAAAAATAATAGATAAACTAATTATTAAATTTATATGAAAAATTTATAATAGCTATGTATATCTTGCGATCATATTATGCAGCCGTAGTGCAATGATTGTAATGTATATTCAGCTACAAAATAGTACCGGCTTGTGCAACTGCAATTGATGTTTATCGATTAGATGCACCGACAGCGAGGGCGTTCCCGCAGAAGAAGTCATTATTCATGTTCGTGTACAATAGATATGAATAAATTGTTTTCGTTAAATTAACCAGATATGTAATTATAAACATTAGACAAACTCGTGGAGTGATCCTAAAATTTAACAGCGTGACCACTGGTTTGATTTGTTTTTAGGATTATAGTTATACTTCTACTGCTTTCATAAATAATTCATCTTACGCAACGTACAAAATTTGCTTCCGCAAAAGATTTCACATGTTATAAAAATTAAGAGGGCCCTCGTGGTGCAGAGGCGTAAGCGTCTACCTATAAACGCGACGGTTTGTGGGTTCATTCCTGCTCGGGAAGATGGATTTTTTTATTTCTATATTCTTCGCTCTGGAAACTAGGCAAAGCGCGGCGTTGAGTTCCGCCACTCAACACGCAATGCCTCGAAAAAGGTGGAAAATGGGGACGGAGAAAGCACAAACTAAGCAACGGATTGTCTTAACACTAGGTTCATATAGTTTCTGCAGTTCCCTCTGCCTATCCTGCAATATGCGGGGTAAAGCGTGAAGCTAAAAAAAAAGATTAAAGTAAATAAAGAAATTATGATTAACTCTAAAATACATAATAATTAACTAAACATGAAAACAAGAGTAAACACATATTATTCACATCGGATTCGGTCAGACGGAAACTTAACGTTAAGATATAAATTTTACGTATGTTGTTTCCTCAATGGTGCATTGGTGCTTGTGCTTCTGAAATAAAACAGGAATAACACGTAACTACTTCCAACCAACTGCATCACTGTAACTCAGATTGAATTATGATCAGCTAGGAAGCATTTAAAATGTCTAACCTACATTCTGTTGCGACCAGTGTGTTAATTGGTCCTAGCACTCAGCGTTGACCGTGGTGACCCGTTTGGATGAATATCATTTATTAAAATATTTATATATCCATATTTATTATTTATATATATATATATATATATATATATATATATATATATATATATATATATATATATATATATATATATATATATATATATATATATATATATATATATATATATATATATATATATATATATATATATATATATATGTATATATTAAACATACATACATACATACAGTATATACCCAAACATACATATTATGCTTTATATACAATATTTTTTAATTCTTATAAAAACATAGTGTTAATGTTATACTGACTTTGAATTTACATTAATCGTTCAGACAAACTAGTAAATGCTTTTTAATTTGGATTTAAAGGAGAAAATTGATGGACTTTTTTGGATATATTAATAATTCTAAAACGCTTATTCTGTTTTATTGAAAAATAAGTGTTAGAAACCATCAAGTTGGTCTATAATTTATCCCAGAGAACAGCTAAAGCATTTTGTCATCTTATTGCTTAAAACATTTATAATAATCAGTACAATGCCGTTATTGTTACTGAATATTAAACATTGTTCATTTTTGAAAATACTGTAATCACTTTTGTCATGAAAATATTAACGACTAGTGAGAAAACGAATGTGGGCACTACGCCAACTAGTGCGACGCTATTTCAACATGGCTGTGCGTCCGGCTGAGCTTCGTTCGCACTTGGGAAAAATAAATTCGCTTTATTGACGGCTGACCGACCGCTGAAGAAATTCAAGCAATAAGATGCTTGTAAAATGTAAATACATTTAAAATTTGGTTGCCCGTAATATTTTTAAAAGTAAACGAGAATAATGCTCGGCGAATTGTGAAGTTTTCGGTATATTTAATTGGAAGTTGAACTCCTAAACTTTCGTAATTCAATGCAAATATCTATTGAAATATTAATGTAATTTAAATATTTAAACCTTTTCTAAGTAAAGTTAATAGTGTTACTGCCATGGTCGAAGTAGCTGAACTGAGACGAAACACGAACTTCTATCGTTTTAGACGAAACACCTAAATCTATTGTTCTGTCATTTCCGCGTCTCATATTTCTTTCTGTAGTAACATAAGAATCGTATTCTATTTATGGATTAATTTACATAATATTACACCAACAATTTTGACATTGTAGAAATTCTTCTCTTACTCTGACGTAAGTAAATCTCTGCTTCTGACAATAAAATGATTAAAATAGATCCATGAGACAAATTAATACGAAATTAGTTTTTATTCAAGCGTTATAAGTTCGTCTGAGAATATAAAGAAAATAGTTGTTATGATTTACTGTAATATTTTACTTGGCACAATTCCAATTGTTTCATTCCTCACTTTGTACATAGAATGATTCTCGTTCAAGGCACATGCGTTAAAGCTATACTTCATTGATTTTTTTATAAATTATGCAATTTTCTACATTTAAAGTATGATTTATATTCATTATAAATTCTACTTACATTTTATCTTTTTAATCCCTCCGTTATGGACATTAACTCCACACAAATATCGGAAACTAGCATTAACAAAATAATTTTGAACTCGGCTATACGAATTCATAAATAAATAATTGTCACTTTTTTTAAATGCATTCTAATTATGATGTAAGCAACTAATAATATATCATTTATTCTGTTACAGTTCAACTTCGTGGGAAGAATTTTAGGACCAAGAGGTATGACTGCAAAGCAGTTGGAACAGGAAACGGGATGTAAAATTATGGTCAGGGGCAAAGGGTCAATGAGAGATAAGAAAAAGGTAAATTTTATTAATTTTGTCATTATTAGAAAAGTTAAATAATAATAGATTCAGCTTTCTGTTGTTTGTTTCATGCAGCGCTTCGTGGATTGAAATCAGGTTTACTTTGTATAATATTTTTTTCAAACGATTCTTAAAAATGATGCGTCAACAAATTCTATGGAAATTACTAGGTATATCGTTATTCTTATATAAACGAGAAGAGCTTATAAATGAATGTATATTTTTAATTATGTTTGTCTTTAACTTTCAAAAGTATTTTCATTACATTCACGAACATTTTCTAGACTTTAGACATTCTTGGCACAAGTCTTCCTTTTTCTATCCCAATAGTTGTTCATATAAATTGGGATAAGTCTTCTAAGTGCTACGTGTTCAGTGATTTATTGCTTGGGTATATTCCAGGAGGATGCAAACAGGGGTAAGCCAAATTGGGAGCATCTGGCTGACGACTTGCATGTACTGCTTACAGTGGAAGATACAGAAAACCGAGCAAAGATTAAGCTCGCAAGAGCCGTCGAGGAAGTCAAACGTTTGCTGGTGCCCGTAAGTTTAAGCTTTTAATATTGATTTTAATATATTATTTGAGATTATCGTAGTTCGCTAATGTTAAGTTAAGGGGTCTGGGTGTAAGCGCTATGGTTGTAAGTTCAATTCTCCCTCTGGTTAATAATTTTTTTATCGCTCTGGTAGATCAACGTGCGGCTACGAAAGAACTTATTGTTGATCGCAACAATAAGTTCTTTAAGTGAGTATCGACTCACTTGATTTATTATCCCTAACGGTTGGAATATAAATACTAACCCGCTTAAAGAAAAATTATTGCGTTTTGCAAGACATATCCCAACTGCGCCATGAAGGCGTCTAATTTATTATTAAACTCTTGCCCATTGGCAATGTTTGAAGCTAGATTTTAAGAAAATCTTTCATAATTTTGTATACAATGTTTGCTTCTTATAATTGAGATATGAATGCTAGTTGTTTTTAGTAATTATATAACAAGTATCTAGACAAATCATATAAATATTAAATTTATTAGAAACCTCTTTGATCTTAAAAACTTTTGTTTTCATTAATACTTACTTCAATAATATATTTAAACAAGCTTTACGCAATATATCATAGAGAAAAAATACATATTGTAAGCAGCTAGGTCAATAATTAAATAATTTTCCGACTCAAATACTTTTAAGACAGAAACGTTTATTCGTATAAAATATAACCGCAATCTGTTATTTATGCATTGAATAGTTTCTTTTATCTCTAGAGAATTAAAATGAATCATAATTGTATTGGGAAGCCCTATATTTCGAATTTTACACCAGTTCTTTATATTTATTAAAAAAAATATTGAAATGACTTTGTAATTCAATATTAAAAAACATTATTTAATTTGATATATTATAATTTGAGTAATAGATGATGCTCTTATTTTATCTTTATTTTTTAATATATAACTTACTATATATACTATTGTTGTGGGTTCTTCTCACCAGGCCACACTTGGAACCCTCGTAACTTTAGTTTTAAGTCGTTGAGTGTGTCGGTTTCAGAGGGGGCTCAATTTGATATTTATTATCGAAACGGGCTCCTCTGACACTCCTCCCTTAGCTCTGTCTGACGTACAAATGTGATCATCTTATTGATCCTAAGTGGAAAAGTTATAAATAAATAAATATGAAAAAATTGTGTTTATGCAGCAAGCAGACGGTGAAGACGAGTTGAAGAAGCGCCAACTTATGGAGCTTGCCATTATAAATGGCACATATCGCGATTCTAGCACGAAAGCCGTCGTGCCCGTCAACGGTCAGTGCCTAATAAGTATGGTCGCATTCATGTTTTGTCACTAACATAAATTTAAGTGTCCAAGATTATCAAAATTCCAAATCACTATAAAAAGGTCTGCCATGAATTTATAATCATAATAGTAAACAATAGCAAAACTTATTTTTTTAATATTTATAAATATGTCAGTTTAATATTTATAAATAGGTATATCCACAAAAATCAGATGGGAGATCTTCATTCATGTGTTTTGTTTAATCTTTTAACCGATTTTATATTTTACTTTTTAATATTTGCGTATAACCTTCTTGTATATTTCTACTACAATATATTCATATTTATATGTATTCATTCTTATTATGTTGAATATAATTATAAAAAAATTACTGAAAGGATTTTCAATTAAAAATCAATTTAATACTCATATTGGGATGGATGTATTGCTAACAATTCAATATTAAGGTACATTTTGTATATAGGTATATGTATGTACATAATCGTTTCCATCACACCTTCGAATTGTTTCATGTGTTCGTTATTTAACGATAATTTCTGTCTTCTGTCCGCCTACATGAGTCATCTTACATAAGATGACTAACTTAATTGATTTGTAGCATGCTACGGTTGTTAACTATTAACATGGGTGACTTCATTGCGTCCAACACCATAATATTTCATGTTAACTTTGAGTACTGGGAAAGTATTTTTAATTTTTTATTTTATATTCATTACTTTTTCTTATTGAATTGCAAATATAAAATAAACTTTATCAAAAACAGAATCAACCGAATTCAGTATTTAAACAAAAAAAAAAACATACAAACAGGGAAAGGCTTAGTATGATAATATAACCATTGATAATAAAGGTGACTCCACAGCGGACGAAGAGTGGCGTCGCGTTGCGGCTGAAACTCAGCGACTGTTGGCACCTACTGGCGGCGTCACCGGTGTGGGAAGCGTCTTACGTACTTCCGCGCCTCTGGGAGCTCCTTTGATACTATCCCCACGTATACCGGGAAGTGGGGCACAAGCTGGTCTCATCAATGGTAATGGGGCAGCAGCAGGATTGATCTCTCCAGGGGAACCAGCACATCAACTGATATATTCTCCATATGCTGAATATGCCAACTATGCAGCGTTGGCCAACCCACTGTTGACTGCCGAGTACGCAGCTGCTGACCATACGGGTGGGTTGTTCGCCCGTTGATTTTATAGTATTTGATAACATCTTTATTTCAGATAGCTAAGGAAATCTATGCACTACATAATAATAATATTATATTGCAATAGTACGTATTGAAAATATATATTTAAGATATATTATTATTTTGTTTATTTCGAATAATAGTAAATTTCCTTGGTTATTGTTTATACCACATTATTGCGTATACAGATTATGCTATAGTTGCTTTAGTTAAATATATATGTGGTACGTTATATTACTTTAATAAAATTAGATGTTATCAAATATTGATATAAACTAACGCTAAAGGTATCGGGTTTTTGCATACAAAACGTCCAGTAGACTCAACTGTAGTCATTATATTTAGGTAGGTTAATGTTAGAAAAATTCAATATGAGATTTAATTTTTGTTATCTTAAGTCAACTAACCGCACGATTTTGAGTTTATAATACAATTTTTTTTATTATTTAAAGCATGCTTAGTGTATTACACAGGATTTGGCTTTTCTTGCCTCTATTTAACCTCTACTTACAATGTTACCCCATTAAATATACAAGAATACTCTTATTATTAGAAATTTAGATTAAATTTAGTTTCGGGATATAAAAGGGTACATGTTGTAAAAATATAAGATGCTTACTTCAATTTCAGTTTGCGTTATTAACAAGAGATTTTTTACAATACTGAGCCAAGATTTCCATCAAAAAAATTATATTACTAAGATTATGAAAACTTTAGCAATCGATAAATTCTAATGAACACAAAGAATCGAATATAAACTTAATAAAAAACGAGACAATACATAAAAGCTCAAACAACACCTGTATTAAAAACAACAATGTACCTCTTATTATATCTACATATTCGATTAAACTAACAGACTAATAGAAATGAATAACAAATATAAAATGTTTTTTAAAAGTTTTAATGGGGTTGCAGCGTCGAGATATCTACTCGCTGGCTTTTGACATTGGCCACAATTGCCGACCGCATTAAGATACGACAGTTCAACTTCATCGTTTCGGCCGTCGCAACATTATTAGAAGCTGTCAAATGCCTTCCTTATCTTACCACAGACTTGTTAAATACCACAGATGAAAAATTTATCATAGACGAATAGCAAAAATGTGTATTTCATAAAAGTAAAATATATAAAGCAAAATATGTTAAAATCTTTAAAGAATAAAAAAAATGAAGTGGTATTTTTTTAAATACACATTTTTGTATTTGAAACGCTGAGTCTGTTTGAAGGTTGTTTTGACACGGGCCCTTACACCGTCCTTGATAAATTGTCTTTAATGATCACTTCAAAAGTCATAGGAGCCATTAACAACGTAGATTAAGTTTATTATTATTTTTAAGGTCGATTTAGCTTAGTTACTTGCGTATTGTACCTACGTTATGTTTTTAATTTTAAACCAATTGTGTTTTCTTTAGTGTTTTGTACAGTCATAATGAGAGTATATTTTATTTCTGAACAAACAAAGAATAATATTTTTATTTATTATATAGATATATAAATTATTTACATAAATTAATAGAAAGATAATATTTATTTAAACTACTATTTCGTATGAAACATCCGAAGGCAGTGGATTCGAACAAAAGGTGTTATTCTAGTTTTATAATATAAAAACTGCCACTAGAGCTTATTAAGTTACCGTTTTTAAATACAAAGACATATATTTTTATTTATTTACTATATATTTATTATTATAATACACTTATGAAAATCACTAGTTGAACAGAACGTAAAATCATACACTTTAGTTTTTGTTATAACCCTCGCTTGTAATAAAACTAATCCATTAACAAAATATACACTTTGATCTTTAACTTTTTATTGTTGGATAGATTCATGCATGTAAAATGACCTCGAACCTTATTAGATTTTTCGAATGTGATTAACACTCTTAATTAATTGTCAGAATCTCTGAATGGCGAAATATTAAACAAATGATTCAGTGATTACAAGCAAAAGGGACCAAATACGAATTGAATTATATTATATTACAAAACAACAACAGTAATATTTTAATTATTAACAAAACTGACTACTTAATATTCTATAAACATACTATTTCGATTACGATTTATAAACAACATTCAAGGCGATTTATAATTGTCATATTGTAATAATGAAACGACATTAATGAAATGGTATAGTGTATGTTTTATTATTATAATAATGCCGTAATTTATAAAATTTTTAGCCATATTATTATATTTATAAACATACCATAGTTTTAAGCATGATTTTTATCTTTTAAAGATTTTTAGCTAGATTAGAAATGAGTGAGCTTTATGAAAAAAATATAAAACGAACGTATTTATGTGTATAGGCTATACATTTAATTTCAGTTTATATTGCCGAGTCAGATTATTTAAAATATGTTTAAGCCATCTCTCACCTGTACCTTGATCGGGTAAGATCACCTGAGATTTTTGTTTTACTTTTCCAAAGCAATAACATAATATATTATAGATAAAATATAGCGTAGATAAGCATAATACAAGTTAGCAAAACTGCCAAAAGTAAAATTTTTTTATTGAATTGTTACCTTGGCACTTGGCAGTACTGTTAAAACTGCTGTTTAAAAATATTTGTAAGAATTAATTAATGAGATTACATTTATTTTCAGCGCTTATCTTTGTATCGACTCCTGGGGCTTTATAGAAATGTTTATGTATTTTGACAAAAAAAAATATTAATGTCATTCCAAAAGAGTAAAAATAAATAAAATTCTTACTATTTTGGAAACATCAGAGTTTCGGTTTGGTCAACAGACATTATTTTGGAGGCTGTCTTTTCATATTTACAATAATATGGTTTGAAGTACTAAAATTAAATTAAACGAAAATATTCATTTAAAAGTGTGAAGAATCAGCCAAAACATAATGCTGGGTCCAGACACAGATAATAAATGTGGTATGCCGCTAGGTATGGTGCGGAGGGCGAGTCGGCTGACGCAGGTGAGGGAGCACCCTTACCAGCGCACTGCCTTACCAGCGCCTTAATTCCCGCCAAAACGCTCTCACGCCGCCATTTTGTCCAAGGTGAGATGCGCGTGCACGCCCTTTCATGAATATGCTTGCTATATATAGACAGATTTTATCGTATTTATTAATTATACCACTTTAAGCATAATAATATTTTAATATTAATTATTATGATAATAATGTTTTGCTAAAATTGCGATGAAAACTGCCGGTGTAAAACGATCAACTGTCCTGAAATCGAATCTCAACACACAGACTAGAGATAGTTGTTCGTTCTACAACCTCACAATACGTAGCAATCATATTCGTTTGTAAGAATGCGTGAATGAGTGCTTATTTGTCTCTCTGTGTCCTTTTCTATGTACTTATTAGTTATTTTATGAGGAAATGTGCCCATCACTACTTCGTACCGGATCTGAAGTGACACTGCATAATTTGTAACTGTGATTGTTTCTTTTTTTTATAGATTTTTAAACCTGTTACATGTTGTGATGCGAGGCATTATGACGGTTTTATATTTTATAATATTTTCAATTTAGATAGTGTTACCAAATTGTTCATTTCTATAAATGCTTCATTTTGTTTATCACAACATGTTCTTATGGTCACGTAAGCCTTATTTATACGAACAATTTATCGAGTATTGTTTAGTGTGAAAGGAGAGGAGGATTTATTTTGTAACTTTATACTAGATACCTCGTTATAATATATTTCAGTACCTATATAATTATTTAGCGATCCCCGTTGTTACGTTATCGCCCCTGCTGGTGCTAGATTCGGGTTGTGAAATCCTTCTTTCCTAATTTTCGCCCAGTATTAGTCAAAGGGAAGTGCATTTTCAGAAATTGTGCCATCGCTCCAGTATTAATCTAAATGCCCCACTCTTTGACTTCACGATTTATTCATCACAAGATTTTTAGTCAATATAAGATTTTTTTATATAATTTTTTTAAGCTAGTTGATTCTATTTTGCCTTAGGTATTATTATATATTAACTTTCCTATTTGAAAGTTTGATATCGTTAAGATTTTTGCACTTGTGTCCTTGTGGATTTTGATGGCATAAAGATGCCTATTACGTATTTTCACGCTTTATATGAATTTTGAATCTGAACGCTATCTATTATATTATGAAGATAAATATGTAAAATGATGATGTTTGTGTAAAATATTGTTTCGATTTTTGAATGTAAATATTAAATGCATTTTCAGAAGATATACATACAATAAACTGTCTGAAATTTTCAATAGGCGTTTTTTATTTATTAGCTGGAATAGGTTCGCGAATTGGGTAAATTATATTAAGATTTGATATTGAAATTATCAAAAATAAGTTAATAAAGTTGATGACGTGCAGTTATTCTGGACAAGTGTAGCCTCACACGACTAACATGCAACTCCACAAGGCCAAGTTCCCGAATATTGACATAATATTTACAAAGTGCACTGTCATAACTGCTACTGTCACTGCAGATTTATTTGTAACTATATATTTATATTATATGAGTCACTAACATGCAAATATGTAATGACATCGTCGATACGTATCACAGACTATTAACAACTTATAAATGAATGCTACCATATATATAATAAATTATATATAATTGAATTTATTGCAATGTTTTGAATAACTTACATACTTGCATTGGGGTGCTATGGTTATACATAAGTGATAAATTTATTACCTATGCTTGTTTGTTTGAGCAGTGTTTGAAGCAACGAACTCCCGCCTACAGTGCTTCAGGCACTGCTCTCTGGGAACTATTGGGCATTTAATCCTATAGTAGATTATCATTATCATACTAAATTATTTTAACATTTTCAACCATTAACTAAGTAAACTAATTTAAGTATACGTTGTATAATTTATTAACAGGACCATAGCAAAAATCTGATGTCGCGGCACGAATGCCTGATAGCCTCCCTCGATATTATTTTTAATTAAATCTATATTATATTTTTTGAATCCGTACACCATAGACATCGATCCGAGATCCAGTTTGATCGCTTTTATTAGCTGCATGTCGGTTCCCATACATTGTTTCGTTTGAATTGATTTTTACTGTCCCTTTGAAATTTTATTCCGTGATTTCTATTATTGTGTACTCGTCGAACAAAGTCTTAATTTATAATCATTATACATTTATGTTATTTATTAAGAATTTATTTATTAGTATGTTGACTTTATTCAACGACAGTACGGTAAAATCTAACACTTCAGAACGCGGCGCGAGCGTAAGGCAGCGTAAAGGCTTTGAAACGTTCGATCTCGCGATTGAGGCTACGTGTAGTCGGACCATGACATTTTGATACTAACATTCTGTTTTTCTCTCTTCTTGATAACTCGGCTAGGTGAGTGCTAATGGCGTCGAAGCACTAATAGAAGAAGCGGTGCCCGCCTCGGACCCTATGTCGCCGTAACATATTCATCGGAACATCGTCCACCATGTAGCTATATTGGGCCTTTCACGATAACATGTAATATGTATTTTAATAGTCTAACTATTAACATTATATGCCTGTTATGTTTATAACAATATGAACTCTATTAACATTATTTTGGCACACGCCATCGACTATATTTACTGTATTGTAACTTTGTACTGTTGTCGCTTGACCGTTGTTGTTGGAGCACGAGTGTTGCTAGGTTACCCTACCTACCGCGGCGCTAAATTTAAACAAATATGTAGCTCTTAATTATTTATTAGCTCTAGATTATAATTTTGAAAAATTATATATATTTTTTTTTATAAAATCAAATTTGGCGCCGTTTAATTTATATTGCTAGTTAAAAATTTTCAAATATACAAATTTAAATCGAGAAAGTTCTATTTAGTGAACGATATGTTCTCATAATGTTTTGCTCTTTGGATGCATGTTATTTATATAATTTTATTTTTACATAAAGTAAAAAGATATATATTTCTTAAGAATAGTACAAATTACATAAATGTTTGAAATATGGAGATTTGAAGCCATCGT
The DNA here is from genome assembly GCA_037178615.1 of Dione vanillae. NCBI lineage: Eukaryota > Metazoa > Arthropoda > Insecta > Lepidoptera > Nymphalidae > Dione > Dione vanillae. Next base: position 74,462 of record JAZFAU010000052.1, on the reverse strand, counting down.
CACTCCACAAAGCAAATGAGGCAGGATTGCGGTAACTCGCCGTAAGTGTAAGTATCAAAAACTCTAATTTTTGCAAAATTAAATAAAATCACCATATTAAATTGATATTAGAATTAGCCTAATATTAATTAAAATTCATTTACTTATTGACTTGATATATATTTTGGCAATACCATTCAAACTTAAAACCAAAGAATAATATAAAATCGTTGTCATAACAATATCTGAAAGCGCTTTTATGGAACAAAATTTGATAATGTCTTCCGTTCAGAGTAAAACAGTTGATGAGTAAATGAAACAATATTTTTTCGTGTTAGTTATTTTTAAATATTTTACAATATGTAGCTAGTGCTTTATATTTATATATGACAAATCAAATATGCACCGTATGTGCCTTAAACGTATATTTTCATTTTACGGTTCTATAAATCTGTTACATTGATTATTCTATATAATAATAAAGTAAGAAGAGATTAAATTATTGTTAACTATGCTAATGTTAATGTTTATATTACTTTTTTTATATACTTAGTTTCAGCGCTGAGGGCTAATATTATTGCTTATATATTGTATATGTATATAAAATATATAATCGATTTTCTATTGTATATTTTTTACATTTATAATTTAAATCTTAGTAACATATATTTTTTACAATATTAAAACAAGCTGTTAAAATTATTTAGTTATTTATGTATAGTTTATTATTAAACAATAGATCAAATGTATCAGTTTGGTCATATGGCCCTATATTAGCCCTCGTTTTTGTATGTAAGGAAAAATGTAATTTTTTTTATAGTTTTGAAATGAATATTTTATAGTTATAAGTGTCTTCGTTGCAATCTCCCGTAAGAATCTCTAAAATGATGAACAGATCATATATTTCTCACAATTTTACACATTGTTGTATCTATGTATTAAATCTCGAAATTTTACAACTGCGGATAATATTTTCATATACGTAGTTAATTGTTATGTATATAGCTAACTTAGATTTGTTAAAGCAATAATTTACTATGTTTCAATAATATACTATATTAAAGCTAGTGCAATAGACGTTATTACAAATCTTTATTTTATAGAGAGTTCTCAACAGTTTTCGATCGTATTTGAGGTGAAGATCTGATGTTGAGATTAACGATATATTCAAAAAAAAATACTTATAATCACGTTACTTTACAAATGAAAATGTATAATAATACATTATTTTATTTAGATGTAAGATTAAAGATATCTTCGTGTAATTTTGTTTAACAATTTCATTCATTTTGGTCAATTCTATGTCTAAAACTGCAAAAATATATTTAAAATTAAATTCTTGAAGTTGTTAACACACTCCGTCCATGATTACTTCATTATATAAGTACTTAATGTGTTGGTCTCTCGCTACAGACAACCGAAATATCATGTAATTTTACTACTGTGTTAACTTTTCACTTTTATAAATAGATTATATGGTCACGGTATGAAATGAAATAGCCGCTCGATTTCAATTCAAAATGAAGTCAAAGCAAAATGTGTTACTTTACTTCAGACCATGAATCTAATTAACAAACTGATTATATCATTTTTCTCTAACATAATTAAAAACATATATTGTTAATTTTGATCAGTTAAAAGAAAATGTATTGAAATTATCTATTTTTACTGTCGTCACAGTGTGTGGTGCTGATTTACTCATATCTACAACCTATGCAAATATAATAAAATTAAAAAATACTGTATTTTACAGCTGTGGCTTAAATTTGTACAAAAATAGCATTTAAAATAGATGCCATAATGAATGAATACAACACAAGATCTATAAATAGTATCAATAGTATTGTGATTTAAATTTAATAACGTACAAAATTTTTTGAAGGTCTGTTAATAAATAGTTATTTATAATGTTTCTTATATATTGTTTGAAACATTTACGTGCCATCATCTGACGGACTTTCTTTTTTTTTTAATTGTATTTGTACTTATTAAACCTACGGCAAATCACAGAAGTGCCTTAAAATAAACGTGTAAATATTTATATACTATAATTTTTTCAATGAAGTATTATAAAGGAGAATGAATTCTTAAAATTGTTTTCCAAAAACAAAATAGATATAGAGTATATCACTTTATAACTTAGTTAAGTGAGATTGTGCATATTACTTATGTCTGTTTTGATGTGTGTTTAAGATTGATTTAATATTAGTAAATATATTATTTGGAAAAATTAGCTTTTTTCTTTATTACCAACCATTTTTCAATATTATAATATAATATGGTAGAAAATCACTTTAATAACTGAACATGTCTCTAATTTAGGGAAATGACGTTACATGATTCTAGACTAGATTTTTTTACCTATCTTGCAGAGTAGGATAAAGAATGAAGCCAAATACTCACAGAATAATAAAAAAATATTTTATCAAGTTCCTTATAAAAGATGAAGTATCAAAACTGATAAAGAAATAGAAGTCGTTAAATTTCTTTTTGAATTACTTAATCTACATCCAAGGTTATAACAGTCAATTGTAGGCAAAATAAGAATAATGTTGGTTTTTAATAAGGTACCAAAAGGAGCATGAATCAGGATGTGGTTTTTTTTTTAGCTTCACGCTTTATCCTGCACATGGCAGGGTAGGCAGAGGGAACTGCAGGGACCGTGGGAACCTAGTGTTAAGACACTCCGTTGCTTAGTCCCTGCTTTTTCCGTTCCCACGTTCCTCCTTTTTCGAGGCATTGCGTGTTGAGTGGTGGAACTCAACGCCGCGCTTTGCTTAGTTTGCCAGAGCGAAGAAAATGGAAATAGGAAAATCCATCTTCTCCAACTGGGGATCGAACTCGCGTTACAGGCAGACGTTGCGCCTCTGCGCCACGACGGTCCTTAACGTTTTTAACAGTCTTTAAAATATTAGAACGCGTTTCTTAATTTATGTATACCCATAGGATGTGTATACCTCTACTGTCTACATACGTAGCGGCACATAAGCCTCTGCACGAACCACAGCAACCTAGTGTTAAGACACTCCGTTGCTTGGTCACTGCTAACAAAATTTATTATGTAAAAAAACGAAACTAGTCGTTACATTCATTTTGTTTTCTTGTTAATTTATAAATATTTATTTTATTTTACTTATTTTACCTTCAACGCCATCTTCTATTATAAAATAATAATAATGTGTATTTACGAATTTACATTCGAATGTAAATCAGTCATGCATTTGTTTTGGTGCGACGCGTTCGTTATTCAGAAAATACTAATCAAAAAATATTTACAAATTAAAGCGTCAATAAAGCTTGCATTTCCATTTTTTGACGTGACAACGTCTTAAATTAGATTGTGCGGCTCGGAGTCAAATATGAAAATGGTAACGTAACGATGTGTCAACTGTCACCGAACTATGATCGGTCCGCCGCGCGTATCACTTGACACATGTACAATGTTTTAAAAAAAATATATTTTCTATAGTTAAAATTTGTGCAATTTATACTATAATTATTATTCATATCAATAAATATTCTACCGAGAAAAAGACGTTGTCACGTAAAATTTTCGCCCGTAAAACCCACTTTACAGGCAACCATTTTTTTATATTATTTACTTGATTATTTATAATATGACTAAAATATAATTATTATCTTATTAAAATTTCAGCGACATCTATAAGCTTTATCAAGTACCAATTACTTTTAGGTATTACGAGTTAACTCTGATATGGAGTACTTTCAATAGATGGCGCTGTAAATGAAAGTGAGAAAGAAAAAATTAGAATCGGCCAAAGACTTTATTCGCTCATTCTACAGGAATATTAATTGGTCTAGTAAGAAAAGATAATTAGGGAAACTTGTTTATTAAATCTGAATTAATATAATACATACAATTTAAATTTAAAAGTTATTTTTAATAAAAAAATCAGTTATATTGTTAAAAATTTTTGCTAATGAAATGTTTATTTTACTACACGATCTTTGAACCCATTGTTTTTAAAAATGAAATGATTACACACAATCTTATATAGCTATTATTGCAAAGAAACTGATAATAGCTAAATTGTAGGTACATCATGAAATAAATACATTATATTTATGTATTATTAATAAGTTAAACTGTTATAACGGAGCTTAACGTCGCGCTTTGCTTGTTGCAAAAGCGAAGAAATGACAGAAGACTGGAAATTTATCCAGACAGTGCCACGACGGTCCTTTTTTATGATTTTATTTTAACCAATGTGTTTAAACGAAAAAAGGCAAAGGTATTTTATTTACATAACGTCGGTCTGGTGGCTACCTACTTATACAATTTCTATATATGGTATAATTTCGATAGTATACAAAAACTCTGTTTTATGATCTTTGATCTTTCTTAATAAAACTGAAATATTTTGCATGTACGTACATCCTATTTTCCATTTTACGCCAGACACACTTCTGCCACAGTGGGAAATTGAAATTTAATTAATTCCCCGCATTGGAGATCGAAGCTGTGACCGTTTCATGCTATAGTCGAAAATTATTCCACTGTGTCTCAAACAATGGCCTCAATGGTTTAAAAGAGACTATAATAAAAAAAATAGGTACATTCTTTCTATTTCAATCTACCGATAACACTTTATAACTTTAACAGTACCTAAAGCTGAAATATTTCTTTTTCGTACAAGCGACTGGAGGCAATGGGTGAATTTAACAGCAATTTGAACTTTTCACAATAGCGGAAAATGGAATTTTAAATTCGCCATAGTCAGAGCCCAGAGGCACGTGGGAATGAGCAGCCGGTTATTTGAGTTCCACATTCGTCCATGCTTTGCTTCCTTACAAACATTGTAGCAACGTTCGCGCGCCGTAGAATTGTAAAACTAAGTTATAAAATAGATTTTATAACTGAGTTTCATAGTTTGAATGAAATTTGAAGTCATGCCTGTCGGAAATCCTATTCTAGTACTTTAGAGTTTAGTCAATTAAGATAAAACTAAAATAAAAATAAAATGTTGTTTTGCCTCTCATTTTATTTCCATATAGGCAAACTTGTCAAGACACTCCGTTCTCCACCTCCCACCAGCATTCGGGACACATTGCGTTGAGTGTCAGAGCTTAATGTCGACTCAAACAAAATAATCCAAATAATTATTTATATTATAAAATTATATTTTTATTCTCGTTTACTAACAAGTAGACATTGTCTAATGCCAACAATGGCTACAGATGAAACATATTATTATCTTCAGTGTTTACCTCATCATAAAACTTCTTTGTTGGCCAAAATTACATTGTAACTCAAGGCGAGGTGTTCAAAAAAATTAACAGATTAAAATACAAACGTTCAAAATTTCATCACATAATTGTTAATATTTATATTTACCATCACCCATTCAATATAGTTATTAGGACCAACTAAAACCTCTTAAAATTTATTTGATAAAAAACTGCTTGACAACTTTTGTCTACTGAAACTCGTAACAGGTACATAGACATACATGTCTCAGAGTGGCGCTTGCCCCAAATAGATTTTGCCATACCATCCAAAGTAGATCTGTCTAAGACACAATGCGCTTCTTGACAGAATCACAAGTTTTCCTTCTTACTTATTTTGCCTTATTTTATGTAAATATATTAGTAAATATATATTTAGGTACATATTAGCTTTTAGGGCCGATGTCACTGGCTACGAATATTATTAACCGAATTCGAAGTCTTAGATTAAGCTGGTAGTGCTGATAAAGATTAATTTTTTAAACAGGTTTTTATCTGCTAGATATTTCTATTTGAGAACTTTGAAACTAAAATTTGTTTACCTGCCAGACAAATAACAAATTTTCTACGCTTTATCATTGCTCAAAACTGGCCATTAATGTTGTCTTTTAATAAGTCTTGCTTTTACTTAGGACATCGTCTAGTACATATAAGATATTTTTGTTATATATTTAATGTAGAAATGAAAAACCTAAATTCGCCACCAGTAATCGAAAGTATCGTAAGCCACTTGCTTAGTAAATTAGAAAAATATTGGTACATTTACTTACTCATATCAGAAAATACAGTTTTATACCTGTTAAAGTTAATATTTTATGACTAAAGCGCGAAAATACTTATATTTAAGTAAGCTTATGTTATATGCGATATAGTGTTACACTTCCATTTCAAATTTAAATAAATTTACAACATTTCTCACGCCTAACTCTGTAACAATGTTTAAAAATACTAGATAGTAGGTGCCTACATGGAATATCCTTTCTAGATTGCTTAGATTACGCATATCAGTGTCAAGTGTCGCTAGTCACGTCTCACGTCGGCCTCCCGCCCTGTTATTATCAAACGTAGAGTGCACATTATTATTACTTTGATTTATATGCATGAGCTCCAATAAATGATGCATAATTGTACCGATATTTTTATCGTTTATAGGCAGTCCTATAATAAATCTTCGTCACGGGAACGATAAAATCCTAAATGATGAATGAGATAACGTATTTAGGTATATTTAGTAAAGATTTTATAAAGATAATCTTGAAATACGTGGGATTTTTGTTTCGCAAGAATCTTAAAATAACTGTAGTTATAAATCAGTTTTTAGTTGTGACATAAAACACCCACGTAGCATTCCTTCTTTACTAATAGAAAATTTTATACGGTGCTTCGTCGCCTGTTCTTATACTGTTATAGGTGATTCTAAATGTTGTTAGATTTATGAAAGTACTTTCAAATTGTTATAAAATTTAATTTCGTTATTTTGTTATGAAAAAATACAATATATATCTAGTACTTAATATATATTAATTAATAATAACTTATTTTTTATTAGATATATAAAAAAATATCAGCGGATTTTAATACTAAAAAAGGTCTAATTCCTGAAATTCATTCTAATTAAAAAAGCTTCATCCATAACCAATGCCAATAAATAAAAATAATAAAAAAAATTATAAATCCCTAGTTAGCTCCAATAGTTTATACTGTTATTTCAAAATAATCGTTGTAGCCAGGTGAAAATAACTCACTAGAGGTGGAAACTTAATATGTCGGCATTGTTTTTGTTGTACAGTTGTGCGTGAGGGAGTCCTAGATGGCTAGGGGCAGCCGCTCGTAAAATTGCAGCGAGCCTTGGGGGGACGTCTCAAGACGGTCGTGCATTCTTATTTAGTTAGTCCGGTTAGAAATTAAGATGAAACTAAATTTAAAAATAAATACAAGTAATATATAAAAATATTATAAATTGTAATAATTATAGCAAGTTTCTCTAAAAAGGCGGCACGTGACTGTAGATGCAACGATAGCAGGTTTGATTTTAGTTTAGGGGATTGATTTTCATTTAATTTCTTTGCTTTGATTCAAATACAAACTGATGCTCAAAATTTCGTTGATATTCTCGCCTACATATCCGGAATACAAAATAAAGTCATGTTTTCTTAAAATATGGTATATTATTATTTATTTCTTAAAATATACGTATCTATCCAACATACCTACGTATAAAGTCATTTTATTACTCTAAATTGTATGTGTCGGTGTATTTATAATACTTTTAGTTATGGTATGTAATTAAGGAGTTTAACATTTTGCTTCATTAATATAGATTGTTTCTATGGTCTATTAAAATTTTTACGCTCAATAACGAGTTAGATTACTGCAGTCAAACGTGCAGTAATTCAGAAACAAATTAATTAAACTACAACAATAGTTATTTAAAATAATGGAGTAGGCTTCCTTATTCCTTGTCTGGACATTGTATACTTTGAAATATATTTCATTGATACATTTTACAATTTATTACGATGTTAGCATTTCTGTAGCGAGATTTTTATTAATATCCGCTACCCAAAGATTCTTACAAAGAACAATCATTTGTCAAGAGACAATGCTGTTTTCTATCACACCTTTTAGTATTTTAAAGTGTCATTTCAAAATAATGTAATCATTTGTTAAATGATACAGAATTTAATTCCTTCATTTATATTAAATTGATGAGAAATACCTTTGTTTTTGCATTTTTGTTAGTATATTTATCGTCCGAAATCAGTGACATTGCTTGTAGTGTGTTGAAGCCATATTGCCTTATCAAAGTGGGTAAATGAAAATGAAGTAAATATAATCCTTCAAATGAGGCATATCAAAGCAACTTGCATGAAAAATATTACTTCAAAAATTATTTAAATTTATAATAACTACTACTACCTATTTGTAAACACGACAATTTATGAGTTCGATTCCCACTCGGGGAAGATGGATTTTTCTGTTTCCATTTTCTTCGTTCTGGAAGCTAATCAAAGCGCGGCGTTGAGTTCCGCCACTCTACACGCAATGCCTTGAAATAGGCGGAAAGCAGGTACAGAGAGAGTAGGGACTAAGCAACGGAGCGTCTTAACACAAGGTTCCTATGGTTCCTCTAGTTCTCTCTCTCGGGATAAAGTGTGAAAGCATAAACAAATAAAAGAAAAGATTAATCTTAAACATTACACAGTACTGCCTTATCAAAGAATCAACCCGGACTAACCTAACAAAGTCGAGGGCGCGGGGTCGTAAACTACTTCCCCTTAGACTTACTGCACGCCGACACTCACTTTCTTACTTTTGCACAGTCAAATTCAATGAGAACGCAACGCGGCACAAGAAAAACTGTATCACAACGTCACTGATTTTAAATGTACCTACTGTTGTATAGTTTTATTTCCGTTTTTACAATCATTATGGGTTATTTTAGAGACTTGTATATCTTTTTTTTATTTATTTTTACAATATATCTTTTTAAGCGGGACTTATGTCAAAACAATTTATATTATATTGACATAAGTCCCGCTTATTATGGCTCAGTGTACACAAATTTTACGACGTACGTACATACAGAACAAAATCATTCGTCGTTTAAAGTTAACTACAATATATGGCCAATATACGTCCTGGTTTGTTCTTTACATAAAATTTAATTTCAACCCTGGCAATATACAGACGTGATAAATGTCTTCCCAGTTCACCTACTTTAATTTCAATGAAAATTTGAAAAATTTCCCAAGCGGCCGCTGTCAGATGTTTCAGCACCAGGACAAAAGTTTTCACACGGGGGAATTTTTATTCTTGCAGTATGATGTTAAGGGAAATTGCTGATACATTTATATTATTTGTCTTTATCCAATTTAACTTTGATTTGATTTGAAGTTTTATAACAGAACTGAGACTTTTAAATATTTTTGATTTTCTTACTTTCTACGAAACAGATTATACTTGTTTATTCACAAAAGTATCTGATAAAATATTGTATATTTATGATCATTAAATATAATTTAAAGCTATTTATCAAAATCTTGATACAGTGAACCAGAAATCAAATATTTATAGGTAATTGTTGGTTAATAACTCTGGTAATTAACACAAACAAGTTATAAACTAAGAAGAGAACATGGGCACATTTATATTTTACTAAGAAAAGTATGTAAAACTGCAATATTATACCACAATTAAAATTTATATGAAAGTATATGATAGTGTGGATATAGTCAAAGTAACGAAATAAACCCTAGTGAGAAAACAAAATAAAAACAATTAAATAAAAGACAAAAGCTCTCAGCTGCCTACATCGAATGATAATCTAACTATTTATCTACAAAGCGATACAAATTTAAGTACGAAATGACATCTATGTATGGTGTTTACCTTTCAGAAATATGAAAATTAGAGAAAAGATAAAAAAAATATAGTTCATACATATATAATCAATCCAATATAAGCTTAATACGACTTATGCAACTAATTACTAATATAACAAGAAAAATAAAAAAAATGTTTTTTAAGCAGAACTAATGCGTATTTTTCGTAGACGCAGTTTCCAGTATAAGTTCTGAGATTGTCAAACAACTTGACCATGGTAAAAAATGCTTGTGTGTTTTTCTGCGCGCATAGGAATAAGAGGCACACCATTAGATCTCTATGAGGATTATTTAAATGACCGTAAACAAAGAGTAAGAGTTGGAGATTATATCAGTAACGACATCAATATAACATATGGAGTCCCCCAAGGAAGTGTATTGGGACCGACCTTGTTTCTGGTCTATATAAATGACTTGTGTGATATGAAATTAATAAACGGACAGGTATTCTCTTATGCCGACGATACGGCTATTTTATTCACTGGTCAATCTTGGAATGAAGTTAAAAGGTTTACCGAGGAAGGATTGGCTAAAATCGCTGCCTGGCTTAGCTTGAACCTACTAACTCTCAATTCTAGCAAAACCAATTTTATGTGTTTCTCAATAAAAATAGCTCCCAACCTAAAAACGACTTTAGAATTATTTTACACAAATGTGGTGATACAGCCAGTGAGCATTGCTATTGCCCTGCAATTGAGAAAGTATTCTCTACTAAATATCTAGGAGTCATTATTGACCAGAAGTTATCCTGGTATCCCCATATACAATTAGTTGCTAACAGAGTTAGAAAATTAACCTGGATCTTCAAACAACTAAGATGTGTTGCCCCAACTGACTTGATTCATAGAGTCTATGTGGCTTTGGCCCAATCTGTTATTACGTACTGTATATCAGTTTGGGGAGGTGCAGCTAAAACCAGATTCTTGGAAGCAGAAAGAGCTCAGCGCTATCTATTAAAGGTAATGCACTTTAAGTCTTACAGATACCCCACAAATCTTTTATATAAAATTAGTAACGTTTTAACTGTAAGGCAATTGTATATTCTCCATGCCATTCTTAAACGGCATAAAAAACTACATTTCGATCCAAAGAATACTTATAAAAGAAAAACCCGCTTTATTATCCCCACTGTTATAACTAAAACTGTGTTTGCTTCCAATCAATTTAATAAACTATCAAGTATTTTATATAACAGGATTAACAATATTTTAGATATTTATCCATTAAAAATATATGATTGCAAAAACAAACTTTTTTCATGGTTACTAGATTTAACATATGATCAGACAGAAGCTCTTTTGATGCTAGAAAAGTAGACATACTGACAGACACATACGCACACACATACACACACACACACACACACATACATATACAATTCGCATTTTTACATGTTATTGTTTTTTTTTTTTTTTTTTTTTTTTTTCTTTTTACTTTATTTTTGTTGTTATCTTTAAAGTTATTGATTTGAATTTTTATAAATAATTGTATGTTTATGGGAAGAGCGAGTCCTTCTGACACAGGTTTTAAACTTAAAAGAAGGTCTCTGCCTTATGATTGTTAAAGAAATTTGTGAATCAATAAATAATTTTTATTTTAAAAAAAAAAAAAAAAAAAAAAAAATTTTGAAAATTCAAAACACAATAATATAGTAATTTATCACGATTAAAATAGTAATTCGCAAAGATACATAAAATACTATGTCGCTGAAGTAATTAGCCGGCATCTATTTAATAGGCGCATTCAGAGTTTAATTAAGGATGCCGTGTACCACTTCGAGTAGCTTTTACGAGCTTTTAATTAATAATATAATCAAGAAATATATTCTGTATTTCGTAATAAACGTGAATCTCGTGGTAAATGGTGGTATCGGATAAACTGTTAATATTCAATACGCAAATACTGTTTGAGCTTAAACATTATTAATAATAACAATATTTACATATAAAAGTGTTATCATTTTAAGTATAAAATTAAAAAGTTTAATCGTTAAGTTATTCATTTGAAAGCTTACAGTTTGATACTTTTGTGAGCTTAGAACTTGATCTTATTTTAGTTTAGTTATATATTCATATATATAAGTTGATTATATTTATCTATTGAAATTTCTGAAACATAAAAAAACATCTGAGCTACCAATACATTATTAAAACATATTAATAGTTACAGATTACGAGTAAATAGCAAAAACACTAAAAATTAGTCATCTTAATAGCTGCAAGATGGTTGGTGTTGTTAAATCAATTGCCAGCCTATTGGAAAGATAACAAAAATGTCTTTAAAAGCAATTCCGAGCTTCATTCGCTGCTTTGTCTCATAGTTTTTATTACATGATTAGATCCGCTCGACAAAGTTTAATGGTAAAACTGTAAATAGCAAAATTTCGCGAATTTCACAAGATATATTTATATGTTTAATATCAAATGAGTAAATCTACTCTTTAGTTATATATACAAAAACCACAGTATGTCAGCGTTGGATGGTAAGCGTGGTAATCTCGCTTACTATGATTAGTTTTACCTTAGGCTACACATATTCTCGAATTTCGCGGAAAGTGGATTGTTATGCCACTAAGTTCTTCCTACCTCATATATCATATACATGCACATTATAATTATCACATCGGTACACGTGTAAATTGTAACTGTTAAAATAACTTGCCCAAGAACTTTAATTTGTTCGTGTGGGAGTTTATTAATAACCATAGTGTCGTAGAATTAAGAAATTTCGAAATTTCCGTATACCGAATAGTTCACATTAATTATATTTATCTCGCATCCGTAGTTTCTTAAAGATTTACCTTAACGTAATGTTATACACGAAACAGTTTAGAAATGTAGATTACAATAATATATGTAGTGTAATAATAACCATAACCAGAAAATTATGTGAGTTTTAAACACATTGATAATATTTAGTATTAATAGCTGTTCTAATTTTATATTTATAATTTTAATAGCTCAGATATGGCTTCAACAGGTCATGTGACTATAGCATGTGCAGCCTTCTTCGATAAAAGTACTACAATGTTCAATAAAAACATTTTTTTTTTGCAACCAGTTCATTAGTGATTAGTAAAGAAGGATATATGTTTATATATAAATTAAATTATAAGAAAGTAAGAGGCGCAGCTACTGTTGTAAACGTGACAAGTTTGTGAGTTCAATTCCCGTTTGAGAAGGATGTATTATTTCGTTTCCAATTTCTTCTCTAGGCTAGCGCGGCGTTGAGTTAGATATGCTACAACTGTAGTCGTTGTTAGCTAATATGTTGTGAGATTTTTTACACTTTAGTCACTCAAGAAATATGCCAAAATTTTTTTTGTATACATATTATGAACTGCTTTCCTAATACTTCTATATTTATGCTTAACAAGTTTTAAAGTGAATCGTTTAATGCGCTAGCACGCACATTCTGTCTAGACATTCTAATAAACGGGCGTTTAGTGGATATTAAAATAAAAATTATTGTTTTTTTATGTAAATTATTAAACACTTCAAGATTAATGTTTAATTATAGTTAAACTACAATTAAGTTGTTAATAATAAAACGATTAAGTTATTATTATCAAGAATATTGTCGTTATATGCGGCAATAAAGTTACTGGCTTAATAAATTGTAATCAAATACCATTCTAAAGCAAAAACGATATTAGAAATCAAAATCGTTAGACAAATCAATTCCATAATGATACAAGTACATTTTAAAGCTTTCATATTTATATTAAATACTATATACAACGTAACAATATCTAAATTAATATTTCCTCTGACATTTAAAATAAATTAATTTCTTCCTAATAAGATCCTGATGAAACTTCTAAATTGTCTCTTACACAACGTTCCTAATATTCATTTAATATTGGACTCAACTAAATCTATTCATATACATCTACCTCCGTGCAATTATAAAAATGTCATTCCTAATTAGAAACGCTTTGGATGCTGTTACAGCTGCCACTCATTTTTTTGTGGCTATTACTTTTTTTATAGACGTCTTATAGCTCGTGTTTATAAAAAAGAAAAACGTCTTATGGTTTTTTATCCAACTTAAATTTACAAGGTAACGTGTTTAAGAAATTATATATGTATACGTATGGGTAAATATAATTTTGTATTACGTCCATACGGTTAAGAAGTTGATTTTGTTCTAAATAGGTATCTATAACGTGTTGAAGCATTAATTAAGGAAATAGTATAAACCTTTACTGTCAAACGAATAAACAAGCTATAAATTAAAACACTTAAAGAAAACATGTAAAATTTCAACACAGTAGGATTCGAACCCAAGATTCATGCCAACAGTTCAAGCGATTTTACCACTAAGCTATGCGTCTTCGCCGAAATACTTACATATATGATTTTTCAACTTATTTCTTTGTTGCATCACAGTACATTTAGGAAGATTTTCGATTATCATAACAATAAGATAAAAATAATTGTAGATAATAGCTTATTTCTTATTGTTTTTTATAAGTAAGCTCTGTATTCTTTCCTTCACTTCCTAGAAATCGAATTACTAAAAATGTATTTGTGTTAGAAGAATCAACTACTGAGAACTGCTCGAGCTTAAAAGTTAGTATATGATCAATTGAGACTTTAGTAGGTAAATTTTTGTTGATAGATTTAAAGTTATGAGGCAAGCTCGTCATACATAAAGGGAGGATTATGTTTGGTATCTGTTAAGTAATTTAAAGCGCGTAGATAAGCTGCTAGCGTAACTTAGCTACATATTGGAAATTTAAATTTTTATACTTTACCTGTAAAAATTAAACTTTAAAAGCATTTCGATATGCTTTAACTTTGGCGCTAAGCATATAAATTTTAATATAACAAATATTTTTATTTAAATATTTTTGTTATCAAAAGCACAAGATAACACTTCTTCACATTTACTTATCGCCTTTATGAATGAAGAATGTTTAAGAGATTAGTTACTACAATTATCTTTATATATCGTGAAATCTAGGGCACAAAAAGTAAAAGGGACATATATGTAGAATAGTATATCAAAATTATTGACAAAATATTAAAATAACATAGTACAGAGTCTATAATGACACTTCAAGGCTAAAACTACCGATGTGGCTGTTTATCAATTGTACGAGTTAGTTATTAAATAAAAAAAAATATTTAGCTTTGTTACACGTTATACATTTCTAGGAAAACAGTTAGAAATCATTACTCGCGGGTTTCCCTGGTCAACGTCCCTGTAATACGATTGCGTACTTAAATGGTTTATTTTATTAAGTTAAACGTAGACAAACGGAATATTTTAACTTGCTATACGTGTATGTTTTTTTTTATTTTTTTTTACCTTCACGCTTTATCCCGCCCATGGCAGGGTAGGCAGAGGGAATTGCAGGGACCGTTGGAACCTAGTGTTAAGACACTCCGTTGCTTAGTCCCTGCTTTCTCCGTGCCCACTTCCGCCTTTTTCGAGGCATTGCGTGTTGAGTGGCGGAACTCAACGCCGCGCTTTGACTAGTTGCCAGAAGAAAAAGGAACTAAGAAAATGGAAATAGAAAAATCCTTCTTCCTCGACTGGGAATCGAACCCAGAAACCGTCGCGTTTACAGGCAGGCGCTTACGCCTCTGCGCCACAACGGTACGCGTATGTACAGTAACAAAATGGAGAAAAGTAAGTATTAAATTAGAATATTTGTTTTATTAGATAACTGGACATGTTATATTATCAAATAATCCAATAAATCTAGGATATAAACAGACAAACGATAGTTGTGGGTTCGAGTTCATTTAAAATAAAAGCTAATATATATATTAAAAAAACTTTACTATTCTGGTAACTTGTTCTGGTAAAGCGCTATTTTGGTTTCCTTTGCTCTATATACAGATATATAGATAAGAGGGAAACGGTGTCTAAAATTAAGTTTTTTCGGCTCTATGTGAAAGATAAGGGAAGCGATAAATGATATTGAAATGTATTATATACAACATCCCACTCTCATTTATTACGACTATAATATTATTATACCACATATATGCTATTAAATCTAGACTTGGAAACCACGAGTCATCAAAATATTTCATTCTACACTCGCTTAAAATAAACAACAAGTATTATGTATGTTTAAAACTTCTTGTAATCAATTTCCATCATAGTGCAGACAGGACGAAATAACCCCACTATTTCTTACGAAGTAACAAAAAGGTGAGAATATGTTCGAAGTAAACGGCTTACAATGATTTATATTGGTGGAGAAAAACCATCTTAAGTTTGCTTGGTCAGGGAAATGTGTTAACATTTACGAAACGTGTTCTTGTGGATAATAAAATATTGCTCTGCCTACAATATAGCACAAAATGCCTTAATAGAGAATTTTTTGACATGTGGTTAACTTTTTTTTTTTTTTTTTTTAGCTTCACGCTTTATCCCGCACATGGCAGGGTAGGCAGAGGTAACTGCAGAAACATACGAACCTAGTGTTAAGACACTCCGTACCTTAGTCCCTGCTTACTCAGTCCCCGCTTAACTTATACGTCAAATATGTTAGTATACGTTTGTGGTTAACTTATACGTCAAAAATATAATATAATATGAAAAAATCAGTGTAAGAAACCTTAATTTTAGACTTTTCTTAGAAAGTAATAATTACTTATCCAATGATTACCTATTATTATTCTAATTCTTACTCTAAAAAGTATCATTAAGAAAATATTATATAATCTACCTACTATGGTTTGTTTATGTCGGACACCAAATTTTGCTTGAGTTGAAATTTCTGATATTTTCTATAACTTTTATATACCATTTGCCATCATTTGTATGTAGGGGAGGCATTCGTTACTGGGGAACATTCCCCCAGCAAAAAGCCTTCGTCAAGTTTCATAGAGTGCTTCGTGATCGTACTACAAATGAGCATAGCGTCTTCCTAAATTATTATAATTATGTTTTGGGCATTATATTTGCTGCTTCTAATAAATTATTTTAATTTGTTAAGTCATAATATAATTTTCTATTCTCTTATCTTATTACTAAATTATTTCACGTTTAACTAAATATTATCTAAAAATGTCCAATAGTTTTATAAAAGTAAAAACAAAAGCTGTAAGCTATTAAATTCTACAGGTACTGTGGTAAGTACATAAAGACGTCTTAATGTCAGACACATACAATCAAGTAGTGCTTGGGTGTCGCTCGTGTTCCCTTTTAACCAAATTTCACTTTTGTTTGCAAGCAAAAAGCTTTTTATAATGAGAGCCGGAGTGCCTCTAACTACGTTCATATTTTACGACTCAAAATGAAATTATGTACAACCGCCCTTTTTTTATTCTGGTAATAATTTAAGATTTAACTGTGTTTCATTCAACTTATTTTTTGTTTCTAAAAACTTATTTTAAATTATGCATCTGTTTTAGTGAAAAACTATTTAAAATAATGATCTTCTCCCTTTTTTCATCTAGCAGGTAAACAGCAGTAGAGGGACACTCTGTACTATATATCGTATGATGCACTGTATGATGTAAGATGGAATTCAACGCCGTGCGTAGTAAATCTTTTATATATATATATGCGTTTCACGGAGAATCGATCTTTCGATCATAATTTAGAGGAAGTCGCTGTCCCACTCCATTACCATGACTTTAAACAACATTAGACAAAACTAAATAAATAAGAAACAAATTATGCAAATCTTATAATTAAGAAAATTTTCCTTATAAAAAATCTCACCAAACGCCCTTAATGAATATTTGCATAATAGAACACGTTTTATATTTTCGCCTCCAATGAAAATGAAAGTGTTTGAACGAAATTACCAGGAAGTCCAGCAGAATTTAGGAGCGGAGTGTAAACATCTTAATCCCGGAAGATTTACAGCGCGTTGTTTCTCGGCCATTCGTTTGTAGTAAAATAGAAAGAGTTTTTTCTAACAACAAATACTTGTACTTCTGAAGTGCAGAGGCCCGCCCAAAGATTCGGCCATAACAGTTTTATTACTTTCCAACCTGAAAGAAACTCACCGAAGAGTTTTTATTACTTTTTATACTTTCTCCTTTGACTACTTTTTTGGAAGCTAATTTCAAGGGAAGAAAATTAGTTTAATATTTATGTTTTACGTGTAATTTTCTTTATAAAATTTTGGTAATTTCCTCGTAATATTACAATAATTGTGATTTTGTATATTTAACTGAAAACCTTTTTTAAACAAAAGCAATTATGTTTATCAAAATATTTTTCTTTTGTTTACAAAGAAAACTGTAATAACGTCATAATAAGAAGAATTTACAATTTTATAAATCTTCTTGTTATCTAATAGAATATTGTGGGACATTTGAAAAATAACATTTACTTAATCAACTCTGGTAACAAGGCAAAGCTTGGAGTGGAGAGCGGAGTGTTTTAACACTAGGTTTCTACGGTTCCATCTGCCTCATGTCAGAGATAAAGCGTTAAGCCACAAAAAGATGGAAAAGATATATGGAATTTTTTTATAAGAAATATTATTTCTACTTAAAAATTTACTGCTATTATACATAACGTATAGCAATTAGGTGAGGTAATATTTGAATAGTCTCAAAAAGACTTTGAACATCGCTTCCTGTATTACGCAAAATGTTTGTGACGAGTGAAATATATGTATTTGTACAAAGTTGGCTATATTTAACTCTTACATAAACATGTTTACCTATAAATGGTGTCATTTTCGTTGTTTTTAAACATTTATTTGCATATGTTTACATAATAAGTATATATGTAAAAAAATATTTTCATGACTCGAGTAGGCAATGTTTGTTATTAGGCTAGGCTTTCATATGCTTTAAAGAAATATTTTTGGTTCTGTAGCACCAGCTAGAAACAGTCGAGTTTTAGTGGGTATTATAAACAAACTACGTCTACCGCTCAATGAGTCTCACATAACCCTTCCAAGTCTCCTCAAAATAAAAAAAGGCTTTGAAAATGACAATAGAATATTGCAAATGCAAATGAAGCCGTAACAAGATATAGCAGTTTCTAAGATAAAATTATAAATGTACTTAAAGAGATAAAAAAAAAATACCTACCGTTTAGGTATAGATTTAATGCCACAGTTGCCTGTGGTTAAAAGGGTAACTTTATTTCCAAAATAGTTGGCATGGATTTTGTCAGAAATTAATTGCGTAAGACTTTAGCTCATCCATCAATCAGGCTCTGTCGGATCGGCAGAGACTAATTTGCTCGTTTGTTTTACCGCTAACCCTATGCGGCTTGTTCTGATAGATGTATCGTACAAATACGTGGATATCCACCCTTTATGGTAATTATGTTATCTTTTACACGGACGGGTATTTTGCATAATTACAAAGGAAATGACTGAACTGACCTAGTTTGGTTTAGTATGGGTGTAGGTATGATGTTTTTGCCAAAATATAATAACACTAAACAATGGAATACAAATAAAATATCATATTTTCATTAAATTTTTGACTTATAGTCTAATAGTTTCTAAATAGTTTTTGGTCTCTTTTGGTCTTTATCATAGTATCAGTAGAAAGTGATCAAGAGTTCTGTTTTAGTTTAGTTTTTTTTTAGCTTCATGCTTTATCCATATTGCATATTGCAGAGTAGGCAGAGGGAACTGCAAGAAGTGTTAAGACACTCCGCTGCTTAGTCCCTGCTTTCTCCGTCCCCGCTCTCCACCTTTTTCGAGAGCTAGAAGAAGTTTTGAGAGAAGTTTCCAGAGCGAATGGAAATAGAAAAATCTATCTTCCTCGAGTGGGAATTGAACCCACAAACTGTGTCGTGGCAGACGCGTACGTCTATATTTATAAAGTAACATTATGTACGGTTCATAATAATTGAAAATGAGAAAAAAAACACAATATTTAGGCGATATAATTGATTTTATCAAAGAAACGTAATGTTAAACAAACTAAATTAAAATCTCATTTACTATCGCGCCAGTGTTTACTTACTCGTATAGTAAAGAAAAATAATATTTGCTTCGTACAAAGCACATTCTAAATTCTACGTTGTTTGTTTACGTACAAAGTTCACTGAACTTGTGTCAGAGCTCTGACGTTGCTAAAAATATGCTAAAAGTAGGTTAATGACGGGTTTTTCATGTCATCCCTTTGACTACACGAAAAGCTTAGCGAAATAGCATTATTTAGGCTTTTTAATTAAGGCATCCTCGATTTTCAGGCTTTCTGCAATTTGGCACGTTTTATTAGAGAAATTATATCAAAAGAAGCCATGTAGTACAATGGGACTACATCCTACTGTGTCTGACTGTAAACGTCGTGGTTGGGATTTTCTTTTTCAGTCTAATCGTGGAAAAATATTATTTTTCATTTTTCAGCTCTGGTGAATTTAAGCGCGGCGGAGAAGTTTCATCACTTAACACGTCTCAGAAAATGTTGAAAGCTGTGTTGTCCCTAAGTTCTCTGTGCTAAAAATATGAATAGCATAACAAATTCTAATAGCTCAATAATTTACCTAAATAGATTCAATAAATTACTCTTTTATTTAAATAAAAAGAAATACGATTAACCAAGGCCGTTAAAATTATTTGAAATATTTTAATTTTAGCTTAATTTATTTATTATTTTACTATTTTATACGTCAACCTTAACCTTAGAGTCTTTTTATCAGTTTTTCTTAGAAAGGTATCGTTTATCGAAGCAATATCGTTTCATTGCCCATGTTACTTTAACAAAGTAGGCGCTCGACGCTGGCAAGTCTTTGGAATTTACCTTTATATGTACGAAACTTGAGTCAACTTATGTGATTCCCCTGTAAAAATTCTTTCAAAGAAATATATATCCTAATACACTGGTTATAAAGTATATTTTAAATTGATCATATTTTTATTATAGGTGCTTGAAAATAGGATTGTATTATTGGAAATTCCTGAAAGTCCGGAGTGATCAGCTGATATCGTATGTCGACGACAGTTAGAGAAGCAATCGCATCGAAGTCTAAATACGATCGTACGAGCTTTTCACTTGATTTCAGAAGTTTTTCTTTAAATTGGTAGCTTTTTAGAAACGAAATCTTTCTAATATATTTGACAAGGTTCGTTTGTTTAAGATCAATCTTTGAGTTTAAAACTTTAATAATTGAAGTTTACAGGACTTATTATAAGAATCTTATATGAAATAAATTTACTGTTCTATTTTTTCCATTTAGTAAGTTGAAAACCATATTTTTGTAAATTATGACATAAATATTAATCAAAGTTACGCACGAATATTGATCTTTAATCATACATGTTGAAATAAATTATTACCTGCACGCATGACTTATGATTGTTGTGAATTCAAATGAACGGATTCCAATTTGTCATTCTGATAACCGTTATTGCATTTGCACTCCTATGTGTATCTACAATCGATATAGATATTTATTAGATGATGTAGAATATGCTGTTCACAAATGCATTTCCTAGACTATTACTGACAATTGTATATTGATATTGTTTAAAAACATAATAACGGTAAAGTGCGAGTTGGACTCGCGCACCGCGCGTTCCGCACCAATTTTTTGATGTACAGAAGTTGACAAATTTATGTTAAAAAATTCGTATTATTTTTTTTATTAGTATTTGTAGCTGAGCGGCAACGGAAATACATCATTTGTGACAATTTTAGCTACAACAACTTAGCTATAACAATCATGGTTTACGAGATACAGCCTGCAGACATACAGACAGACAGCGGAGGCTTAGTAATATGGTTCGGTATCCTATAGGTACGGAATAGTTCCGCCTGTAAACGCGATAGTTTGTAGTTCGATACCCACTCGGGGAAAAGAAATTGTTCCATTATCATTTTTTGTCATTCTGTCAATTAGACAAGGCGCGACGTTGAGTTCCGCCACTCAACACGCAATGTCTCGAAACGGCGGAAAGTAGCGAACGGAGTGTCTTAACACTAGGTTCCCAAGATTTCTAACAATTTCCTAGAAGTATAACTTACAACTAGGTATACCTCATACCGCAAGCCATATAGTTCAACGGCACTTTCATATATTTTCAAGTTGCTGCCTCTGTAATGTATAAATATTATATCAAAATAGATACATTTATCTTCCTTATGATATAAACAATATGTAAGCTTTGTAAAATTCATACTCCATAAAACATTTCAGCGCCTGATAGGCACATAGTAAACAAACTAGTAAGTAGGAATTCTCATAAAACAAAGTGTCAGTTATTACATTAATAACGAAGGGCCGCAAAAACCCAACCCTTTTTGTTTATCCCTTAGGATCGTTGCAACTTTCGCCTTCAGTGAAACGTGTATATATAAATAGGGTACGTCATGAATACTATAAGTATATCTATGTCACAGCTTGTAGATAGATAGAAGTTTTTTTCACGCTTTGTCCCGCACATGGCACTGTAGGCAGAGAGAACTTCAGGAAATATAGATTTAAAGACACTCCGTTGCTTAGTCCCTCCTTTCTCCGTCCCCGCTTTCCGCCTTTTTCGAGGCATTGCGTGCTGAGTGGTGGAACTCAACGCCGCGCTTTGCCTAGTTGCCAGATCGAAGAAAATGGAAATAGAAAAATCCATTTTCCCCGAGTAGGATAGAAGTTAGCTATAAATAACTGAATTTGAAAATTTTTGTATACCTTAGAGAAACTGTAGGCTTAGTGGTGACACCAAGTACAGTTGAACTTTTGTCTGAATAGACATAGGATTACTTTTTTTGATAAATATAATAAGTATTTATATCGAACTGACAACAAAATCATGGGATCGTAAGGATTTACCAAACAGTGGTGGTGGTAGGTTCAATTTCTACTCAATAATTTATATAGTACAAATGATCTATAGAATCCTCCGCTTAATTTCGGTCTAAATAGATTTTGATATTTTAAAACGCTAAGTTCATTAGAAACAATACTTAGCCTTAACATATAAGAAAAGCAGTTTTCCCTATTATAATATTAATACAAGTAATATTTATGGAGGACTATATATTTAATTTCTTTTTTCAGAAATTAAAAATCCAAGGACTTATTTGTTCAAAGCTACTAACTTAAATTACTGCAAAGTAAATATTATACTACTCATTCTTATCATACTGACGTATCCAATTTCATCCAGCAAAGTGACCAACGTCGGTTTATCTGATTTATTACGGGTGCCTTCCACAAAAACCTGGCAACGTAAGCCGTTTCTTCTTTGTACGTCCAAATGTATTTTGCCACTACCATTAATACTATTACTACTTTTTGCAAAGATTTCAGTTCGTTTTATTTAATTTCTCGCTCTGTGGAAAACATAATATTCCTTTGTTTATTTCAATTATAGGAAATGTTACTTAGCAATTTATGTATAGTTTTAAAAAAAATATTTAAAGTGGGGACGGAGTAAGCAGGGACTAAGTAACGGAGTGTCTTAACACTAGGTTCATATGGTTCCTGCAGTTCCCTCTGCCTACCCTGCCATGTGCGGGATAAAGCGTGAAGCTAAAAAAAAAAAAAAAAAAAAAAAAAAAAAAATTTAAATTCTTAAATTATAGTAGGCAGACTAAAATTTGTTATAAGACAGTTTTATTTCGTGGAAAAGAACACGATTGTGTGTAGTCAATTCTGTGCTTTATTTTCTTATGAAAATGAGGGCATTAAAAAAAATACTCGAAAAAGAATTGAACCTATAACCATCTACATTCAGATGTCGCTACGCCATTATGTCCTCAAATAATTAAATATTATTAAAATCTTATTATTGTTATTGTTCTATTGTTGCGTGGCAGAATGAACGTGACTTTTAGTCTTACACAAGTAACTAGAATAAAATACTAAATAATAGCAAATATTTTTTATTATCTCGAGTAATATACATTTTTTTTTATTTTAATCAGATCTTATTTAATAATGGATGTACCATTCAAATTAACAAAATCATTTATATTTTATACACACAGATACATACAAACAGCTATACAATTTTAATTATTACAAAAAATTCGAAGACATATGTATATGTAGTTTGGAAAATGTTAAACCACAGATAATATATACAATAAAGAATAGAATAGTGTTGTGAAACACAATACAGAATAAGCGGTGACCATTTAAACAGCATGTGCTAACAATACATGCATATATCTACGTATAATACAACCGATATAATAAATTGCTTGAGCTTCACCGCAACCTAACGTTGTGTCTCTAATTACGTTTATAAATACACTTTACGCGTTAATGTTTTTCAATAATTTACATTACAATATCATACAAATATATATATATATATATATATATATATATATATATATAATATATATATATATATATATATATATATATATATATATATATATATATATATATATATATATATATATATATATATATATATATATATATATATATATATATATATATATATATATATATATATATATATATATATATATATATATATATATATATATATATATATATATATATATATATATATATATATATATATATATATATATATATATATATAAAATTAAAAAATAATCACAGACAGTATTGAGTATATCTACAAAGACTAATAATATATTTAAACTAATAGATTTAATCACATGTTTATTATAATATCAATCAATCATCTGTTAGAGGGTATTTCGATTAAATTTATTAACAGAAAGGTAAATCCCTAATTATATAACATTTTCATATTATTTGTAGTTCATACATAATTTATGGAGGGTGGAAGTAAAGAGGACCTTTTTGTATAGGAGATAAGTTGAAACTTGTCCACCTGTTAACAGCAAATGTTTGTTGAAGGATTTGCGGAAATGGCTCTAATATGGGAAGTGGAAATAATATAAATAACGAAACAGGGAGAAGTATTTAAAAATCAGTAAAAACTCATCTATTGCAATAGTCAATGAAATTTTGTAAATGTTCAACTAACTTAGCAAGCGATTGGATAGTTTACAGTGCTGTTTGAAAATTCTATAAATTCTTTTGTATATACCTCACCCTTTTTATTTCTACCCTCCATAATTTAGTTCTCACTGCTGGTACTGTCTCGTTTTTAAAGTAATCTTTGTTTAAAATGTACAATTTTTAATAATAAATGTTAATATACTTTCTTGTTACGGAGATACACACGCACTGTTACCAATCATAATCATATAACCGTATTACACTGTCGATACATTAGAAATATTTGCAGTTATTTAGGAGAAAACAGTTGGTAAAAGCGCGTAGGCGTGTTAAAAAGGAAGCGAATATTTGCTATTTAGAAAATTCTTAAAATATCTATTTATATTAAGTTTTTGTATTAGAAGAATTTTATTGTCACTATGGCTTAGTGGATAGTGTTAGCCATGCAAAGGCGATGGGTGCGGATTCGGTTGTGTAAAGTTCTGGTGTACACAATTTGAAGGCAACTTGGTCTATATTTGTCAATTTATACAAAGGCTCTAATTAGTGGTAAAAATAGAAATGTCATGTATGCTAAGTTTGTTATGCAAGTGAAACGTTTTGTAATAAAGCCATTGGCCATAGATTACATTGTGGGAGTGGCATACTAATACTAAACAGCTTTATTTATTTTATATACATATCATTCACTCAAACACTCACACGCCACGCACTAGATATATTGTTTTGCTGACGAAAATAATTTACTTATGAAAACAATATAAGCTAGAGAATTCAAGTCCAATAATAGTACTATAATAATATCTAAAATTATGCCTTCATTTAATTATTTTTGAGCTTTTCTATAAATTTCATATAAATTTTTAATGCCCAAATGAGCAACGTGACGTTACACACGTATATAGATATAATATAAACAAAGTCAATCAATATACAAACTTCTTTATCTAATAGCAATGTATGTTAAACACAATTTGAGAGTAACCGATTAAATGTTATTTGTCTTCTCGATATAGGAACAAATAATGTTGAATATTAGGTAATCACACTCGTTAGCAAATGCGAAAACAAAAATAGATTTCGTTACAAAATGTGTTGCAAAATAAATAATGAACTAGGTATATCCGCAGAATATTTTCTTCTCTTTTAATTTTTGTAGCAAAAATAACACTCTAAAATTTTTAAGTTTGACATTTTGTAAACAATTGTCAGTATTTTTCAGTTCACTTACACTAACTAAATATTATTTCACTTTATTTATTATACATAAATTTCGACTTCAAAATTGAGTGGATGATGCCTTTGACTTTTCATTCTCACAGTGACATATGAGTAGCCAACGCCACCGTCGGTAATGTTAGCGCTGGCATGCGAGAAGTCATTGTCTATTGCAGCTACACCCTGGAAAATGCAAACAAGTTTAAAGTATGCCTTATTACAATATTAATGATATATTAAAAGTTATATAAAAATCATTTCTTCGCTATTTCATGGCAGGGTACATAGAGGAAACCTAATATTAAGACACTCCGTTCCTCATTATTCCACCTTTAGAATCTTATGTGATAGGTGGTGGAATTCAATGCCGCCTAAGACGTGAGACATTATTAGCAAAGCGGAGTAAGCGAAATAATTCATTTTAGTCGAGGGGACATCGAATCTACGAGCGTCGCGCTTACAGTCACCTTGTACCGTTCCGCCATGATGGCCTTTATATAATTAACAGGTTATCATTATGATAAGTTCATCGTATACCAACTGTATAAATGACATGATATTATAACCACATACAAATATTGAACGTTAATATGACCATTACTTTTTTAATAATTGTTTAGTCGATACATCTTGCTTAATGTGTAATAAAGAAGACAACATTTTATCAAAAAAATAATTAAAAAAAAAAATGTTAAAATATTTTAACACCTTTTTTAAATCATCGTTATAAAAAATGTAAAATGATTACTAATTGGTATTTAATTTTCTGTTGACGTAGGTTTGTGATTAATTATTCTTGATATAATATAATATAATTCTTTGACATATAAAATATTTTAAAACATTAAAATGGACGAGAGAATCTAAAGAAATTGTCAGAAGAGAAATCTAAAAAGTATAAGCATTTAAAAAAATATTTAATGCACCTATGAAAACAATTTTGGATGACAACACAAGTAGGTATTTAGGACAGGGTTAATTTACAAATTAATTGTGCTAATCAATAGTTAAATAAATTAATATATTCGAATGAGCCATCGATAGTCGCAAATTATCACCGAGTATATACATTTTAAAATTTATTAGTAGGGTCAAGGCTTGATTTTACTACGAACACAAATTGAAAAATTTTACAAAGGTTAAATAGCTTATTAACTTGACAAATGTTGTTTTTTATATGTCTTTGTAATTAATAATATTTCAATGTAATATAAATATAAAAATTAAAGACACAATAAGTATTTCGTACACACACATATTACACATTTAGTCAGTACATTTTTTCTCATATTTAACTAAAATATAAATTTATTAGTTAAAATAAATATTTTAACTTCAAAAATAGAATTACACAATAGCTTTCCAGTTTTTGCAACTACAACAGCAGCAACAGCGCGTTCAAGAAAATTAATGAAGTAAAACTGCTATATGATGACTATAATTATTTTGTCTAGGATGTAAATATGCTTACAGCATATTTATAGTATATAAAATTTACTTGGTCTACGTAGTGGCATAGCGTATGGCTGTAAACGTGACGGCTGTAGGTTCGATTTCCACTTGGGGGTAGGAATTATTTTCATTTCCTGGTAGCAAAAAATATAGTAGCAAAAAATAAAATATGTAGCTAAAAAATATTGGAAGCCGAGAATGGAGAGTGAAGCTATAATTGCGCCACATAAATAAAACGAATATCCATTTATATGTTCGAAACAAAATAAGATTTCAAGGCTATTGATAACAATATCAACTTTATTGTTATATAAACATATAAAATACAAACATATACGTATAAACATATACCTAAGTATATGTCGATATACTTTAATTATGAGGTTTTGTTATTTTATACGTTTAAACATTTTCATTAACAAAAGCTATTAATTATTACAAAATTACTTGTTTTATTAACTATGATTCATGGTTGCCTTTAACGATAGATGTAAATATTTAAGCGCCATTAGAGGGCCCCCAGTAAATTGCGTGTTCATTGGTTTCGAATGGTCAGTCATTTTTTTTACTTTGGAATAAAAATCTTATTTAATATTTCAGATATACATTAGTTTAAGGAAAAGATAAAAGTCACTCTTAGTTTTAGTTATGTCTGGAAAGTATATTATACGAGTATTTTATATAGAGACACTGCTACGTGGCAAACCTGACCTCGACGACGTAACCAGAATAAGCAAACATCTATATTACAAATATAAGGAGGATGCTCTTGGTGTAATGAGATAGCGACTGATTGTAATAACTCACTCGCTTTATGTGTCGTTAATTAGGGGAAAGTTGGCAACGGAGTGTCTTAACACTAGATAACAAAAATACAGAGAAAGCTTGAAAGAATAAAGATATAGAATCATAAGAGCATCACATGATTAGTTTATGCAAATATCACTTTATTATGCAGTAATATTTTACTGCCAACCATATTTTCTTTGTGGGAAGACTGACAAGCTATTGTTTTAAAGTAATTAACTGTTTCCAAATTAATAACAGAATATAATACGCGTCAGCAAAAATGCTTAATCGATTCACTTTGTGTGGTAAATTAATTTTCATTAATAAAGGTAAAGTTGTAGGGACTTCTTCTATTACCAATCCTTTTCCGTAGGGTTGGCGTATTTACGAAAATAATAAAAGGGTTATCAAAATTAATTAAACGAACTCTGTTACTTACTTGTCTATAGTTTTTAAACTTATTAAATAGTGAGTAAATAGAGGTATACTAAGTATTTAAATAGTTTTAACTTATTTGGTTTATTATAAAATCGGGTATTTCAAAAAAATGTTGTGAAACTTTGGAAATCGCTATAAATGCTAATTGTAGTATTTAAAAAAAATATTTAACATTTTACGAATGAAACAAATATATTACCTTAATAATTCTTTTTTCAGGGTCCGTATATGTCATTGTTTTTATCCGCTTCTTGAAGGGTATTGCGAAATCTTTGATCCTCTGGTGAAACACCATTTTTCTATGCACTGTGTCACCGATAATCATGTCTTTGCTTTCACAGAAATACAAAAAATATATAAATAATATTAGCAACAAGACGCGCATGTCGCTTTCATAAATACTAAACAACCGAGTGTCATTTTACATATGTATACACAACGACAGGCCGGCGTCGAATGACTAATATGAACGATAACCTCGTGATACCAAATAGTTTACTTCCCAGATACTAAAGTACAACAATAATTTGATTGCTTCACATCACACAACGTTTCTTTAATTATAAAACTTGTTTTTGTATCAATATTTAAGTTTAAATTATATCTGTTGTTTAGATCGTTGATAGCTCGGCCGCTTGGCACTGGTCAAATCGAAACAATGGACAATAAGATTATAATGTAGGTAGGTATGCAAATGATGTTAGTATAAAGATAAAAGTGGCGACCATTACGATTACTGTGCGAAGAATATACCAGAAGCAGTTATATTAATAATATTTATTATGTCATTAAACGAATTAATATGAAAGCAAATGTTAAAAAAAGCAATTATGCAGATAATACTTACTTTAGAACTTGCTTACCAAAAAATATTTATATATATCTTTTAGAAACATAAAAATAAATAAATGTGTGAATGTATGTATAGCTTAGCAATCGATTAAACGGTATCCAAGAGACACAGGTTCAAATCCCACTATGTTTGAATTTTTTTTATGTTTTCATTTCATAAAGGCAGTATATATACATATATATATATATATATATATATATATATATATATATATATATATATATATATATATATATATATATATATATATATATATATATATATATATATATATATATATATATATATATATATATATATATATATATATATATATATATATATATATATATATATATATATATATATATATATATATATATATATATATATATATATATATATATATATATATATATATATATATATATATATATTATATCATAAATGAAAAAAAATAATAAAAATGGGCATATTGCATATTTACCATTTTTATCATAGCCTTTTTACTATATTCAAGTTAAAATTTTTTAAATAACATAGGTTTCATCATATTTTTTATTCATTATAACATTTTCGTCAATAATCCATCACAGAATTATATACTACTTCGTTCATAACTTTTTCTCTTGACAGAATGATTAATGCATTACTCGGGCTCACTCTTCAGACACTGACAAGAAAATTTTAAAACTTTTTGAAACAACTCGAAGACAGTAATTTTTGATAGATCACAATTTTATATTTCAATTCCAATTTATTTACTGTTGAATATTTTATATTTTATTTTCTATACAAACTATAGAATGTATTAATTAAATTCAGTTCACACAAATACATATATACATATCTAACTTAACGTATCATCCCTAGTTAGGGAGCCTTGTTGATTATTGATCTAGGTGATAATAAGCTTTATTAGATATCTATGCGGTGTAGTTGTTGTGTGACTGAGAATGACTTTGCATTAAAATTTTGCGAAACTTTTCCTTTTACTTCCGATTCTAAAGTCATAGTCAAAGAAAAATAGATAGAGAAGAACTAAATCTACAATGTGTATAATTCATACATATTTATTTTATAATATTTAATATGCTGTTGTTTTCTGGTTTTGATAAAAGTAATACTTGAAAGCTAAAATTGTTTCAAAGTGCTTCAAAACAGTATTTATAAATATAACTATACCTCGCACTTAGCAGTATTCTGCTATTTTTCACCTCTTCAGACATGTTAATGTTGAGACTCTTCGTCCTCTTCAACTTATTAAGTATTTATGATGATTTTAAATTACTTTCTTCATTATCATTTAACAACACTGTCTCTGCCGCATGTACGTAATAACAAAAATATTTTAATTTCAAATGATAAAAAATATGTATGAAAAAGTCGAATTTCTTCTCTTTGGTTGGCAAAACAGGCAGCCACCTAAGTCAGATGGCTCCCCCATAATGTCTCAAAATTAGACGCTAAGCGGAGAACGGAGACTTTCAAACTCCTTGTGTTATGATCCATTTTAAAGCGGGAGAAATATCGTAAGAAATTAGCAAAAGTAAAAATTTTGTGCATATTTTGTTTAAATTTGCATACCTTAACATTACACGCTAATGACCAATTTTAGAATTCTACTTTTTTGCTGTGTTTGAGAATACTAATATAATTTTTGAGAAATTTATTCTATATGTTAGAAAAAAAAACTTCTTAATTTACAACAAAATAATAACTAAGTATCTCTAATACTGTCTTCATATACAATAAAATCATGGAAAAATAATTACAAAAACGTATACTCAGCTATTCGTCTCCCGGTGGGGGTTAGGACGGGATTGTTTGGTAAGCCAGGATTTAGCCGGGTTCATTCTCCGCTACAATGATATAGCTAGAACCGACGCTACGTTTTCTAGGAATCTCGACGAGCACGACTTTTCCAAATCTCTTTTAAACTTGAACAATTTAGTTAAAGTACCGTTTATTGTTCTGCTGTGAGTGCATCTTTTCATTTTGTTTGTTAATGATTTAAAGTAGGTACAAGAGTGTAAGTGCTAAATACACAATGACAAATTTATATCTAACTATTATTAATTTTCTTTGAATATCTAGAACATACTGTAGAGTTTTAGCCATCTACATAAATTTACTAAAAGCCATAGAAATTGAACAATGGAATAAAAAGAGATCGGACCAAAGGAGGAAACTGTTCCATTAATTAAAGTTTGAGCCTTGAATCAAGTTTTACTATATTTATAGTTGAAATATATTGCGTGATTGAGCATGCCACAATAGTTTATGTAAACGAAGATAAAAATAATAATAACCTTTTCAAAAGCCACATGTGCAAGATATTTCTTATACAAGCTAAAGCAATATTGTTTTTAAATCCTTATTTATAGTCAATTTAATTTGATCCATTGTTGAAATTCTCGTTTAGCCTTGTAAAGCTCGATAAATGTTTTGTTATTTTTATTCAAACGTATTTCCAAGTAAAACAAAAGTAACGTCGCTTCAAAGAAAACGTACATTGGCACAGATAACTCGTAGAAAATCCAAACTAAAGAAGAAAATCCATTTTACAAAGCTATTTACGTACAAAAGGTTTAAAAAATATAATTCTATTTTCATTTAAATAAAATAAATACATATAATATCATTGTGTAGTTAAATAGGCCTCTATAGATTAAACTTTTAAGGCCAAAGTATTTCAGTCTGAATGTAACTGTCACAATGCTTGTGACTTTGATACCATTCAGGAAAAAAATCTCTTTATTTCATTCTGACAGTAGTGTGGCGTGCTTGATTCGCACGTCAACATGCAAAGTGTTTTCTAATTATCTGAAAATTGAAGAAGGAAGGTGAAGGAAGGAAGGAGGAAGGAGAGTGTCGACACTAAATTCTCTAAGCCTGTGTAAAAACACTTTGCCTGTTTGATTGTATTACCTATTTAAATATGTCTTCGTAGATTTTTCATTACTTCTTATCTGTTTTGTGGTATAAATGAGTATTATTTGTTTTCCATACTATAAATACCATACTATTATGTAAGCTATTTCTAATTTTTAAATAACTTCAAAGCTATATCTATAAAAGAAACCATAAGGATTGTGCATGTTTTTCTCGTATTCAAACAGTTTAGATGAATAAGTAAATAAAATGTAGCGACTGTTGCTCACGATCGATTCCTTTTTTCATTGCTCGTCTGTGATATATTTCGTCTATCCGAAGAAGTATTGGGATTTTCGTTTTAAATAACCCCCGTGCTCGTTTTGCGCCGTTATTTTAACGCTTTTTTATGGGGAGGCTTTATTGACTGAAAAAGTATCTAAAAGATTATGTTATTTAAGTAACTTAAATATTTTAAATTACTAATAACCTTCAATTTCTGGTCTTTTTTCCTGCGTATTATTGTACTACTACTAATATTTATACGTAATTGATGTAACAAAAATCAGGCATTATTATTATTTGTAATCGTATCTCACCGCATTTAGTATGGTAGAGTGATTTTGCAAGAGGCTATCTTCTGAGACCCTACTCTCATTAGTGATGCTGATGGTATACGATAACTTGGGATGGCGAAATTATAATAACAAATTGAAAGACGAACTACATGTTTCCTTCATTTTGGTATTTTGTTTTCAAGACCCACTAGTGTGTATATTGCTAGTGTGTATATTGCTAGTGTGTATGTATAAAATAAAATATTACTTCGTCCGTCGTGGCGCAGAGGCGTAAGCGTCTGCCTGTAAGCCCGATGGTTTGAGGGTTCAATTCCCACTCGGAGATGATGGATTTTTCTAATTCCATTTTCTTCGCTCTGAAAACTAGGCAAAGCCCGGGGTTGAGTTCCGCCAATCAACACGCAATGCCTCAAAAAAGGCGGAAAGCGGGGACGGAGAAAGCAGGGACTAAGCAACGAAGTGTCTTAACACTAGGTTCATATGACCCCTGCATTCCCTCTGCCTACCCTGCAATATGCGGGATAAAACGTGAAGCTATAAAAAAAATATTACTAATATGAAGCATAAAGAATTTTTATGAATAACTGTTTTTAATTGTGTTAAAGTTTCAAATATCGATATGTGAATTTTAATTTTTAAATAATATGATTTTCTTTTATTTTAAATAAATCTTAATTTCAGCTTAAAAATAAAAAAAACGCTGAAAATGAAACTCTTTGATATCGAAAATATTAAATACTGTTCGGAAATTCCCCGTATTTCCAATATAAAAGGAGACGAGCTATCTGTAATGAAACAATAGAAACAATCTACATGGCTATAGCAATACAGGCCCATGTCGGGACATCCCCGCAGTGATGTATGACGAATCAATACAGACAGGTATTGGCTATCGGTCCGCAGGTGCATTGTGAAAACTACACTTTTCGTGATCTCGTTTTACATGAAACAAAATACAGCGATTTTCGTATTTGAATGAACTTTGCACTGCATGCGGTATTTCAATCTAGCTTTTCAAATAGACTTTTCGTTTTGAATATTTTCTTTAAAGTTTTTTAATAACACCAAAAGCTTTTATTTTTTGAACTGTCTAAATAAGGTTTTTATATATAAAAGGTTTTATATTAATTTATAATTTTGCTTTATTTATCATATCGCATATTTTAGCATGTAACAAGATGAACATCGTAAAGGAAGTTAGATACAACCGATTCTTTTTGATTAGAAAGGCTCGATCAACTAATGGTATTCACCTCCAAAATTTTCCTTTATCCACACAAACGTGCATCGGTTTAGCGGACAAGGGGCGTTGCCATGGCGACCAGACGTAGCTCATGTGGGCTCCAAAAGTTTAAATTGTATTACGGAACCCAAATATCTTGGCTATACCATGATTCTTAGGGAATCTATGCCCAAGACTATTTTATTAACTGTTTTGTTTTTGGGGTTGGAATGTTGAGATTCTCACACGATGAATTTTTGTTGGACTTTTATTGTGTTCATATATTTAAGAAATCAAGATGTATGGCTTCATTTATTTATTGGATATACAACAAGTTTTGATTAATGATAATGATATATTTAAGTACAACAAAATATAAATCGATAAAATACAAGTATAAATATTCATAATTTGCAATATATTTACTTTATCTCTCTTCTTTTCTTGTCGTTTCCAACACATTTATAAATTATATAAAATTAAAATTACACACTCAAAAAATACAAATATTAGTCTAATATTGCGTCCGACTAAAGGTTGCCAACAGTTACAAAAATTTTGCAAAATGTAATTACATAAATTATTCTTGTTTCAGTATTAAATAGCACTAATTAAACTCCGAAATATTTCAAATATTTTAATACGCTAAGCCAATTTAAAGGGAGTTAAGGAGGCGTGATTAGTGTTTTGCACAGTTTTTATTTCCTCGTAGAGAGATGCTTAATTACAGCTTTTTCACAGCTCGAGTCGGCTAATTTAAATATTATTAGTAGGTAGATACAGACCAAAGACAGATTTCCATAATATTACAGGATTTTCAACCTTTTGCTCATAATATGTATTTATATATTTACGGCCTTATTCATAAAAAGTTATAGCACGCTTAAAGACTCGATATAGTACAGTTGTCAAAAAACGTTATTCATAACAGCATTTTAGTGCCAATCAGTTCTATACACCTATCATAAAGTTATAGAGCCGAGAACCCTACTATAACAGTGTTTTAACGTCCAAAGATGGCCGATTCATATAACAGCTGATTGTAGCTCATACTAATATGAGCATTGATATGACGTCGTCGAGTCGCTTGTCATCAAGAGTGTCAATTTCAGTTTCGTAAACAAAACAATATAACAATTGACATTTTGTTCGATATTTATTAACTATATTTAGTTATTAACAAGTTTATTAATAATAAATTCTACATAAGAAAAGTGCACAGAACATAGGTAATACTTGTCCACGTCTAAACAAATTTCAATTCTTTGTCGTTTTACTTCTTTTGACTTAATTTTTTAAAAATTAAGTAAGTTTATAAACTAAAATAAAATAAACATTCGTGTTTTTGTGATAACAACGACGTAAATGAAGCCGGTAAATGTCAAGCCAGATCCAACAATATATTTTTGTACGTAATATTATCTGTGGTCATACTATGTCAATGCGTTTGTCACTTATCATCTGTGGATTTACTGGTATTTTCGGCAACAAGTCGACCGACTTCAGTATAGTGGCAACATTGTGAACGTATAAATCAAATTAGTGACACTTTAGTTATAGAAGGCTTATAGAGCGTTTATGAATACAAACATTTATCGAACGTTCTATAAGCCTAAAGAGCGTGTTAACTAAAATATGCTTAAAACGTTTTATAAGACTTTTTTATGAATAAGGCCGTTAGATTGTATACTGTTAGTATATAAATACGTACAGTATAGGTACATAGATATTTAAATGAATAATAGATAACGTAGGATATTAAGATGTGGTATTAATATACGCTCCTCCAACGATATGTACCAAAGAGGGCCCTACTAAAGTAAGTCCAAAAAGAAATGATGTCTCACAAGAGGGCCTTCTACTGGCGTCACGGTAGCATGCGCGAGCGGTCCTGCGGCGTCTCCAACTGGGTAGAGAGGTTTCAGCTAGGTTTTAGTGGGTAGTATCGGTTTTGTTTACCGGAGAGTCCCACAGTACCGTTCGGCCGTATGAATTTGTGGGAATGAACGGTCTGCACAAACTGAATTTCCCAATGTTAACAAAAGGGATATTTAGGTGTCTGTCACATTTACGTACACAGTTGAGCTTGTGTTATGTTGCTAAGTAATTTCAAGTCTAAAACATTTCAAATAATATTTTCACTGGATTTTCGTACAAAAGGAAACCTTAGTTGGTTGGTTAGTTGTTAAACACTAACTAACCAACCAACTAAGGTTTCCTTTTGTACGAAAATCCAGTCAAACAATATAAATAAAAACGATACAAATAAAAGTTAGTATAATAATAAGAAGGAAATAAAATAGAAATGTTACAGAAAGTTACAAATGCTTCAGGAAATGTTACTTTGTACACGGAACATTGGATAAACAAGCCCATTATCATCTAGGGAATCACTCGTAGATTACAGGAGTGAGCTTATGTTGAAGAGATAAACATGGAGTAACAAAGTATGCAAAAGTAAACATATGTGTTATTATACTATACTTGAATGTTTGTGTTGTGTTGATTTTTGAAGTTTTACACTATTTCCGAGGCAAGCAGATGGAGATTCTTACTTTTGATTCTGCAGATTTGTATTAGTACTGGCACATCCCAGAAGACATGCTTCTGTTGTTTTGGTGAATGGGAATAATATTTCTTTTTATTGCCTTGCTTTGGTAATATAAAATGTAGCGTTCATATCCATCTAGAATTCAGTGAAAAATGGAAAAATTTGATCTAGGTACTCTTTGTCTACCCTACGTAATAAAACGTGGAGTTAAAAAATCCAAAAAGAATAAAACAATTGACAAAAATGAAGATTTCTATTTAAATTAAAAATACTGATTTTCCAATCAACAAACAAAAATTATAGTTACGCAAATTGTTACCATTTGTTCTAAGCCAACAGATTTCACAGTAGAAACCCACGGAAACCAGCTTTAACAGACAAATACCTAAAATCAGGAATGACACGCTACGTTGATAGAATTAGTCGCATAAAACGCCACTATTTCGGCTGAATACTGTCCGTTTATATAGACAGGTAGATCTGTGGAGCGAACGCGTAGTGCTGCCACTGTTTCTATAATTAAACTACTACTATTTTTTGAAACAAACGAAAAAAGGCTGCAATTATCTTCAAAATAAAACTGTAGAGTAGATAAAAAGACACAACGGTTAAATTGACTAAGGCTTACCGGGATATTTTTTCTATATTAAATATATGCAAAAAATTATCTAATACTGAAATTACGTTGTCATGTTATTTTGTATAATTTTTAAATATAATCATAATATAATTTACTGTAATTTAATTTTAAAATTTATCAGCGGATTAACGTTAAATTGTCTTGATAAATATCTCCCCCTAATTCAGGGACAATATCGATAAGATGGCATCACTACGGACGGATCGGTGCAAGTACTAATTGCCCGCACGCCTAAGGGCTGGATTAGCTCGATATCGATTTGCCGAGTGCACAAAGCGCTATAATTTGATGACGGTACCTCAGTGTACTGTAGAGCACTTCAGTTTTAATTAACAAGGCGATTGAGTGCACCTTGACGTGTGACGGGTCATTTTACTTTTTGTTTAGTTGATATGTTTGTACATCTGTAGGTATATTTAGTAATAATATATTATTATATCTATTATAATATATACTACATTGTAAACATAGCTTCTATATTGCACATAAGTAAACAATCAAGAAATAAAAAAAATAATATTCAGTTGAGAAAGATGTATATTAATTATGTATGTATGTTACATCATGTTTTTTTATTACGATAAAGTCGTATAGATCGGCAACAAAGTGATCTTATAAGAGATTTCTTTTTGTGTATAGATCCCAGAAAATTTCATATGATATCGTCAATATCGTCAATATATGTATAATTATATTTAATCATCTTTTGTTTGAAGTCTGTATTTGTATATAATCGCAATATGACAATTCGCTTGCAAGGATTTGTTATAACGATTTTGAATCATTCAGTGTACAAATTGAAAGCGCAGCTTAAGCAGTATCTTACTTACCTGTCTATGAAAAGCGGCACTTTGATTGAAAACTATTTAATTGAGTAGGATAATTTAAAGGTCGTATATAAAATAGGTTACTTAACAATTGAGTTGTAATAAAAGCCTTTA
This sequence comes from Dione vanillae, assembly GCA_037178615.1. Taxonomy (NCBI): domain Eukaryota; kingdom Metazoa; phylum Arthropoda; class Insecta; order Lepidoptera; family Nymphalidae; genus Dione; species Dione vanillae. The sequence continues at coordinate 36,478 of JAZFAU010000052.1, read as the reverse complement.
TAGTTACTATATTAAGAAATAAAAATGGAAAATATCGTAAAATAATATTCATTTTTAAATTTCATGTACATATTTAAGTACAATAATTTAAGTATTCAATACAAAATTACTGTGTAGCAGAGTGTGGCGGATTATTCCGAAATCCTCCTAATAAGAAGAGCTTCATGCCCTGCAGCGTGGAATTAAAAGGCTTAATTTACTGCTGTGAATAACGAATGCAACAAAAGATTTATGAAATTCTATTTCCTTTTTAACTTGTCAAAATTTGTAATAAATGTTTATTGTTTTATTTTCGTTTTGGTGCAGAATATTTGGTATAAAGCAACCAATTTTTTTATATTTTACATTACCTTACCTTTTTAAAATTTTTGTGAAATAAATTAGATTTTTTGAGTAAATTAGTTAAAGTTATTTTAATATAATATTTTAAAATAATAGAAAATCTATAAAGAAAAATCAAAATAATAGAAATCTACCACCAACATATATCCATACAATATTGGCAAATAGTGTTCATTAGTCAGCAAAGTGACTAATACCGTTGATAAGGTCTGTCACATACAGGCTAATGGTTGCTGTATACGTTAATGATGCTCTAGATTACCATTATTGGTAATCCAATGTTGCTTAACTGCATGTGACGAATTATTCTTATTCGAATAAACTGCTATATGTTTTGGTCTTAAGTATTCATTTATTTCACAAACTATAATTATGATAGGGGTTGACTTTAGTGGTTAGATTCTGATAACTGAGTTATAAAATATGAGTTCAATTCTAAATATATATACATACATATATAGCTACATTTTGTCATGTACCCAGACATATGTGGCAACGAAAAAATACTAGAAAAACTTATATTAATTATAATATAATTACCACATGTGGTTAAGTAACTGTTAATATAACAAACCACTTAAAACATCATAAGAAAACTAAAAAAACTAAAAACACTGCAGAATTTTTAAGTTTCAAAGTAGCTTCTTAACACAATATATTTTAGGTATAATAAAGTAAAGAATTTACGTTGATTCAAGTGTTAAGCTTTCTTTCTCAATAACTGTTCCATAGTGTTATAATATTCCTATCAAAATATTACAAATTAAAGCTATGGAAGAAGTAAAATTATGCTATTATATAAAGTTGGTTAAGGAAACAGTTAAAAAGTCAAGAGTCAACAAATTGATTTTGTTATCAAAAAAAAAAACTAAAATTATTATTTTTAATGTAAACTGTATTCTACAACTTATAATGAAAATGTAATAATTTGTTGGTAAATAACAAATAATTAGAAAAATTAATGAATAAGAATAATGAACGTTTAAATGGACGTAAAATATATGTAAAAACAATAGATAAAATTATAAGATTGAATTTATTATTAAACATAATAATATTTGTATTTGGACCAATCAACAAGTGTTGATCCTATTCCACCACTATCCACTGGGACTGGCTCAGCGCTAAAAGCATGTTGTCTTCTCCAATTTGCTTCCGATGTGACACCGCACTCTGTGTTATGTCTTGCTTCTGATACAATTTGCCTTTCATTCCAATAGAATTTATAGTAGCCGCTATGGAAAATGTCATTCACATGTGTATCTATAATTATTTCAATGGGGCAAAATACTGTATTTCTTCAGTAGAGTAAAATAATCATCATTTTAATGATTTTTAAAGTCTTAATCCACACTGAGGATAGAAAAAAATACTTAAAGAAAACATATAAAAATTTGAACGCAGCGGGACTCGAACCCGCGCCCTCTTACGTTACACAATATGAGACTTGCACGGTTCGCAAGAGGCCGCGGATTCGAGACCCGCTGCGTTCATATTTTTATATGTTTTCTTTAAGTAAGTTCTCTCCCGTGATAAAAATAATTAAGAGTTATGAGATGAAATTTGAAATATTCTTAGTAACTCTAAAATATTCGAAGTAAAACAGTGAGTTATATAAAAATAAAAGAAATATAATAACATAAAAATATAAATAGAACGGTTGCTTAAAATATATTTTTTTTTCATTTCAAGTTTTAAAATAATAGTACAAAAGAACAGACAGTTTGACATCTCGTTATATTTTAACTGCTTTAAACATATAAACTACATTAAACAAAGGCGAATCAAACTATTAATAATTATAATTGTACATTTATGTTGCCTGATTCAACATATATTTATCTTAAAATAGGAAACGGTTCATATTTATTATGTACTCTTAAAATTATATAAAGTTATTAAACAATTATAATATATGCAATTATTCAATAGAATTTATGTAAATATTTTATTTGCACTTTAATGTTCTTGATGTATCAATATGAAAATTGTATACAAAATATATCTATTGAAATTCGAATGGGCTCAGCCTTTAAAACTTATTCAGCAAAATCACTCTACATCGTATATATTTAAATTGTATTCAAAGTGCTTTATATGTTATTTCAATGTTATCAAAATATTTTCGAGTAAACAATAACAATGTTAAAAATGGACACATATTATATATTTTAATAAATTATGAATAAATGCCAATATCATAATCTAGGCCCATCCCACGTTCACTTTTCAATCGTATATTAACGTAGGTGGAGCCCAGGCCGCCAGCTGTGATAGTAGCGGACGCTTTCGAATGAAGATTATCGTACGCTAAAATTGCCTGAAATAATAAGACAAGTTATTTATTGCTTAATTTAATTGCTAGGAAATTTATTTTCTTTACCCACACTCTATCAGCAACTCTCTGAATTAATTTATTTAATTTCTACAATCTGGCAGCACAAAGCGCTGATATAATCGCTTTGTGTTGCCAGTTTGTAGAAAGCTTCACCCCTACACATCACAAAACGGAGTGTCCTACCTACTTTGATATTCGCAGGATAAGGCGTGAACCGCGTGTTAACATATTTCTAATATATTTTGCTGAAACTAAAGTTAAATCTTTTGATTATTTATATGCATATTTAAAGTTCACATTATTATAAATAATGGAAAACATGAAATATGTGCATCAATGGCCCTATGTTGAAATCTTATGTGAAGATTTTAAAAAAGTACAGATAGCATAATATGGCAAAAATCTCGATATAATTAATACCTTAAGCTACGTCGTTTTAGTTACGTCTTATCATAAAATCAATATTAGTCAAGATATTTAAAATCTTATTTAGTTGTCACATGCATAATACTAAAATTAAATATAATTTCTTCAACATAATACGTATTTACTTACATTTATTGGCCTCAGATCGGGGCTGGAAAAGAAGACATCTTTAACCCTTTTCGTCAAGGGAATGTAATGGTACTGTGCCGTAACATGGTACACCAAGTGCTTGTTATTAGCATCTCCCATAACCATATGTTCACATTTCACTAAATAAATACCAGCAATTATCAAAAAGAAGATTTTTACAACTTCCATTGTTGTAATTTATGATATTATATATAATTTGAGCTAGTTTATACAAATTTTCTGGACATGAAGAGATGTTGCGTTCACAGAGCAGAATAACACAAATGTGAATCACATAAAGTTGATTGAGTAATTGATCCTCATATGACTACATTCAGTTAATAAATTGTTGCTATTTGTTGTTCAGATAAGGCTAATAATGGTTATATTTTCCAGTTTATGTGTTAATATATATCGGGTGTCGTGTCATCAACATATCGACACTATATTAGTTGATACTAGACTTGCGACACTTGACACTCAACTCTCGATACTTGGAATTTTGCTTTTGATCCTCGACACGCGACACAGGACAAAGTAAGTAAACAAGGAAAGCCTCAATGATAAATTCTATAGTTTGTTATGTTCAATAATTGTTTACAAATATAAAGTGTGTTATAACTATATACTATCAATTAAATTGATTAACATTTTTTGTCGTGTATATATTTAATCCCATAATAAAGTAGTAATTAGTTCTTAATTACTTACTAACTTAAAATTGATAACTAAGTTAGAGTAATGAAAGTTAGGTATTATTAGAAAATGACGCTTATTTTATAGAACTGTGAGTCTATATACAAATAATATAAAAATTTAATAATAAAAAGTGGGGACGGAGAAAGCTAAGCAACGAAGTATCTTAACACTAGGTTCATATGGTTCCTGCAGTTCCCTCTGCCTACCCTGCCATGTGCGGGATAAAGCGTGAAGCTATAAAAAAAAATTAAATAAAATTTACATTAAATACATATATAATATTAAAGATTGAAATTGAAGGAAATAAAGTTTTATTTGAGAATATAATCAGATAAATCATAGCATTGTGAAATAAGTTTTCATTTCAATACTGTAGGGTCGCACGCAGCCGAGCAGACAATGGGAGTCCGACGGAAATCGCGACCGAAGTCATTTTCCATTTTAAATGAGAGGGTGAAGAAAGGGTTCGTGTATTAGTCCGAATCCATTCTGTGTCTTCCGGCAAAATGTTGGAAACAATCTACTCCCCTAGTTTATGGCGGCCGTTGTCAGGACTTAGTAAAGAGGTGGGAGGCACGTCGCTAGATAGGATATTTCGTAAATTGCTACAAAATTGTGTGCTATTTTTAAGATTATGTGTTTATAAGAATTAAATTATTTGATTATATTTATACTACCTCTGACTATAGGTTTTAACAAGTTGAAATACAGCCAAATTTAAACTAATAAGAGTTTTGTATAATATAAAACATTCTAAGTGGTCGAAGCAATTTTAATTTTTATTGTAGTTTTTCACGAATTCGCCGAATAGACTCTGACGGGTTATGTGGGACTCATGGATCGGCATATGTAAACCTTTTGCACTAAAATACACAACAACAATGCACTAAAATACAAGACAACAATTGTTCTTCGATTCTTCCTCTAACCCCGGCGTTGGGATACTCTCATACATATACAAACTCCCAATGGATAAATGATGAATGAGAAGGCTTTTCTGAATAAATAAATAACCCAATTCAAAAATTTTACGTTATTGTTCGAACGAGCAACCAGTTTTTGAGATTTAGACGACCCAACAAATTTTTGAACAAAATCTTTAACGTTCAAATGTAAAAGAGCTATATGTACTCATAAAGTATGCACATATACTATATATGTTGATATAAGTTGGGTAGTAAATAAGATGTGTGGTTGGTGTGTCTAATTCTAATAAGATAAGTACGTATATTATAATTAGATATATGTTAGTTACTTACCCAACCTAACGAATGCTAGCATACTGTTCACCCTAAAAATGCAGGAGATGCATTAGGATAAAATAAATCGACGAAAACTTTTTAAAGTATGAGCTAAAAGCTGTTTACTCGTGATAAGGATGGGACAAATGCGACAAGCGTGTCTTTAGGGGAGGCCGTTATCGCGACAGTTCATGTGGGTATTACACTTCTGCCAATTTCATATACAAAGTAAGGCGAAATTTTCGTAACGATAAGTTTTGCATGTAAATTTATTTCTCGACATTATTATTTTCATAAAATATATGATGCCGTTTACGTTTACTATAATATTTACTTAATTAAAATTTATTTCAATTAAAGGTTCTTAATAAAAACATTTTGTGAGGCTCTTACTAAATATATTACACTAAAAATTTACTACAACCATAGGTTTCTGTACTTTACATATATTACTAACTTAGTAGATTTTATTAAGTTTTTACATAGTTTTACTAATATACCTTAAAAGAATTTTAAAATCCAACAATTAAGTATAATATTAATGTAAACAATGTTGTTTTGATAATATACGATATATACATATGTCTCCAGGGATGTGGAGGGCTGAAGCGTCACGGATAGATAAGCCGTGCGGTATCAAAGTAATTTGTTACTCACAGTGCTTAGCGTCACGATAACAGCCGTCACAACAAATCTTTGGAACGAGATTTTGGAGTTAGTTTTAAAAAAAATTATAGATGAATAAAAAAGAAAGTAAAAAATAAAGTAATATATTAAGAATTGTATGCTATTTATAAATTTGCAAACTAAAATATTAAAATATGAAATTTCAATATATAAAGATCAATAAAACATATATGAAATTGAATATCGTAGTTGTACAATCATATATTTGTATTCTCGAAATACAATATGCTATCCAGCGGGACCACCAGGCATCGACAATTCACGTTAAGATAAGCGTCCCGATATAATTTGTTACCCATCGCTATCTCTTATTACCCAGATAAGTAATATTATTATAAAAGCAACTATAAAGTAGAAGAAATATTATGTCCTTTGTCCTCCCCCGACCGTTGTTCAAAAATAAAATTCTCTGTTGCTTTCAGATTTTACCACAAATATAAACCTTGCGGTGGTTAATTTTAAATTTTGCTTAAAATTCTGTACATTTTGTTTCGGGATAAACGTAAAACTTATTCAGTATAATTTTGGAAACTTCCATACATAATTTTGTATATATCATACATACAAGTTATAATGACAGATATTTCTAAACACTTAAATTTAACAAAAGAGAGAAAGCAAACCAAGTATCATTTTCAATGAATTTCTATAATAAACAATTCCAGTAAATCATCTCTAACCGTTTGTATTTTAACACCATATATTCTTGAACTGATGATACTACTAATTCGATACTCAGAATCCTTGTTTTATGCTAGCTCCCTGAATCACAGTTTTGGCTTTAACCCAATAGTGTCAACTGTTAATAGACAGCGCACGTGGCAAGATTTAGGAGCTCCCTGCATTTTGCTCGGTTGTCGTTTCAAGGGATTTTTCACGATTAATTTTCTACTCCAGCCTTCAATTCCATTTGTGCACTCTGACAAATACCCGGATTAGTGTAGTTTGTTTGGGGTTGGCGCAGTGTTTACGTTTTCGAGATTCACTGAACAAAAATGTTGCTTTCATGTTGCAAAACTTAATATTTCGTTTTAATTTGTATTAAAAACGATTTACAATATAATTATAATACAATATAATGTTAGTATCCTCAAAATAATATTGCAGCTAGTCACGTGGAATATATCCGATACTATAATTAAGGGTTAGATTTTGCGTTATTTATATAAAATAATTTAAATTTATATCGATCATTTAAATATATATCGATTTATAGATCACCAAAAGTATAAATTTTATAAATCCTCGTAAATAGTTATCGTTGTAAATGTTAATAAATAAGCTTTTTCGTGTGTAATATTGTTTCATACATTCATATTTCTTATTTTCTATCTTTCATATTTGTTTTTCTATCTGGCGAATAACACTAAGACTTCAAAATATATTCATAACACATTTTTATACTGAAAATTTAAATCTGAATAGCAGTTACAAAAGACACCCAAAGCAAAGGAGCAATCTACAAAATAAACCTAACAGACAAACTGAAATTTACAACCGGCGCGAGTTAACCAACACGAATGCATTATCTTATTTTCTCTTCGGGCTACTTAATTTAATCCCACGTAAAAAGACGTCCATTATTTTTAATTTAAAAAACATACCGCATATTTGTTTCGAGTTCTTTTCCATTAGAGCATCCCATTTTATCTTCTTAATTGATTTGTCGCTACGAGTTCGTATCGCGAATGTCTGTCCTTTATTTATGGTCAGAAAATTGATTGAATTAGTGGCCCTCGAGGCGCTTTGCCCGACAGACTTGCTTTATTGGACGGTAAACGTACTTGCTCTATAGGCGCCGTTCGTTTAAATATTGTATTATATAATATAACTTTTCATTTGATTGGTATATTTTATATGTGTATGGGATATGTAGAAAATCAAGTGATAAGCATATTTATCTATGCCTTCTATACAATTTATAAGCTCTACAGATATTTTACGGGAATTTAGCTCATAAAGGTTTGCAAATTTTACAAAAAAATGCAATCTCGATTTATTCATACATTTCTCGAATTTGTGCGAAAGCGGACAAGATTTTTTTATTATTAGGTTTTAATTGCCTATCCAACGGGATAAAAAGTGAAGACGATATTGACTGGCATTTGTGGCCAATACTATGTCGATTTACAGGTGTATTCTATATTTAATATATTCTTTATTCGATTATATTTTATTATAATTTTCATTTACGTTCCGATGTTTTGTTAACTAGATTTATTATATTCTTAATATTTGCTAAAATATAAGAGGGAAACCCCGAATAATTTAGCAAATGTAGCCCCGAGTAATGTAAACTTTCTTGTTTGATTTTCTTATAGGTGAAGGATTTTAACTGAATCTCTTTTAAACGCATTTGCATGCATTCTTTAACTGTGTAATGAGATCTCTTTTTTACCGTACATTCTCCTTTGTGTGTTCTCCATTCAACGTGACATTGGCGTAGTGAATTGTGCTCAAATGGCACGCTCGAAACGTCATAACTAAAGAGAAGAAGAAAAAGATTAAGTATTTTACTTACTAACTTATTGGCTTTTTAATCAATGTTATATATGTATTGTTTTTATATAAGAAATGATTATATTACTTATATGAAACGTATATAATATAGAACAAAAATACTATTACCCAAATTATAATATTTTAAGCGGAATTGCAATTCACATCATACTCGTATGTCGAGTCAAGATAAGTCAATACATCCGACTGAGACATAAAACCTTATCGTACAGACGCAAGCGGCACGTGCCGGTGATCTGTATCGTCCGAAGGCTTACCTGACACCAGTCCGAGCTATACGTGCCCAGCATCCAGTAGCAAAGTACGTCTTTCTGATGCAGAAATAAACTTGAATTTTATATACTGGTGTAAAATTTTGTTCCTTAATACAATATTATGGCAAACATGCCTTTTGTTTTTCCTTTTATGTTAGCTCTAATATTTATATACATATATGTATAATTTAAAATAATATATAATGTCTTTATATGGAAAAATTATATAAGAAATTCTATTACTAGGGGTATTTGTTCAATAAAATCCCAATAGGGTGAGAATATTTTTTGTCTTGTCTTTAACAAATTAAGTACAAACTGGTGTTGGTAAATGAAGCTTTAATTTTATATTTGGTATCTTTTTTATTATCATCGAGTCATAAATAAAAAAAAGTTGTATCAATTTGAAATATTATGTAACACAAAATTGCAAAACAAAATATTTATTGAATTGACAAATTTATTTTTTCATATAGACAAAATTGCGAGCGTAGTTATACAATGTTGTTATATCAAGCGTCAAGATATACCCACGTATATAATATTTATTTATATATTTAATATTTCCTTTAAATATTTTCGCGTATTAGGGAAGTAACAAGAGACGTAGAGGCTTAACACTTTGTATTTCATTTTTCTAATATGAGAATTAATGATTTTTAGTGCGACATCATTAATATACGTCTCGTATAATTTGAAATTTAATTGTAATCAGAATGTTTAAGATGAAATAAATTTAAAACAGTTTTAAAATTTGTATATATAAAATTCTACTGAAAATTTAATATTCTATAATTAATACTTGCCCAATACCTTTTAAGTACTGAAAGGATAGTAGGGATGCATATAGAATAGAAAGCCACTCTGGACCAAAATACACTAGCAAGTGCAAACAGAACACGTTCATGAATATTTCAATAGCATGGAGTTAATGAAGGAAGCCTCCTTTGTCTCAAACTGATAGGTTAATTACGAAGTCCGACGAGAGATTCACTTTGGCAACGTATACTAGATACGACACATGATACAGTAAATTAAATTGAATTAAGATCTAAATAAAGCAGAAATAAATTGTTAACTCCTATATACTCGTATGAACAGATAGATTCTTTTAAAAGCTTTACAGTTTTTGCTTTATGGCAAGTTGGATAAAGGAAACTTAGTGGAAAATCATTCCGTTCTCCATTTTCTGTCCCTGCGAAATATGTAGATTTTAAGACTATATATATAGTTCGAACGCATTTGTAAAAGTGATATTATGTTTATTGTAATTTGTAAGCTTTTGAATTAAATAGTAAGCTTTTATTAAATTAATAGGTAGCAATAATATTCAAAAATATTTAATCACTGGGAAAAGCATCTGACAAACAAGTTGCTAAAACGTGACTCGCATGCAACAGAAAACTAATTGGCACGCCTCAAAATTAGTCACGGTTAGAGAATTACTGAAAATTGTCTCTTTACAATTGAAATGTTTGTTTATTTCATTTAAATTGACCATAAAATATTTTATACCTCCATTCTGCATCAAGATCCAATTAAAATCAAGTATAAAATATAGGATACTAATGTTATTTTTATTTCATAATTTATATGCCAAAACACAGCCCTCAGCTTACTTTTATAAAGAAAATATTTGTGTTTATTTTTTAAATGTTATTTACAGGAAGATTTATACATTGTATATGACCTTTAAATAAATTAATAATTGAAGTTGATATCACTTATTAGTAAATTATGTTAAATGACACCCTTGAAATAACGCGGCGTTGGCACATACCATAATAAACACAGTAGTAATAACAAGAATATATTCTAAAGTGAAAATGCAGTAATTATATTTCTGTTATATGAAAAATATTTTTGTTATGGATTTAAATACATTGAATGGTATACTAATTTAATGTTAAACTCACACTTTATTTTATACTTCTAGTCAAAGCAAGAAAAGTACACTATATTTTTTTCTAACAATAGATATTTGATTTCTCACAAAATGTTTTGATCAAAAGTAACTTACTGTACATTTAACGTATTTATATTACATCCAGTTCAATTTAAATCTAATCGTATAGTGTAGGTAACTGGGTGTGAACGTGATAAGCATGCTCGGTGTACGCAATTGACACGCTGCGGAAACGCAAGGCATTTCCGTTGAGGTCTTATGTCAGCTTATTTTAATTTAAGACGGTTGTTTGTTTTTTAATGTAGACAATTTACAACCGTATCTTGACTGACAAATAGTGATATTAGTTTGTACTTGTAATGATTATATACATATAAAACGTTTATTCTCACATATAATAAGGTAGGTAAATGAATCATACTGTAGAATGGCGAAACCTAATGCTTAAAATTAATTTCTCCAGATGGAAATTGAACCTAGAACCATCGTAACGTGCAGATTTTGCAATAATAAAATATGAATTTATAAAATTTAATATTGAATAAAAAAACATTTAAAAATGTTTCTATATAAATAATATGTTACCACGTAGCACTTGTTAAACAACTTTACACCAAATTTTGAAAACTTTTAAATTTAACACACTAAAATGAATGTAAATAAAAATTAAAAAGTTATAAAATGTTGCTTATAATCACGTGCATTTTTAAAGAGTGACATAAAACTAATAAAATTTTTCTCAATCAGCATTTTATTGCCAACCTTGTTTTTACAGCCAGTCGTTTAATTTCTTGATTTCGCCACTTAACATATATGTATAATAAAAACATCTTAATTGATCAATTTTTCAATTATAATTCATCAAAGTAATATCTGATGATATCCATAAAGCTCAACATCGCGAAAGCGCTACTGAGTCGGCGCGAAATGACAACTAGAGTGGGGGGGCAGTAACCTTTCGAGCGCCTGACGGGGTGGGTGTGTTACTTTGTATTCTATATACATCGCGATGTTCGCGTAAACTAATTATTGTTTACATATAAAAAAATAATTGTACTATTAATTTAATTAAAATAATATTTTGGTAGTATTTTAATATTCGTACATTGTTAAGTTACTATGTGTGAAGTGCAAAGTGGCAGTGATTAGTAGTGTCAGTATGATCGCGGGGGTAATTAAAACAGATAAACGTGCATGGAACCAGTTCAAATCCACTGTGATACTATATCTTTTGTTCACTTTTCATATGATAAAAGGTAAGCAAAAAGAAATAATAATAAAATTCAATCTTGTTTCGGCCAAAGCCAATTATTTGTGTTCAAGCGGGCTTAATGATCCCGATTACGCTTGTTTCGCAGAAAAACTATTTTTGGTTGTTGTTTAACCATGCACCATGTCTCATTTTTAAACCAGTTTAATGATAATATGTAAATTTAATTTTTTTAAGACAGATAATACTTGGTATAAAAATATTCGCTGTCAAAATATATAAAATACATAGAATTTTGCATTATAGAAGTGTATACTTGAAATCAACTGATTTTCTATCATTTTTCAAACGTGATTGCTTTTGGGTTCGATTCCCACTCTGGTAAGTTGTAGTTTTTTCATTTTCTTTGCTCTGCTTTGGTAACATGAAAGAAACGCGGCGTTGAGTTGCGGAACTCAACGCGCAATGTATCGAAAGGCGGAAAAGTAATGATTTTACGCCAGTTTGCTTGAGTTCCTACGATCCCCATTCCTAATCTGCTGTGAGCGGGATATAGCGTATAGCTATATTACTTATATAAAATATTAAAAAGTGTCGACATTATATTTATAATTTGTTAACATGTTTTTTATCTATATTAAATGCCACGTGTAAGTTGAAAGTATCATACTTGTGTTACATAAAAATAACATTTAAAGAGCATTTATAAATTGTAATGTAGTTAATACGTACTTATATTTCTTTAACAATAATATCGCTTATTTATTAGTAGATTTATATATAATTTGTATGTTTTACAAAGCCCAAAGTCGGGCACCTCGCATAAAGGAGCACCCTGCAGACACAATAGTTGGAAGAAGTGAACCTGCTACCCTTCGGTGTGTTGCTGAAGGCAAACCTAAGCCGACGATACAATGGTACAAAGACGGAGCACCGATCGGTCATACTGAGCATCCTCATAGGGTGTTACTTGAAGATGGACTGCTATTTCTCAGGTAAATTCTCCATTAAAATCTATTTTAATTGAATAATGGTACCATGGCGCAGAAGTAGAGTACCTAACTATTAACGATTGTTGTAGCTTCAAGTACCCGTCGGAAAAGAATTTTTACAAATTCAAAGTCAATTCAAAAAATATGATTCACATAAAGTTTTATTATTTATCATTATATTTATCGAAGGTTCAATCCTGTCCTTTTATAAGATATTTATATCGCTCTATCTTTTTATATACAAAGGATACGTAATGAAATGAAACAGATGATATTAGTTTGGAAGGTCGGATTGCATTGACTTACCCTCTTTGTTACACCTACACTAAATCAAGAACCCACCTCTCGGGATTTTCCTCGCAATAGCAAATATTGAAACGATAAATATTTGTTGTACCTTTGCCAAATAGAGCATTGATTCGCTAGGTTTACTCAAATTCCTTTGTTACGTAACATAATATACTATACATATGTCAGTATCTTATGTTACAATAGTGCTTTAAATTTAACATATTATATACATAATAACAATATATGTATATTTTTTAAAATTAGAAATGTTATTCTACGAAGTTATTACAATATTTTTATGTTAAAAATTAAAAGTACAGATAAATGTAAAAGATAGTAATTTCAATACTTGAAATTTACATTCAAGGGTTTATGATGCACGTACACAATAAAGTTTTACGACGTTTACCTTCACAAATGCTCCCTTAGCTTATCATCCCTGATACCGTCCTTTGTAGGGTTATGCGTAGCAAGAAGGAGAGCGACGAGGGCGTGTACTGGTGTGTCGCACATAATACCGTCGGGGAAGCAGTTAGCAAGAACGCAACGCTTACTATAGCAGGTGAATGAATATTAATTAAAGTTTTCCTTTTATAAAGTATATTATTGTATTAAATATCATAGCATCGTTAATTCGATATTGCTAATAACGCATAAGAATATTATATTATCTTTTTTTGTTTTTTACATCTATATATATATATATATAAAAAAAACATATTATCAACTTCATATTAGAATTTTTTATTGAATACATTATCATAATTCAAAATTACTACATAGCTAGTGTATGTATTTTAATGTACATTTTTAAAATTTCTTTATAATTAATTTTAAAAACATTTTTACCAAGAGGATCATTTTAATAAGAACTTCATGGTAATACTTAGAGCAACTAAGACTGCACTAAATGTGCCCGTCTCTTAAAAGCACACTGGAGACACTTTGAAACACTTTATAATCACTGCGATAGTCCCGAATACTTAATAAAAGTTTTAATGGCTTTTACTCCATTGAATTTACTTTAGAAGCACATGTAATAAATATATATTATTTCAGCATATAAAATTCTATGTTGCTATTAGTGTGATAGTTTTGGTTGTAAACGTTTATTTGAGTGCTACACATTATCATATTACATTGAATCGTTAGTATTAAATATCATTTATTTAGTTGCCACATTGCTCTTTAAAACATTACGTCGTATTTTTTATATATTACAGTGTAATCTATCATTATTCGCTACAAACCAGTGTTGTATATATATATTTTATATTCCTCTAACTAATGTAGAAGAGTTTTAGTTATCTTTGTTTACCCTGCTATACGGCATAAAGCTGTTTTTTGTTAATTTTTTTTTATGAAAATTCAAAAATAAACAACTCCATAGTGCAATTCAGAATAAACCGATAATAATTTAGCAATCAAGTTCTAAAAATAGATTATGTTGTGTATTTTGAATTGTATTCGTGTGATTAGCACGTGATGACATAAGTTTTATAGTAAAACAAATCTCAACAGTGTTAAGAGAAGAATTTAGAAGTGAACCAAAAGATGTTAAAGTTGCTAGTGGTGAGCCAGCTTTACTTGAATGTGCTTCGCCAAGAGGTATACCGGATCCCTCAGTGCATTGGACTAAAGACGGGCATAGTTTAGACGTAGAAGTGAATGGAAGGTAAATATTACATTTCGACAAATCAAAGTAATATCTATTATACAAGAAAAAATAATAATAGATATAAATAAATAAAATGTTCCAGAATAACTATAATAGATGGTGGAAGTTTAAAGTTATTAGAAAGTCTGCCTTCCGATAGTGGTGTGTACAGATGTGTGGCATCTAATGTAGCTGGCGAAAGACAATCACGTCCTGCTACGCTACTCGTATTACGGAGACCACATTTTCTAGTGAAACCTAATAACATAACGGCATTAATTGGTCAGAACATTGAGTTTCATTGCCAAGTAAGTTTGCTATAATTTCTGTTTCCTTTGCGCCTATTTGGAATGAATATTGAATTTCATGAAGTTTAATTTTAGGCGTCTCCGGAATCAGATGTATCAGTGACTTGGTCGCGAGATAAAGGAGTTTTATCGCCGTACGCCATCATAAGGCGGGGTTCTCTAAGAATTGACAGAGTTTTGGCTTCAGATGGAGGCATCTATACATGTAGGGCTGAAAGCCAAGCTGGCTTTAGTGTTGCCAGTGCAACATTAACCGTTCATTGTTAGTATATTTTTTTACTTATCTATATCACCTATATTTATATATTTTTTACGATATGTTTTATTTTCTTGCGATATTCTAGCACTTCCATATTTTACCCGAGTGCCGTCAGATCAAACAGCGTGGGAAGGCGAATCAGTTTCATTTCCGTGCGAAGCCGAAGGAACTCCAAAGCCAATAGTATTTTGGACGATGGAAGGTTCACAGGTAAAATTATTATATTTTTAAGTTTTTTAATATATTATATTCGCTTTTTAATAAATATATAATTGACAATTATTTTACAGGAACTGATATTTCAAAATTCAATACACAGTACAGGGTCACTTTATTTAGATCGCGTTCTTGTTCAACACGCTGGCAGACTAACTTGTGTCGCTGTCAGCGCTGCTGGAAGTGCTTTACATACTGTAACTTTACAGGTATGAATAACCTATTACAGGCTTTAATTACGTGTGTTAAATAAAATTGAAATTATTCACTTATCTTTATTCAGGTCTTACGAAGGGAAGCTAATTCATTTAACGGTAAATTTGAAACATCTTCTCCACATCCAGAATTAAATAAGCCCCAAAATCATCCGCCCATGACGCAGTATGAATTAGTTCAAGCACGTCGATATCTACAACAAGATGTGTTAGCTTTAAGACGAGTGGAGGGAATTTCGTCTACAACTTTAAAAATAGTTTGGGATGTAAGCTATTTGGCCTATAAAAAGAATCCTATGAGATTAAAGTGCTTTTAAGATTATATTATAGTTATCCACATATATTTCAGGTTTTAACGGATTACAATGAATATTTAGAAGGAGTAAAAATATGGTTCAACGGAACATCGCTAAATCGGCAATTCGCTTTAGATTTACAAAATTATCAACAGACAAATAATTCTTTAGAAAGTTTTATGGAGTTGACAAAATATGATAATTTTACAATGGCCACAGTTCACAATAGTGGTTCTTCCAGTCATTTATTAACAGGGTTAATGCCATACGCTCAATACAATATATTTTTGATGCCATTTTACAAGCTTTTGCTGGGAAAACCATCCAATATGAAAAGTGGTTTGACGGAAGAGGATAGTGAGTATAATAAACAAAAGTTAAAAATATTAATTTTTGTATGTTAGAAATTCTAATATTTTTCGTTCTTAGTTCCAACAGCACCACCTTTGAATGTTTCTGCTGGAGTTATTAATGCTACATCAGCGTGGATTCGATGGGACCCTCCTCCAGTGCACACCTGGAATGGAGAACTTTCAGGTTATTTGGTAAGACATTAAACGCCTTCGAAAAAATTTTTATTTTTTCCTTTCTTGAAATATTTTATTTATTATTTTTAAAAATAAATATTTAAAACGTACATTCAAAAATAAGAAATGATTTACATAAATTATCATTTTTAACTTAAAATTACTTGGCGTACTTAAGTTGTAAATGTCTAACAAATACTTGACATCTTTATCATTTTACTCACAAACAATAGATTGAAGTGCGAGTGGGTGGCAGTAACAATGGTCGAGTAGTAGGACAGATGTCACTAGGGTCACGGACTCGAGCAGCAGCGGCTAGTTCCTTGCGAACAGGTGGTAAGTACAGCGCACGCGCCGCAGCGGTGACACGCCGTGGACATGGACCGTTTAGTGCGCCTGCGCACATACATATGCTGCCTACGCATTCTCAAAGACATTATGTACAGTAAGTACCTTTTGTTGTTATATAAATAATTTTCCATTAGCCTATTTATTTTGTGCAAATTTAGCATTTTCGTAAAATAAGTATAAGAAAATTAAAATTGTTTTTAATAAATGTTATTAATCTATACTAAGAAATAAATATTTTTAAGAAAACTTTCGTAACATATTATTCAGCTTCATTTTAATATAAAAATATTTTTTTTATTAAATGATTAGATTTCACTTAAAATAATACTTTTACATAATTTTCAGGACAGAGCCTGCAACTGATAAAGCTATATTAACAATGTTTCAAGAAACCTGGCTTTTAATACTTAGCTTGATATTACTGGTTATTATAATATTAGGTACGGTTACTATTGTTTATTTACGACGAAAACAAGCGAAGCAACGAAAGAATCATAATCCTGCTGGTTGGTTTTATTTTATAAATTTTCTTGTGCAACTTTGGATATACAAAATAGGTTATTCATTTAATAATTGTACGTTAAATACAGGTACTCCAATAACAAACACACAGTGTTTACTCGGTAAAGAAGCTGTATGGCTTCGTGAAAGACCGTTGTACGAGGGGTCAAATGAGCCACGAATAGAAATTTTAAATTGTCACCAAAGCTTACTACATAGTAAGTTTATAATACACATTTTTTTATATTACTTGTCATGATATATTCATTAGAATTATATTAATTCTTTTTATATTAAATATAATTACAAATAATATTTATGGGATACATAAGTAAAACACGACTTCCTACTCGGAGAAGATGGATTTTTCTATTTCCATTTTCTTCGCTCTGGAAACTAGGCAAAGCGCGGCGTTGAGTTCCGCCACTCAACACGCATTGCCTCAAAAAAGGCGGAAAGCGGGGACAGAGTAAGCAGGGACTAAGCACCGGAGTGTCTTAACATTAAGGTTCATATGGTTCCTGCAGTTCCTTCTGCGTACCCTGCCGTGTGCGGGATAAAGCTAAAAAAAAAAAACAAGAAAAAAAATAAGTAAAACAATAATTTGTAGGTGGACATACGATTGGTACTATGGCCATGGAGGCCGAATACAGTCTTCCACAACACACTAGTGCTATAAATATGATGTCCCAGGAAGATAACAGAAGACATGCGCCAGAGCCTTATGCTTCTAGTGCCATATACACCGAATTAAACTATCAGGTTAGATATATTTTGTTACTTACTGGCTAGTGCTCGTGTGATTTGAAGAATTTAGTACAATTATGACTTGTTTCGTTACTTTTAGTAGGTCATTATAAATTTCGTGTTCGTTAAAACATAGGCTGGACTATGTTGTTGAACAAAACGTTTTGATTGGTGTATTTATTTTTATTTATAAACCAATTGCAATAAAATAAACAGAAAAATATTCAAGCTTGGTATACGATAATTTAAAAAATTGCGTTCAAATTAGTTATTAAATTTCCGAAGTTATTGCAAAATGGTATACAATCAAACGAACTACCAAAAATATTAATATAAATAATTATCTGTATTCTATAATTCCTTTGATAAAGGTCCTTCAATCATTTTTACATGTTCCATGTACAAACAGAAATCAAATATTTTTTTATATATATTTATGTATCGGTTTACAAAATTTATCCTGTTATAAAACAGAATATTAGTGTACATAGTAAAGTTTAGTTACAGGATCATACTGACGCAGAAGATTCATGTATAAAATGCGCTGTAAGTCCAGAGTCGTTTGACAACAGCATGGTGCGGTCGTATGCTGATAGTAATCAATATTCTAATGAAGAATGCTCAACATGCTGTCGCAGTAGTAGTTCAACACTGACAAAAGATTATAGTGAAATGACTAAATGTGGGAACGAAGACGAAATACATGATATGCAAGATATGACCATGGACGAGTGTCCGTCGTGTAAAACTGCGCAATCACGGTCTTCTAGTCATCATGGCGAAAATAAAGAGTGGACGGCGATTGCAGATGTTGAGTATGATTATCCACAATGGCAATGGTTGGGAAGAGAAAATAGTTTTAGGCAAATGACGCAAGAATCGAAACATTCCAGCCAAGGACGTCGAAGTGAACAAAATTGCAGAATGAATCTATGTGATATTCTTCCACCGCCACCTTATGAGAGGTACAGTAAATAATTTTAGAGTGACTCATTTAAGAATATATTATCAAAGTTTAAAAACTTCTAAGCCAGTGTCAAGACACTCCGTTTTCCACTTTCCATTTAATTCTGTGATATTGCGTATATAAATAGTGGCGAAACTCAAAACTACGAGAGCAATAAAATACAGTAATTCATTTTCCCTGAGTGGAAATTGAATTCACAACTGTCGTGTTTACAGTCAGACACTGTACCGCTGCGCCATGACGCCCTCACAGTATAAATAGTTTAAAAATTTAAATTATCATAAACTTCCTACTTCCAGAGAATCACCGTACAGAGAAATGCACGCATTCGCAAGTAACTCAGGTACATCTGGTTGCTCCGGTCACACTTACCGGAGCTAATTTATTTATGAAATATATCATTAAACGTAATAAAAGCAATACTAGACATAAGTAATGTACATATACAATGTAAAGATGGTTGTCGAAATTTCAGTATAAGAGAGCTGTAACTTTAATAACTCTGTACAATTTATTACAATTTAATTTTTATTTATTTCCTATATTATATTTTACCAATTTTAAATCGACAGGAAGTATTTTAAGAACGTAGTGTCGTAAACGTGTTACTAATAGACTGCCATATTACGTAATATAGTCAATACATAGATTCATCTTTTTCTAGTGACTGTGATATAGTATAATTTTGATTGTTTTTAATTTTGTAAATAACTTGGAATATTTGATATCCTTATACAATTTTACCTTTAACCTATTTATTGCATGTAGTTTTAAATCAGACAAAACTTTATAACAATAAAAACTTAATGAAATGTAGAATTTTGTACTGAAATCAGATTTGTAGTTGTTGATCATGTTTCTTTGTATATTTTGATGATTCAATCGACTGTATTAAATGACTACAACATTTCTATATATTTGTTTAAATTAAAAGCCCTCCTTTATCATGTAGCGTACTATTATAAACGTTTATTTTCATTTTATACCTCACATAAACGAAGGAATTACTTAGATGTAAATAATTAACAATCCAATAAAGATGTCGTTCGCAAGTAATCACACCACTTTAGGTAGCATTTAAGTTGCAAATGGCTCTATAGGTAAGAGAATGTTTATATGTCTCCTAAATAGTGCTCTAGTATAATAGTCTACTAAAGCTATTAGCTTAACATTCTAACTAGATTTTGCTGTTTATACAAAAAATAAAAAGAGTCGTTTTTCCCTATCATTTGGTATTAAAAAATATATATCAAAAGATTAAAGTGAGGATCGTCTATATATTTTAACCAGACAGAATATTACAAAAAATATATCATAAGTATATAACAAAAAAATATTAAATTTAATTTGAATTCTATTCCAAATCTACTATCTAGGTCAAATATACACGAATTTTCTCCACCATACTAATGGTAGTTTCATTAGCAAAACCATGTTTGGGTGTTCCTATATAAGTACTTTCCCTCAATTTTAATATAAGTTTCCCTACAGTTTGATAACAACTGAAAGTCCCAACAATTAAGGCTTTAATCAGCTTTTCTCATAAATATCCGACATTTGTGTGGTACATTCGCAGGCTGACTAATATGGGGTGTTACCATGGCAACGGGGTCCTACGCCCTTGTTATTAATACCCATAATAATTAAACTTGATTGCATTTCACACCAGGTGTTGGATGATGGCTCTTGTCAGAAAATAGACATGACCCCTTGTCAGTTTCGATTGTATTCTGAAGAGGTTATAGCTAATAAACATAATACTGTTAAACGATTACGTCCTTTGTTTTATGGCTTCAAATTATTTTCCAGCATGTTTAGTACAATTTGTAGGGATATATAATCATTTTTTTCCATTGTGTTGTTAGCTCATTATCCTGCACAGAGGTTAAAAGAACCTAGTGCTAAGACTCTCTGTTTTCCACAATATTTAAATTATAGAACCTATTTCATATTTCAAATTCTTCTACATTTATAAAAAAAAATCTGTTTAATTTTTCTGAATTCTTTATAACCCGAGTTAAAAAGCCAAGTTGAATAGAAATAGCTTATACAATTAACTTAAGTTATAAAGAACGTACTACACGCTCACAAATCAATCAACTAAACCCCTCGACTTAAGAAAACGTGACTGCATTCAATCATACAGAATTCATTTTTCTTTGATTTTTTATTTTCGGTATTAATAATTTCACCCTCTTGCAATTTTGTGAGTAGAGCACTTCGTCTCAGTCATAAAGTTAGGTAAGTGAAATGTGCACTATTTTATTTAAAAATAGTTGTAACGATTGCTCATATCATATATAATATATTTATATATTATATTTACATATATAACTCTGTTATTTGTAGTATTTTATATTTTAAACTATATTTTGTACATGGAAATATTTACGTTAATAAGTCAAAAATCAAAACACATAAAATAATGTCACGTTTCTATCAAAATAAAACTTCATTTGAAATCCCCTATGTCTCACATAGAAAATTTTAAGGAATCAAAGAACCACGTAAACTAAACTAAGTTCACCTTTTATCTATAAATCAATTTTAATTGTGTCTAAATCAACCTAACTGATGGAAGTCACGAAATTTGAGAAATAATTATAAAAATTCCCGTAAAATTACACTATGGGGTGAATAAATTACCCATAACACCGTGGCTGAAAGTACCTTCCGAGCTATAATTCGTACTCCTTCGGTCCGGGGTTCCATATGATATTTATAGACATAGATAAGGCCTACAGATGGCGTGCAGTTTTCCTTCCCCTAATACTTGTTGAAATATGGCTTCCAATTTTCAGTTCCACGTTTCAGGTAGGATGAGGTGTCTCTGGAGATTCTTGGAATATGTATAGAAGAGCTACTTGATAAATGAGTTTCACATATGAACTGTTTGGTGGGATATCAAGAACTTATTTGTACAAGGAAATTTCAACAAAGAGTAAAAAAATAAAAGGTATAATAATGTTTTGTATCGTCCGGTGTACGACATTTTTTATGGCAGCCTATAATATTTATGAGAATGTATCTATTTTATCTTAGATTCATAACCAGATTGGTGTTCCGAGGGTGAATCTGTAGGGTAACGTCTGAAAATCAATGGGTCTTTCATATCTTGGTTATTATTTTTATGCTGTGATTTGTTCATATAAAAATCCATAAACAGTTAAAATTTAAATAATAAATACCTACAAAATTTGAAATTAGATGTTTTCCAAAGACACTAATTCATAACATATTTTTATAATAATTACTATTTAAAATAAATAAAGCGTATTTAGAGCAAGGCACGAATGATCCTTAGCATTAGTCACGGGTGAAGGAAATCAACACAGAATTATGACATCGGTGTACAATACGCGGCGGGGGTCACGCAATACGGCGCCGTTTTCGGTGATTTATAACGTAGACAATGACTAATATAAGTAATAAATTAATTGGTTTCCCTTTATTTACTTTGTAATCAGCTAGTTAAGCAGGTCGATGGTGCAATAAATTTTAAAATTGTTAAAAGAATTGGAATTGGAATTGGTTACTCAAATTTTGTAATTTACGTAATATGTTAGAATATAGAGCAGCTAACAACTTAAATTAAATACATATACTAATACTAATAACTTTTAACTTAATACAGCCATAAAGCTACTGTAAAAGCTTTAGTGTAAAATCATAATATTCAACAAAATGGTCATATTTTAATAAAATTACTGTACTTTAAAATATATATTTTAATACATTTTATGCATAGTTGGTTTTAAATTATTCAATACTTAAGCGGAGCTTAAAGCTTGAATATTCATACTGTATCTAAAGGAAACTTTATAGCCTACATTTTATTGAGTCTTAACTCTTGCCATACTACAACACTTTCAAAGAAAATCTCTCATTTGAAAATTGACTTTCTAACAAGTGCTAATCCGACGTTGAGTCTACTTTACAACTCGTATATTATTCACAAATACTAGTATATGTCAACTTTTTCATATGACATTCATGTTTTGATATCTAAATTAAGCGTGATAAAGCTTCATGCAATAGTTATTAAGCTGTAAAGCTATAGATTTATTTATATTTGACTTACGAAACCGCTAAAAATGTAATGTACAGTTATAGTTAAAAAATGATTTGTTTGATATTTCATAGTTGTCAAATATTTTTTTATTAAATATTTATGAAATAATTTTTTGTCTTCTATATTTATAAAAAATGTGTATTTAAAGATTTTTTGAATTCTTAACTAATACTAGGAGGCTGCCAAGTATAGCGTTTGTTCAACAGATTTTTATGTCGTAGTAAGTTTGTTAATTACACTAGTAAGATTTTAGATCCTTTTTAGCTTCACGCTTTTATCCCACACATGGTAGGCAGAGGGAACTGCAGGAACCGTGGAACCTAGTGTAAAGACACTCCGTTGCTTAGTCCCTGCTTTCTCCGTCCCCGCTTTCCGCCGTTTTCGAGGCATTGCGTGTTGTGTGGCGGAACTCAATGTCGCGCTTTTGCCTAGTTACCAGTGCGATGAAAATGGAAATAGAAAATCCATCTTCCCCAAGTGGCAACCGACCCCTAAAACCGTCGTGTTTACAGGCATACGCTTACGCCTCTGGTCGACGACGGTTCTCAAATTTTAGATCTCATCGAATTTAGTTCTTTAAAGTAAGTATAACTGTTTAATACATTAAACATCAAATAAATTAACTCTTAAAATATTTTTAATTACGCGAATTTCTGACTTTTATTTGGTCTAAAGTAAAACTCGTTCATTTTGCTTATAATTAACACTAAACCTAACAGTTACTTTGAGTATCGTATAAATTAGAATGATTACAACAGGCCATCTCACAACTATTATACATTAATAGCCACGCAATATCTAGATCGAAACTAGATATATGGAGAATATAAATTGAGGCTAATGCACAAACCTGTATTTAAGCTATTAATTCAACATTTGTAGTTGTAGACGAGATGTAAATTACAAGCCATTTATGGACCTATGTGTAATGTCTCTATCAAAATATTTCACTTTTGACGACAGTCAAATTTATTAAATCGATTAAATTTTGTAATGATCCGATTAAATTTTAACAAAAAAGTAGCGGTAAATTAGAAATGCATACGGTGTCAATTACTTTGTAAATCAACTGAAAGTATCCGTTATATAGTTGACTAGCTTATATATATTTGTATTTCTAACTTTTTATTGTTCTTTATACAATGAACAATCAACATTTTAACTCCAAATCAACGTAAGTTTTGATTTCGAGGTGAAATTCGTACAAAACGAAACGTAACGGCGGAACTCACCAACATTAGTTTTTTTTACCTAAGCATAGAAATAAAAATTACTTACTCGAGAATCGAACTCACAACTACACTATATGTGGGTCAATCATTTTTCTAATCATTTTTTATAAATTGATAGGTGTACGATTTCATTTTTATACACTTTAAAATTTATCATATATATTTAAATAAATGAGTTTTCATTAGTACGTCATTGCGACTATTAATCTATAGTTTATCACTCGTACGATCATCGCAACTTTTAATGTTATGCAATTTATTTTGATTTCCTACCATTTTGTTTGTGGGCGTAGAGGGGATGTAGGTTTAATATAAACGAATTACACGAGGAAATTGTGTTAATTAAAGTTTTGCTTATCGATTGTTATGTAAATTTGTTTCATAGTGGGAAAGATCTGTTTTTAAATATTTATAGTGGTTTTAGTTCGTGCATTTGTACTTTTAGTAGTATATTAAGTCAATGGTAGCTTTATATTTATTTGACAATTCAAAAGTAATTGCACGTGTATAACCTAGTAAAATCACGTTGTCTCTAAAATAAGGCGGAAAGCGAAGCGAAGTGTTAAAACACTCTTTTAATCATTTTTCCTTCTTTTCTTTTGTCTGTATATGCGGATTACAATATGAAAGAGGATACAGAAAAAAATCAATAAATAATTTTTTCAATACGAATATCTACAATTATTAGCAATCTTTGTTATTTAATACTTTCATTATTTTATTTTAATGAATCCTTTTGCACAACAGCAATATTCATAAAGAACACAATGCTCTGTTGTACTAGAATTTTATGGAAGCTATAACTATAAAATGAAAATGGTAACATCGTCTCTATTAACACGAAACATTTTAAAAACCATTTAAAAAAATGAGCAAAAAGGTTTACACGTTATTTCAACGAGGCTTTCACGCACGAAGCTTAAAATAACTAGCCATTAAGTCTCGCTAAAATTCAACGCTGGTTGAACTTGAAAGATGAAGAGCACTCATAAATCTTTAAGTGTTACGAGAGAATGTTAAGGAAACTATTAATTCAAAGAGCTATTATCATATTATACTAATAGGTGTAAACATAATGTTTAATAGTTGAGTAAAATTTTTAATAATTTAATATTATAAACTTAAAACTAGTTTTAGCAAAATGATTTTTTTGTATAAAATTTCAACCGCTGAACCAGTAATTCGAAAAATTTCATTTATAAATCTATTAATTGTAAGTAATTGTATTTAAAAATATTTTTATTTTATTTAACGTCATCGTGGCGACGCTTTGGGATAGCGTCAGATTGTTAACGAGATAGTTGTGGATTCATATTCCTCTCGAGGGAGCAAATTATTTTTCCCCTTGTTTTCAACAGCGCAGTATCTCCAATTAAAATAGAAGCAGGTGTTAAAAAATAAGTATGGAATATCATTACCTTGTTCTTCTCTTTATACTGAAAGTATCCGTTATATAGTTGACTAGCTTATATGTATTTGTATTTCTAACTTTTTATTGTTCTTTATACAATGAACAATCAACATTTTAACTCCAAATCAACGTAAGTTTTGATTTCGAGGTGAAATTCGTACAAAACGAAACGTAACGGCGGAACTCACCAACATTAATTTTTTTTACCTAAGCATAGAAATAAAAATTACTTACTCGAGAATCGAACTCACAACTACACTATATGTGGGTCAATCATTCACACATCACAATTTTCACTTTGCCAATGACACGTTGAATGGATAACACTTAAAGGAGAAATATACAAATATCTCAGCTTAACACTGATTAATAAGTACAAATAAATAAATTATTATCTACTTGTAGCATACAGTACGTAAGTATAACGGATATTTACGTAATTGTTAAACTATAAATATTATGTAATAAGATCCTCCTCCTTAAACACAAATTGACATCAACAATTCTTATACAAAAGTTAAAAGAAAACACATTCGTATATTAACATATCTATTCAATCGAAAGCAATCATTACAAATTCACCGTGAAGACAGTGGAATTAGCCGAAGCGCTTTCCACTTATCTGCCGCCATATTTTTAAGTAAATTACAAATAGGTACGGTACGAGTACCATCAGTTGCCGTGCGTGTTATCGCGACAGGGGGATCGCGAATGTACGCTTACAGACTAGGGATATATTTACGTGATATAGTGTAAAAGTATATTGTGTGTGTGTTTTTATCCTTATTTTTTTTATTAATAAGTAATAAGGAAGTAAAATATTTTTTATATTTTAAATCTAGTATACAATTTGAATCCTAATAAAAGCATTAGCAAAGGCTAATGTTATATAAATCTGAAGTGTTCGACGAAGGCTTTCGTCGATAAATTTACTATTTTTGAAAGTATATTCAATTCTGTCCAAAATTTCCTTAGATTTGTTATATTTACACGTTTGTGAATTCAAGGTGTATACTAGACATTATTAGTTATTATTAGTCATTTTGATGTATGTGACTTTACCTGTTATCAGAGTTACCTCGTTCACAAAACTTGGTTTTAACTGAATGCAGCAATTTAAAATAAATTCGCATCACTCAATTATATAAAAATACCGCAAGTGGTACACTGTATTAAATAAACATTTTTTAATTAACACTTTGTTTTTATTACGGAATATTAAATTTATTAATTACTGCACTTGCTTGTAATTTTTTAATGTAAACATTGACACGAATCGTTTTAGGATCACTTCAAGTCAACTGCGTGAAGAAATTGGGTCAAATATAATTTCAATTGCAAGCCAATAATCATTTATTTGAACGAGGCAGTTATATTAATTTACTGATAACACTGAAATTTAATACTCTGTGGTTCTTTAAAAACCATATTTATTACTAGTCATAGTGTGTACGCGTCGGCGTCGGAAACAATTTTTTTCGTCTAGTCTCCCCATTCCATTTACTGAGTTTCCTAGCTCTGTATTTTCCCTTTGATGGTGATAATGTCCTTAGAGCTTTTTTGAGCGGCGTTAAGGACGTGATAGTTTTATGCTTTACTGTATTTTGTTTCAGACATGTTCCCGTTTAACATTGAAAAATGTAAAGGCTCATGTACTTGAGTGTTCGTTGTTTATTTAAACAAATATTTATTTATATTCAACATTTTATTCAACTTTTACTAAGCAATTTGAGATAACCTAAAGTAAAGGCACTCTATTCAACAATTTCGAGTAATATGATATAACATATATATGATGTAAATTTGTGTTATCATATGATATTTATATTTAACACGTTAAAGTTATTTGTTAGGTAATGCTAGTTTACATACGAGCTGGTATAAAAATAGAATGAAATATTTGAGTAGAAAATTCATGGAAGTATTAAAAATGCTACATACATCCAATTTACTGTGGTAGCTTTGTGCTTAAATAAATAATGGGTTTACAAGAGGTATATAACTACACGCTTACGTCCAATATTTACGTTTCAAATATCAAATGTCCATGTGTAATCTGTAGGAGCTATATAAATTCCTTTTACTGTTTTTACTATACAGTGTCCAGTATTTAGTAAGAGGATAGCTTATTATTATTAAATTTAATCTCTTGCACTTTTATGAACTATTTATTAACGAGTTCCTTTCATAATATGTTTAAATTACATATTATATAAAATTCCGAATAAATTCCATCATATCATAATTAATTAACTAATTCCATTCCAATTAATTCAATAAATTTATTAATATCTGATATAGCTTGTATTATTGCTTGATTAGATAGAGAAACTAAGATTTATTTATTATTAATAGATTGTAAAATTTAACCTAAATTGAATTGGAACCTATAGCAATGGTGTGTTCTGTAATACACAGCCCAACTTCTCTGCAAAGACCTAGCGCATCTTTGTGAGATCTAGAAATAAAAATGAAATGCGACTGCTTACCTCCACCGAGTGCTCGACTGTTTGTTTGGTTTGTCAGTTTGTTCTGAAGAGAACCAGCCGCTGGCATAAAGACTACGTTTATACACACGCCGGGTGGTCTTTATCATTTTAATGTACACAAGTTTCACAAAACAATATAATGCTAAAATACAAAATCAACATGAATGTCGAAAGCATAAAATGTATATTTTAACCGTTCGCTGGTTCTAGACCAAGGGAGTGCCAGTCAATAGGTAATTGTAAAAATATACCATTGTAATATTCAAGACCTCGCCTCACTATTGTTATATTTTAATATGGAGAGTTTCTCGAGTAATGAATACATATTTAAAATTAGGCAAAAGTATTCGAATTTGCCTCGAGAATGCACTTTTAGGACCATCATGGTGAAATGTGAAAGTAATCAACTAACAATAAGCGCGACAGCTGTAGGTTTGATCTTCATTTGGAACGAATCAAGTAAAGTTTGGCCACTTAATTCACAATGTCTTAAATTTAGGTACGAAAGAGAAAATGGATACACTCTTTTCTCTTTCTATTTTGAATCACAATTCTCTTCCCCTACCCTGTTATCTATTGGATACTAAGAAAAGCTAAAAATAATATTTTTGTGATGATAAATTTAAAACAAGTAATTAAAAATCTTAATAATCATTGAATATAAGACGACGTACGTACAAAGGCAATATAATATATTGACGTTTGACACTTTTATCTTTGTAGTCAGAGCTCGTTATACCGACGCGAAATGAGGAGGCAATAATATTAATGATTTTATTGCGTCCTACGTCGTTGTCGATTCGCATCTCTTTGTAATGACGCCAATCTTAAGAAAGTAATAAATCGCGGACGCGTCAAATCAAATAAATTACACACTTAACGAGATTCTGATAAATATTTATAGATGTGTATATTTGGTTATAGCAAACACTCGAAGCGTAATGGTGCATGCTCACTGTTTGTCTCTTTTACGGTAAGTCAAAATAGATGTACGGCCGATTGTACAGAAACCGCTCAAGTATTTGCCTAGCGGTACTCCACAGTGCCGTGACAGTGTTGTAATAGTCTTCTAAAATATGCATACAAATATTTTAGCCGATCGTAAAAGTCGCAGTCGGTTCGATGAAGTGTGCTGTCATTGTGCTCTGTAAGTTGTACATTGTTTTATTGGATGATGACACGCGGAATGAATTGTGCTCACGACTCGACTCTTAAGAAATATCATTTGATTTCAAATATTATTTAAAGACAGGCGTAATTTGTAAGGCGTATGGCTTATAATTGTATGGAGCGATAAGCTATAATTGTGTCGTGTGGCATGCAATGGGGGCAGGTGTTACACCAGGGGTCTGTCGGACCTTCAGACGCAATGGCGCCCCGCTGAGTGTGTGAAGCAAAACCTTTTTAGTCGATAACTCTTTAGCGCGCTCTACTCAACGATATATTGATGTATTAACTCATTAATTTTAAACCAGTTTAAAGGTTAAAGTCTCTATAAAAACAACACAAAACGTGTTGTGGTTATGGTAAACGAGTAGAAAGCAAAGTGTTTTGCTATGCATTTAAATAATGTCAACATCGATTAAACATTAGGGTGTGGTACGTTTATGAATAAAATTTGGTTATATTATGCTCGTGTCTTTATTATCTTGAGTGTTGCGGGTTACAAAGAAATATTTATGATATACGTCCTTCACGTCCTTCTTCTCCCAAGAGGATCTCAAAAATGTTTTTTTAAAAGATAGTTATTTTATCATGTTAATTGTTCACGGTTTTACAGAATATGTATGTTGTCAGAATTGGTTAAGGTGCTTAAAATGTACACTAATCATATACATTATTTAGCTATTATTATATTATATTGTTCTTATTATTTTATAAAATATTAAATACAATATTCTAAAAATATTATAATATGAGCACACACAATGCACACTCTACTGCAAAGTGTTCGGTAGATTTCCAAAAAATATCAATATACGCGATTAATACGTTTAAATTGTTTTATTTTTGTAATTGGTAAAATATTTTACTTATATATACGCGTGTTCTCAAAGGGCATATGTGTGCCATAAAAAGTTAATATTATAACATATTTCATTTAGTATATTCCCAAAAATATACTTCTTAAGCCAAAATAATATATAAACTACATATAATGTAGCTATTATATAAAGTGTCTACACAATTTAGACTTACTCTGGCTATACATATATGTGAGCAAAGTTGTTACGCTCCGCTGTGTTACTTGTGACGTGGAAGCGATTATGTCGTTATGAGGTAATCGGGAGATAAAGAAAGTAAACGATGTGTACTAAAAAAAACCTCTTTTAAGATATGTTTTTGGCATAATGTTGTATATAGTCGGTAAATTTTAATGGCAGTAAGCACCATAGACATAATATGTATTTTTAGTAGAGTATTCATTTAGTATTCAATTGTTTGGAAATTATGCTACTTGAGCTTGGTTAAAGTCAGGCTTTATGTTACTAAAGAGTAGATATCGAGGTTAAAACGTTTCTTCGTGGTAATGGATCCCACTACCACTATGTTTCCCACTCACATACAACAACTGCGCCATCATCTCCAACTTTCAACACTATTTTTTTATAAATACTAAATTTAATTTAGACATAGGTACGAAAAATATGAAAATGAAAAATAATACTTGTGTCAATAAGAATATTTAAATAAGTGGACTAAGTAATTTCTCTTCTTTAGATTTGTAATATCAATAATTCATCTAAGAAACTAAAAAAAGCACTCCCGTCGAAGTTAATTAAAATGTCCCGGAAAGGACTGCCATTACAGGGGATGAAAAAGCGATTTCCCTCACAGTGGGCTCTAAAGGAATCGACGATTCTCAAGATTATTTTAGTAGGTCAGTTGTAGGCTTATAATTATATTTTCGTTTTAAATATAAAAATATTTATAAAAACAAAAATATACTATATTTACCCTAATTATTGTATAAAAAGACTAAAGGCAATGCGTTAAAATCCGCCACGTATTCTCAAATATAAGCAGAATACTGAGACAACAAAACAAAATATTTTTTGTCTACTATGCGATATACGAAATATAGTTTTAAATGGTCATAGGTTACTATAAGTTTCACCGCCAGGGCCTTTCATGTAAATTTAAATATACTGGACTGAAATAAAATTATTTGACTGATAGTACATAAAACATGTTTGCCAATATACTATTAAAAAGTATACTAATTAATTTTTTAAATTTAACTACATTTCTGTCCTACTTTTTTGTAATTAGTGGAGAAGCTTTTCCTTATCAAGAAGGGACTAAGGGCGGAAGTTTCGTCGGTTAAAGCGAAATTAGAAGCGTATTGGCCCTCGGGATTGGGAAATTATGGAATAAGGGATACTGGGTCTTGGTTGTAATGGGACTTAGTAAAGGTCATACGATTATCGCCTTTGTTATGTACTTTCGTCGCTAATTGCTGATCCTATGTTTATACGAGTTTGGAAACTGATGGATTAAAAGTTATTAGAATTTCGTTTACTCAGTTGTCAATTGTTTGTTGCCTTTTACGATAATAGTCCGGTCAATTTAGACATAAAAAAGTAGTAAAATAACAAAAATTCCCGGAAAGCCAAATATTGGTGAAGACCTATAGTTTACCATTACGAATCAAGTTTTAAAAGTCCCCATCGATCCTATGTGTGCTTAAAAAGTTATTCGAGGTCAAAGGTCAAAATTTGGGGTTATTTGGTTTTTGCTTGAAAATGGCAAATTTTATCAATAAAAACTTCGAACCAAAGTTGTAGATCTTAAAATTATCTACAAAAATGGTATCAATGATTTTTTTCCTAACAGTTACCACTCCTGAGATATCGCGATTTTAAGAGTCATATTATACATGATATGCACATGTAAGCCACGTATATACCTACAATACATATTAGGCACTTAATACAAGTATAAATACTTATTTGTTTCTCTTTTAGATATTATACTATCCTAAAAACATTTATTCAAATCTAATTAGGTAGCCAGTCCCTCACTGAATTTCCTCTATGCACGGCTTGAAAAACATCGGGCTATTCTATTGTCCGTAGGTTTCGTTCATATACCTACCTGTTTTTTTAGTGCTAAAGGTTCAGTTCAAGTGAATATACGTACTTAATGGCTACCATTTTGGTTATATGTGTTATTTTATAGCTTTAAAAAATGTCTCAGTTTTGCTTTATTTGCAATAAACTTTTAACTGAACATAAAATAGTTGTGGTTTATCGTGGAATGCCAAATTTAATCGAGGCTAGTGTCGCGAGAGGTGACGAATTTACTAAATATATAAGAACTCAAAAATCATATAGCCGAAAAACTTCAATTTCTGCAGTGAAAAGACAACGTGAAGATAAACAGGCTAGTACTTCAAAAATAAGTCCACCTCATACTAGAACGCTAGTAAATGAATAAAATTTTTGTTTTAAAAAATATTGTTTATTTTGTGGCAATGAAGCCAATGAAGAAACTGAGGAAAAGAAAGCACAGCATCTTCGAAAAAAACTATATGAACGAAACCTACGGACAATAGAATAGCCTGATGTTTTTCAAGCCGTGCATAGAGGAAATTCAGTGAGGGACTGGCTACCTAATTAGATTTGAATAAATGTTTTTAGGATAGTATAATATCTAAAAGAGAAACAAATAAGTATTTATACTTGTATTAAGTGCCTAATATGTATTGTAGGTATATACGTGGCTTACATGTGCATATCATGTATAATATGACTCTTAGAATCGCGATATCTCAGGAATGGTAACTGTTAGGAAAAAAATCATTGATACCATTTTTGTAGATAATTTTAAGATCTACAACTTTGGTTCGAAGTTTTTATTGATAAAATTTGCCATTTTCAAGCAAAAACCAAATAACCCCAAATTTTGACCTTTGACCTCGAATAACTTTTTAAGCACACATAGGATCGATGGGGACTTTTAAAACTTGTTTTGTAATGGTAAACTATAGGTCTTCACCAATATTTAGCTTTCCGGGAATTTTTGTTATTTCAAATGTTTATATTGACCGGACTATAATGACTGAAGTAAAAATAAAATTGTTTAATGTTTGAATGAATACAATGTATGTAATTTTGCAAGCACTTGGTTGTTGGTGGAAAAGCCACTTATCACTCAATTTTTCCAACGTAAAATAAATATGCCCTGGAATATATTTGATATAGTCATAAAATATAATTGTGTATATATGTATCACATTTTTGCTGAATAAATAAATAAAAAATGCATATTGTACAAACGAGTATAATATTCAAAGACATTTTTGTCGTTATAAGTAATAAAATAAAATTTGTACATGAAATATATAAAAAGATTTACCTCCTTAATATATCATTGCTCAATCAACTGCGCCACCCGAAACATAATGCTTTGAACTATCATTGACAATAAGTTCACTCTATCTAAGTAGTTGGGATACAGAATTCTAAAAATAAATATTACAAAGAATACATGTCACATATATTTTACAAATATTCAAATGACTGTGACAAATTTCGCTCAGCTCCCGTGACCCCGAGGTCGTCTTAGAAGCTTTTATTGAAGCCATCCGGTCGCCACATGTGAGTAATTGTATCGTCCTCGTTATCGTATACATTAATTATAATAATAATTAGAGATAAGTATTTTAATATAAATGTTTGAAGACTCTTACATTAAACTCTAAAAGTATTCTTTAAACGGAGAAGGGAGTGTCTTAGTTCTCTCCTATACTCGAATTGAGATTTTTTATCCCTCATGTATTGCTGTAAAAATCTTGGTAGCAAGTAGTAAAGCGAAATTATATATACTTATACCTGTATTGGTCTACATGATAAGTGTATATTATGATATCTTATTATATATATTTTTATAAAATATATGTACAAATATAAAAATAAGTCATGAAAGCCTTCAAGCAAAATAAATACCCACAATGACAAAGATTTCGACTGCCGGCTATGAATCTATAAATTGTGATTTAGTTGATACTATTTCAAATAACTACTATAACATAGACTACTACATATTTTATACTATACGGTTGATGAAGAAAAACAAACAAATCTTATCTATATTTTTTATGAAACAAGCTAATTTCATACTTCCTAAATAAAGAAATTAAAAAAACAATAAACAAAAGACGACATAAAAACATTACTCTTTGGATATTTCGGAGCACAAAGATTACACAAGATGGAATACTGCCGTCAAGAGTTAAACCATCACAGCTACGTAAATAATTAAACTGAAAGAAAAACCTCTAATCCTACCCACAATTTATTAGGGTATTTTCGCGTCTTTTCTAGCGTTGAAAAATACGCCCATTATTTGAGGGAGGGCCATCTCATATTTCAAAA
Source organism: Dione vanillae (assembly GCA_037178615.1). Lineage (NCBI taxonomy): Eukaryota > Metazoa > Arthropoda > Insecta > Lepidoptera > Nymphalidae > Dione > Dione vanillae. The sequence goes on along the minus strand of JAZFAU010000052.1, from coordinate 1,815 downwards.
CAACGCGTTATTGTTTCCTTCTCTTGTAAGGCTAAATTAATGTAAATTTGGGATAAACTGCTTAACGATTTTGGATTTTCTTAAGGAATTTACCTTATTCAGGCCATCGTAGCGCAGTTGCTCACAATCTGATTATAAACGCTATGGTTGTCAGTTCTATTTCCAATAGAGGATATTTATTTCTTTCATTAATTCGTTCCGCTCACAAGACGTTAAGCTCAGCCACTCAACATGTCATTCTCCCTGGCTGGGAATTGAACCCCTAACCATCACATTTGCAGTCAGATGCTGTGCTTCTGTGTAACAATGGTATCTCTTATTTAATTCGTAATATTTTTTCATATGTACACATTTATAGATATGTATGTAATGTATGTATAAACATATAACAACTATGATTACTTCTCAAACACTAAAAGTAGATCAAACCTACAAAGAACTGTTTTATTCAACAAAACAGCGATAATAAGGAAAATTAAAAGCCCAAGGGAAATTAAGTACGAGCTAAATTAAATTCCGTTTCATTCTTTATTTAGACCAGTGTCTAGTAGCAGTTACAGAGTTCGAAAGCGATAAAGGGTATGAAAGGCTCAGGAATTTCAATCTTTACAGTTGTTGAAATTTATTTGACGTTCAAATTATTTATTTCACTTAGGCTTTACTTCTATTTAGCCAAATTAAATTCTAAATATTTTCATTAGTACTTCTGTTGTTCAAAATCTCTAAAGTCTTGTAATTTAAAATACAATATTATAAAATATATTTTATTATTTTATAAAATTCAAGGATTTTTCTTTTTTCTAAAAATCTGATGTTTTACTCGATTTAGTATGAATTTTTTGGCAAAATGAAATGGTGGAAAATAGTTAACTATACAAAAATAATTTTTCTTCAACAGGATTTATATAATATGTACTATATGTATTATATTTATGTTATATATTTTTGAATTTGTCTAAAACTCTAATAATAACCTGAAATGTAAGACAAATTTAAACCGAAGTGGAAATATATAATAGAGACGCGAATATGAGAAACGCGTGCGAGGGTGAACCGAGGCGATAGTTCAGTCATAAATTAGCATCCACACGTCCAATCAGCTTACCGGTCGTAAAAGGGAAAAAGATTAAAACTACCCACGGTACAAATGAGCCGAGTAAAATTATTTTTACGATTCTCTTTCTCAATTAGAGTGAGCACCGACAGTAAAGTGTCAGTGTTATTTAAATTTAGTGTCCCAATTAGACGCGCCATCATCAATGATGAAACCGTGCCGTGTCGTGTGGAGCTAGCCTTATTAAGCGTTGCTATAGTTAAAATTTATCGCGTCCGTACAAAAAAATACTATAATAGCATAATGAAAAGCTCAGTTCACACTTTTAATGTATTTACAAATGAGATTTCCATGTGAATGTTTTAATTGAAGTTTCGAATGAAACGCTGGATATCAAATTAACGTTCGTCTCCGTCGGCTAAATGCACTGTTTTAATCGTTGATTTCAACAGTTGCTTTTAATAATGGGTATACATTTCTTTTTAACAGATTGCAATCATGTTTATATTGATTTAAATTTTGTTTTTCATTCTACGAATCGGTGTTCCTGACTTGCTTCCGTATACAAATATATATGTGTAATTATAGAGAAGAAACTACTTAGTATTCCACGAATTCACTATGCGGGCCCATGATGCTTTAGGAAAAGGGGCTCAGACCAGCGTCTGGGACTTGCGACCCAAGTGTAGGTTTAAAAAAGCTTCTCTAAAATACATTAACGCTCATTTCACCTATCTCCTCCCACTACGTAAAGAAATTCG